>CP135559.1:4220774-4430560 GCA_032401905.1 Swietenia macrophylla | reverse complement strand
TTCCATACTTTTAATTTTTAATATTTCAAACTCTTAGCTTGCTTCTTGTATATTTTATAATATAATTTTTAATTTTTATGTATAATATTTTAAATTTTATGTTGTTAAAAAAAAATTTAACGTTACAATATATTTAATGTATTGGAGTTAATTACTAAAAAAATAAAATAATTAATCTTATTCAATTTACGAAATATATTTGTACGTGTAACATAATTAAATGACATCTTATAAATAAAATTAATTACAATATTATTTATCACAACGAGGTAATATAATTTTTTATTTTTCTGATATAAAATTAACAAAAATCTCAAAAATTTTGGTATTTCCCTTTCCTTGAAAACCAACTAGTAGCGACCGAAAATTTCTTTACCGGGATCTTTGATTTTGTTGTGTAAGAATTTAACAATAATCATAATTGGAAAATGTTTGCTGAATCTGGAGCACGCACTTGCTGTGATACAAATTCTCATATTACAACTGCCTTTTGTAAGAAGTTCAGAATCCATAATAAAGTGCAGCAACCAAGAGTGCTTTAGCATGCAAACATGGGCGCTTTCTTTCTTCTTTAAACTCCGCTTAACACATTTAAATTTCCTTACAATGCAACCATTTTTTTAATGACAAGATATGATAATCCCTGGATAATTAAGACAGGACATCCATTGTAAATGGCCCTACACATCAATCTTTGCGTACTATAAACAGTTGATCAGATGGGATTAGGTAAGGTAGTATCTAAAATCAATTCTATGACTCAAAGAAAAGAAGAGAAAAGAAAAACTATGGAATCTTGACCATAGCTAGAATACTATTATAAAATAGAATCATTTTTGGATGTGTCCAAACAAGACTTATCAATTTGTTTTTAGTCATGAGTGTTTTGCTTCAGCCATCCCATGAATCCTGCCTCTCTTCTTCCTTGGTCTTCACCAGTTCTATTTTATTTTTAAATGAGGAAATAAGTAAAATCAATTCATGATACAGATGTATGAGTGTCAGATATCCACCATAATTCTAAAATTTCTCAGTCTTGAATGATTCTTTTCACCGATATTTATGCTAATATTTCAGATAGACAAAAGGGGAAGGAAAGTCTCCACAGTTATCATCTTTCTATCAAGCAAAGCAATGCCAAATTGTATGTATCAAGATTCACATTCATGAATATGCCTCAGCCAAATTTTGTTAGTGTTCTTTCAGCAAATCTTTTTCTTTACTCATCAAGTTGCTAAATAACAACACAGACCCAATAATTATTACTAAAAACAAATATATTAAAGTTAATAAGTGAAAACATCCATGTTATCTCTCAATTCGACAATAATAATACAGAATCTTTAAGTTTAATACATTGATTATGCAACTCTTTCCACGTGGAGTCAATAAATTCTTGTCTTAGAGTGACTACAGGGACTTGTGCATATGAGTTGAGAATTAAAAATAAAGTGAAGGGTACATTAGTCAATTTAGAAATTCATATAACACCTCTTTTTAAGTAAGACTAATCACAGTACTCGAACTTCTGAATCTCTGTTCCTTTGGTGTACCAATCCTTTCCATTCTATTGCAGGCATAATTATGAATTTATAAAAAGGGCCTATAATTACCATTCACTCACCCTTTCTGATCTCTCTATATCAACAAATCCATAATTAATTTGCCCGACTCATCATCATCTTCCCACTATTTCGTTATGATCCTTAATTAATTTTGCGCCACGTAACCCAACAAATCTGCAACCAAAACGGGCCCCACCTTCCCTTTTTACCCCTTTTTTTTTTTTTTTTTTGCAACAAACCCTCTCTCTGTCTCTATTGTCATTCTCCCTCTCTCAAGCAACTCTTTGCAAGACAAAGCAGAGGGTTGGATAATACTAATGATTGTTCGAGTTTAAATTTTCTTCGATTTACTTGCCAATGTTTTTAATCTTACGACTCCAGCTCAACCCTCTTCAATACTGGTATGTTTTGATGCAACAAAGTTTTGAATTTGTTTGTCAAGTGTTGATCTTTCTGTTCTTTTTTTGGCTTTTTAATATGATATTTCGTGAATGTTTTCAATTACGCTTTGATGGGTTGGTGTTTATATTAGTTAAAGTTTGGTTTTTTGTGTTTTGATTCGTAACTTCAGAGCTCTTCTCATTTTTTTTTCTTTTTTTACGTGATTCAACGATTGAGGCTTGTTGTTGTTCTCGAAACATATTTGTTTTTAATTTTAACATGGCTTGATTTTATAGAATTGTGGTATAACAGATTGGGGTGGGATTGATTTGGTTTAGTAAATTAACAAAATTTCTGTTTGGTTTCTGAGAAAAATGAGGAAAAGAGGAGATAATGGAGTTTTGGATCTCAGAAAGATTTGGTTTCCTGAAAAGGTAATTTCAACATGTCAAATAGTCACAGGTAACCAGAACGGAAAAGCTCTGTTTATCTAAGCCAAATGGTGGAGTTACACGGTAGTTAGTGAAGGCTCTTCTAATTTAGTGTAAGATATATGATTCAGAAATTTAATTTATTTTCCTTTGAAGATTTTCTAATCGAGGAAAAGCGAATATTTTCTCAAATCCTTATTAGATGCGTGTGTGCGCATCTGAGAGATAGACATGCAAGAGTCAAAAACCATTTGCTCTCTAACACATTATTAAAATCCAGAGAGTTCTTGTTTTCCCGTGATAATCTGGTCAAATGGGTTTCCTCAAATGATGGGAGAAAGTTCGCATGGAAAATGCCATGGAGTAGCTTTTTATTTATTTATGGTTTCAAAAAGGCATGACAAAGGCCATCTTCATTTACTCATAGAGGCTGTCATTTTGGAATAATGGGTCCAAGCCTATTTGTTTTGAGCTGGCAATTGAATATGTAGAAGTCTGTTGATTTTTATTCAAGTATCCTGCTTTAAGCATATCTTTCTCATTGTGATACATCATGCATTTCCAACCAAAGGCATGCTTGTTGTTTGTTTCTATTTTGTGTGCACCACTTGTTGAATTATATTTTAAATAAGATAGACATGTAAAGGATAATTGATCACTTATCATTTAATTATGTCGAAACTCAACGCATAATATCTAATTCATTTATAGCAAGTTTAGCATTATACTTGTTCTAAATGGTGTTTTGTGGAATGTTTTTCTCTTATCCAAGGAAGAAAAGATCCAAGTTGAAGCGTGTTAACTCCAAAGAACCGTTAAGTGAATCAATTTTACACATCAAGCAAATTTTTTCCTCTAAAACTACAAAACTGAGTTCTGTTGCTATAATGAAAATAAAGATTTTGCTGCATGCACTTTTAGTATTTACTGTTTTTGCGAAGACATTCTGAAAATTTAGGCATTTGAAATTTGATTCAATGTAACTAATTTTTTTATATGCTCGGTCAAAAGCAGGTCAGATGGACACAACATGTGTAAGATGTCTTATCAATAGTATTTCCCGATACATTCATCTTGTTTCTTGCCAGACAATAAAAGTTAAACCTATTCAAAAGGATTACAAGATTATGGCTGGAGCATTAAAACTTTTGAAAACACTGCTGGATGAGGTTGTTGATTACAAGATACCTTCAGATGAAATCCTAATTAAAGAGTGTGAAGAACTGGATATGGCTGTTAATGAAGCTCGTGAATTCATGGAAAATTGGGGCCCAAAGATGAGCAAGATTTTCAGTGTAAGCTATCCTTAGATCTTTTTCCTTTACCAGATCTGCTTGACCCAGGTGCAATAATACCAGAAAGAAAAAATGACGAAAGTGTTTGAGAAAAAAGATTTTCATTTAGTTAGATAATCTTTATTTATTGGTTCTTACTTGATAAAGTTCATTTGCTTGCTTTAGGTGCCAGCTCTTTCAATTTAATTTAAGTATTTGTAGAATTTTAGTTGGGGAAGGTTTCTTCTCCTTGCCCCTTCCTCTAACCAGCTAAACCAAAAAATAAAAGCTTCTTCAGTCCTCAGGCTTGTGGAACCATCATCCATAAATAGTCTAAAATTTTGTGAAGCTCCTTCTGAGTTTTAAAAGACCATAGTTAAAAGAAGAAAGTTTGGAATAGACAACAGTAATGCGTCCCAGACTATTGTAGTTTCCAAACTACCACTTATTTTTCCTTGTCATGTTGGATTTCAAGCGGAGCTTATGCAGATGGACCTACTGGTCACTTTGCATTCCTCCTCCTTTTTCTCTTTTATTGCCTTTTCTTATTTGGGGTGGGGTGTCGGGAGTTAATCCCAAAATCTGAATTTGATTTTTCTTCTTTTGTCCAGGTTTTGCAGAGTGAGCCCCTGTTGATGAAAATCCAGAGCTCCTCGCTGGAGATCTGTCACATATTGTATAGATTGTTACAATCAACTCCATCCAGTTCAAGTATGTCTGGTGTCCAGGTGTGCAGAATGTTAAAGTTTTGTTTGTTGGTGCTTTTTTAAGTTATGAAATGGTTATTGATAATGAATTTCTTATCTGGAATGATATTCTTTTTCTACAGTTTTGCTTTTTCCTTCTAAAAGATTTTCAAGTCCGTTGAATTGATTTTTTATCACTTATGCAGATGCCTAGTTAGCTACTTGGCCATGAGTAGCAAAACTAATTTCTGGTAATCTGTTTCAGCATTGTATGCAGGAAATCCGTAGCTTGAAGCAGGAAAGAATAACAGAACATATAACTGAAGCTCTGAGAGGTCTACATGATGATACCATTTCTTGCACAGAGCATATTATAAAAATTATTGAATCGCTTAGTTTGACATCAAACCAGGAACTATTGAAAGAAAGTGTGGCTGTGGAAAAGGAGAGGTTTAGTGCTCGAATAAATCAGAATGAAGGGAATTCAGATCCAATCAACCGCATGGTGGATCTCATTTCTCATATTCGTGATTGTATGCTTAAAATTGAGCGTTTTGAAGCAACAAGTGGTGTCCCAATTCCTCCCTACTTCCGCTGTCCTTTATCCTTGGAACTAATGATGGATCCTGTTATCCTTGCTTCTGGTCAAACTTATGAGAGGGCTTTCATCCAAAAGTGGCTTGATCATGGGCTGACCATTTGCCCAAAGACCCGACAAAGTTTGTCGCACACAAACCTCATTCCCAATTATACTGTCAAAACTATGATAACAAATTGGTGCGCAGAAAACAAGATAATACTTTCCAGTTACTCTGAACATAGTAATATTGTTTCAGTCCTATCCCCATTGGATCGTGTGTCTGCTCAAGATTTAATACGCACTGATAGTTTCCGCTGTTCTTTACAAGGTAGTAATTCCACGTCAAGATCATCTCTTGATGTTGGAAATGGATTTGAGAAGCTGAAGATTGATGTCTCTTCCAGATTAAGTGGGGAAGATTCCAATGGATGTCAAACTAGGGATACCGAAAAGTTTGACCACCCATCCCCTGAACAGTCATATATGCATAGCAGGAGTGAATCAGCTTCAAGTGCGATTTCAAGTGTCGAATATTTGCCTCCACCATCATATGAATCGTCAAGGAGATCCGGTAAGAATGAAAAATCGAGTGAGCTGTCTGCAGATATCATATTCGAGTGTCCTACTGCTTCTCCTTCAACAAAGGAAATAGGATTTTCTCCATGGTTATCAGGAAAACAGTTTAACAGCTCCAAAACAATGGCAGAAGTCACTGGGGGTGGAAAAAGTAACTACAGCAGAATACATTCTTTTCCGAATTGTGAATCAGGCTCAGATGAATTGACCACGACTTCTTATGTCAAGAAATTGATAGATGACCTAAATGGCCAATCAAATGAAATGCAAACCACAGCTGCAGCAGAATTGCGGCTTCTTGCGAAACACAACGTGGAGAATCGCATCATGATAGGCCGTTGTGGTGCTATTCCTCCGTTGCTTTCACTATTATACTCGGAAGCACAGCTAACCCAAGAGCATGCTGTCACAGCCCTTCTGAATTTATCAATTGATGAAGACAATAAGGCCATGATTGCAGAAGCAGGGGCAATAGAGCCACTCATTCATGTTCTAAAATCAGGGAGTGATGGAGCCAAAGAAAATTCTGCTGCTGCTCTGTACAGCCTCTCTGTTCTAGAAGAATACAAGGAGAAGATTGGCCGTTCTGGTGCAGTCAAAGCATTGGTAGATCTTCTAGGATCTGGGACTCTAAGAGGTAAAAAAGATGCTGCTACTGCTTTGTTTAACCTTTCAATCTTTCATAAAAACAAGGCTCGTATAGTTCAAGCAGGGGCTGTGAAGCATCTTGTTGACTTGATGGATCCAAACTATGGGATGGTTGAGAAGGCTGTCGCTCTTCTCGCAAACTTATCGATGGTCGGAGAAGGGCGCTTGGCAATTGCACGGGAAGGTTGCATCCCATCTCTAGTTGAGGTAGTTGAATCAGGATCTCAGAGAGGAAGAGAAAATGCAGCTTCCATACTCTTGCAACTGTGCCTTCATAGTCCCAAGTTTTGTACCCTAGTTTTGCAGGAAGGAGCTGTTCCTCCTCTTGTTGCTTTATCTCAGTCTGGCACTCCAAGAGCAAAGGAAAAGGTATGGTGCTCCTCTTTTTTTTTTTTTTTCCTTCTCCTTTGTGGCACCTATTGCTTTCTCCATCCGTTAACCAGACAGATATGGTTTCTATTCCTAGCCATATCAAATGGAATTTATCCAAATTACAGAGCATTATCCCAGGGAATATTGTATCAATTCCCAGAAAGAGAAAAACATTATAAGTGAGTTTGTGTTTGCTTTATCTATTTTTTCGTCTTTGGGTAAATCACGACAATGTCCTTTCTCGTTGGGGTTTTATATGGTTATTTCTAAATTTTGAAAGGAGCTCTGCCACCTATGCCCGAGGGTATTGTTAATCAGAAGTTAGCCTAGGTATCAGAAATTCATTCATGTGCTAATTGGCAAAGAATAAGAGAACATGTGTCGAGTGCTATAAACTGTCATGGCCAATTGGAACTTCAAAGAAGTAGGAGTTCTTCATTTTGGAAACCTGGAAAAGGGCCATGGCTCTTATAATTGAAATCATTGAAATGAAAATTTCATTTCTCATTATATTTGTGGTGCTTCAGAAAGAAAATGATGTGTTCTTTTTGGTTTATATTATGCAGGCACAACAACTTCTCAGTCATTTTCGGAACCAGAGGGAAGGGTCCATGGGGAAGAAATCATGAAGAGACAAATTTTGTTGGATCCTTTATTACTATTTGTTTCTATGATCTTTTGGTATCTACTTGATATAGCTTGCTCCCCCATGATAGACCCCCTTAGGAGCACCTCCTTTTCCCATAGATTCTTTAGTTTTCAACTAGATAAATTTGCAGGGTAATCTTGATTCTTTCTTCTTTCTTTAGATGGATGACCTTACTACTGTGTGCATTCACTTTGATTTTTTTAATATTTATTTAAATATGTTGTAATTGAGTGGTCTTTAATATTGTAGATATATTGTACATATGTTATATAGACTACTGTAATTGGCTTTTTGCAATTATGTTAATTTTTTGCGCTTTTAGATGCTCCACTCTTCTACTTTTTGCAATTGAAGTTCTTCCATGTAACTATAGCAGTTTTTTGGTAGACATCAGTGCTTTGTTTGTAGCTAATTCATGGTCCATACATGGTCCATCACCTTACCAATATTCTCCATGTTAAAAGGCTTTGGAATTTTCCAGCAAGCATTTACAAAGCTCAGTAACATTGCGCTGGTCAATTTTTGAGAAAATTCTGTAGGTGTCTTATGGCTCGTGCTTTCTATTTAACACCGAGGAAGAACCTGGCAATGTTATTTATTAAGCAAAAGTAAGAGAACGAGTTGTTGTTTGTGGCATTCATTATCGTATAACAGGGCCTTTTTCTGTTTTTACCAAGTTCTTTTAACTGCTTTATGTGTTTCTGTAAATATTTGAAGAAAGTGTAGCTCTCAGATATTAGGGCGGAGCGGAAACCATTATATCATGCAGCTAGTTATAGCAGGAAAATGGAAGCAGAGGAAACTGTTTCCCTTATGGAATTGCTTTTAGGTGCCAGCTACCATTTTGAATGCAAATCCAAAAAATTTTGCTACCTGATAAAAAAGCTGTATCACTATTATACGAGTATGCATTCCGATGATCAAACCATGACTGTTTGGGCTTCAACTAGGTCCTAGTCACCAACTGATAATTCCAATTTGAATTTGAAATTCATCCTCCAGTATTTGATTATGCAATTCTGCCATTTTCATTAAGAAATAACCATGCCTGAAATTTGAGAACAAAGGAGCTATGTTTTGGGAGTTAGGAGTCAGGTTTGGACTACTGATTTTGATGTTATATGTATATATGAAAATTATAATTATATATACATATATATATATATATATATATATATATATATATATTCGCGTAAATTAAAATTATAGATGGAGGCAAACACTCTTAGCATGCTTTACTTTTTATGCACAATAATTCTTGTCACCAACTTCAATCATGAAATGCTTCACTGTTTCTCGTCCTCTTCGAAATGATTAACACTAAATCACGGTCAAACCTTGTGATTTTCCTTCTCTAGTTGTAACAGTTGAATCAATTTATTTATTTCATGAGTAGGCCCTGCTATAGAAACATTCATTGGACTCAATCAGGCTGGAGGATTTCAGATATCTATTTTATAATATTGGGTTGTTGGATAGGACCCAGACAAAAAAAATAAAAAATAATACGATGGGAATTTTTTTTATCACTCTCAAAATGTTTTCTGTTCTCACTTGAAAAATCTAAAAAAGAAAATCACAATAAAAATAATTAATACTTTTTTATTATCTATTAATAATACATAATTTAGTTTATTTATTATCAATTAAGGATAGTAACTCAATTCCACTGGGCCCAATTTTTTTATCGGTTCGATTCCAATGAACGGTGGTCCAATTTTGTTCTGGTTGGAATGTACTAAATGAGAACCCAATTGTTTTCCAATAAAAAATAATTGTGGGTAGCATTTGTCCGCAATCGGGGCTCTCCGACTCAACTAAAGACTACTGTCCCTCACAAAAAAATGTGTTGAATGAAATATGAGATAAAAGTATTACTAGGACTCGGCTACTCTTTCTTTGGTATCATTGTCTGTTTTTGTTTTATGTGTATAGGATTTAAACATCTTTTATAAAATTTAAAACAAAAAAAATTAAAAAAAGACAAATATCAAATAATATTTAAAATATATAATAGAAAAATTTGAAACATAACAAAAAAATTAAAATATATAATAAATAATACTTAAAAAATATATAAAAATCTTAAAACATGTTTTGGAGAATTTGAAAAAAGAGGACAACTAGCCTAACCCAGCATTTCTATTTGATTTGAAAGATATTGAATATAATAGATAATTTTTATAGGTAAAAAACTGTGACTTTTAGATAATTGTATTTAATTTTAAAATACAAATTTAAAATGCAAACTTTTTAGTCCAAAATTTAAACTACAAATTAATTAGTTTCAATGTTTAAGATTATTTAATAATATATCCTTAAAATCTCACACTTTTCAACACTTCCTTTAGGTTGGTTTGAAAACATCATACAATTTCTTATCATGTTGAGATTTAAAACTTTTGAATAAATGTCAACAACTTGTTCTTATCATGTTGCACAGGGTTATTTACAATATTTATGGTAGCTTTATTATTGAAATATAATCTCATAACATCTTTAACTTATATCTTCAATTTTTTTAGTAGTTTTTTTATCCATGTCAACTCGTACATCCCTTAAATTATTTATCACGGATTGGGTCATTAACTTCTTCTCAAAAGATATATCCATTAAGGTATGCACAACCTATTCTTATAAAGTCCAAAAACATCCATTTCTTATCCAATATAGGATTCTGTCGCATTCTTCCCTACTCAATTTTGTGATATCCTTGTCACCCAATTCTGTGACGTTCTTGTCACAGTGGAACTCCTTACATACCCGTCCTACTCTATATCGAAACTTATGGACTATTTATGGATACATTCATTATGCATAGACGCTTGACTGAGACGTTAGAATTGGAATGAATTTGGCTCTACTTTACCTTAATATTTTAAAACTATTCATTGACACATTAGTTATACATGGGTGTTTGACTGAAATATTAGAATTGGAATGGGTTTGGCTTTGATACCACTTATTATGGGTTGGATCATTACTTTTTTCCTAAAAGACATGTCCACTAGGGTGTGCAGAACCCACCCTTATAAAGTTCAAAAACACCTCTTTCTTATCCAACGTAAAATTTTGTCACATATTGCTTTATAACCAACTTTTGCACTACTCTTGGCGACAATAACTTGCTTCTTACTCCTTCATGTCACAAGGTTATCTCTTACAAATGTAAAAAATCTTGATTGTTGATCTTCTATCATGAATAGAACCTGCCTTATCTGCGTCATTGAAAGCTTCTATCTTGAATTATTTATTCTTTCTAAATAACAAGCCTCTTCTAGGTGTTATCTTTTAAGTATTTTAGAATTTTGAATATAGTCTCCAAATGTTCCTCTTTCAGTGAGTGTGTGAATTGACTTACAACGTTTTCTATAAAGTTGTATATGGATGAGTGCGTGACATATAAATAAGCTTACTAATTAGTCTTTGGTTCCTTTCTGTCTGTTTCTTTTTCATCATAAAAAGCTCTATTTTATTATTAGAGTCAATAGGAACTTTTGTTGGTTTGTATCCAAGTCAGACAACCTTTTTTAACAGGTTTAGATACATTTTCTCAGTAATACTTCAATTCCAATTAACAGACCTCACAATTTTCATGCTAAAAAGTACTTTTAATGGGTAAATTTTATTTCAAATTCTCTAGTAATTACTTCTTTTAACTTCTTTATCTCAATTTGGTCATTCTTGTAAAGACTATATCATCTGCATACAACAAGGACAATAATCTTACCCTTGAAAGTGTGTTTAAATAACTGGGTATGACCAACTTGGTTTGATGAATCCAACATCTTTAATGGAACATTGAGAACCTATTAAATCAGACTCAAGGTGATTGCTTAAGACCATACTACTATCTTCAAAGTTTGTATATTTTTTTCTTTTCATATGTCTCTTCAAAACCTGGTGAAACTCGACATAGTTATTCTTATCCAACTTCTCATCTAAGAAAGCATTTTTAATGTCAAGTTAATGAAGAGAACAGTTCATATTTGCTTCGAGTGATATTAGAATTCTGATGGTATTTAACTATACTATTGATGCAAATGTTTCCTTATAATCAATACTAGTATATTACCACTCAATTCTTCCATCAAAATTTTCATTATAGTGAATAACCACTTGCAACCTATAAGATGTTTTCGTTTTAGCAGCTCTAATAATTACCAAATACTAGTTCTTTTTAACGCATTTATCTATTCTAGGATAATAGCTTTCCATCGTGGAATTTTTAAAACTTTCTGCAAATATTTGAGAATTTCTATACTAAATAAATTAGAAACATAAGACTATATGGTATGACATATGGCTTGAAATAAGATGAAAAATGCATAATTTAGTTCCTTTTCTAATGACAATAGGCAAGTCAAGAACATTAATAATACGAAGAATAATAGAGATGGAATTTGAATTTTCTGTTCCTTCTAAGTCTTTTTGATTTCGGTTAGATTCATGGTGAAACCTTTTGGAATAAACATGGAGTTGTGAAGGTTAGACTTTCTTCACAGAACATTGAGCATATTTTATGGGACAAGGGTTCTAATAATAGAGTTTATAGAAATTGGAAGTGCAAGTATATCGTAAAATTAATCTTTACTAGGGGGTTCTACCAGAGAGAAGTGTAAAGGTAGAAAGACTGAGATTTAAAGAAAAAGACTTCAAAACTTACCAACATTTTTTCAGATAAAAGATCATAGCATTTATAGTCTTTTTGTGTTGAGGGTAGCTAAGAAAGATACACTTAAATAAAGTTTACCTTTATGATAATTATGAACATAAATAAAAGCAATTCACTAAAAAACTTAGAAAGGAAAAGAAGTAAATAATTTTGTTCCAAAAAAAACTAAGCAAATACATGTAAGGTGTTTGGTAATTTATGATACATTTAGGCATTTGGTTAATCAAATATGTGGCACCTGTTAAAATAATTTTCCTCTAAAAATATGTTGAAACATTATTAGTAAACATGAGATAAGAGCTACTTATAGTAAGTGTTTTTTTTTTCTTTTCGAAACTCTGTTTTATTGTTTTGTATGAGTATATGATAATTGGTGAACAATACAATTTTAGAGGAGATCTTTTCTTAAAATTGTCAAAAAATATTCTTTTCTGTTATTGTTTCTTAGCATTTGAATTTTAATGCCAAATTGATTCTTACATGTTGTGTTAAAATTTTAAGAGAACATGCGATGAATCCTATATATCACTATGTAAAAGAAAAGGGGGAGCAAAGGTTTCATGTGGCTAAGAATGAAAATGATATCTTTGATATTTTGACAATTTGTAAACTTCAAAACAAAACATAAAAAATTTTTTATTTATGAATAACATAAGAAAGAGTTTTTACAAATAAGGAAAATTAGATATTTTAAACGAAAATACCATAACATTATTTCATTAATGGCAAATTGTGGAGAAATGTTATTTACCATTCAAGCTTGTCTATCTAGAAAACATCATCGTCTAAGTAATAAAATCCAAATTCCTATTTAGCACTGCCAATATTGTTCCTCAAAGCCAAGTCCTAGAATTCACAATGCATTGGAAAAAAATTTAGCAATATAATCATAGTTTTTTGCAAAATTTACTAATGAAAAATAAGTTGCATGAAAGATTGGGAAATGAAGAATTGAGCTTAATTTTAAGTTTCTTGAAATGACAATCGATCTTGTAGAAGATCTATTTAAATAGATAAGGACTTATTTAAAGTTTTTACTACTACTCAAAGAAGGAAGAAAAGAAAATTTAAAACCACTCATATAATCTGACGCCCAAGAATCTCTAATCCAAGGAGTTGGTTTGCCAAAATAAATATTAAAAGTAGACTTGAAATCAACTAGTTGCTAAAGCATAGGAGGAAGAAGGAATGGTTTGAATTTTTTTATTATTTTATAAATTTATGTAGTAACTTTAATTGTTCCTTCATGAATGGATGAGAATTTAATTGTATAGAATGTGATTTGTTTAGTAGGCCTAAGTGTTCTCTCAGGTGTTTTGGAATTCTTCATGTTAGCAGAATCAAGATCTGAAGATGTTTAATAGCAAAGAAATTGAGAGAAACTTTGAGAAAAAAATGAATACATAATTTGATATTTTTCTTTAACATAAAACAAATAGAATACAAGCCTTTTTTATATTAATGACAAAGTGGCTAAACTAACTAACTAATACAGCAAAATTATCACTTATATATCTTTAACAATCTTCCTTAAATTTTAAAAATACACAATTAGTTTTTTAACCATCCAATTAGATTAAGCTCATGATACAACTCAGTAACTAATTAAATAGCTTATCAACTAATTATCTTGACTATATTTGACTCTACTACTTGAACCTAATCTATAACTGAGCTTGACCTTGATGCTTGAACCTGATCCTGTGCTGTAACCTTAATATCCCTTTAAGGTGAATGGTCTTGGAAGAACATTTAGTTTGAAATGAAAATAAGTGAATATAGGAAAACATAGTGGTTTAGTAAGAATATTAGCAATATGTTTTATATTAGAAACATATTTGACCTCTAAAAATTTGTTAAGCACTATATTCTTAACATAATGAGCACCAACCTCAATATGCTTGGTTATAGAGTGAAAAGTTAGGTTTTGAGTAAGGAAAGCTGCTTTATTGTCAGCCCAAAGCATTGGGATAATAATTAGAAGAAGATGAATTTCCTGCAAAAGTGATTGAAGCCAAGCAAACTTAAATGCTGCTATTGCTAAGGTTCTATACTTAAATTCTATGCTCAATCATGCATTTACTTATTTCTTCTTTGAAGACCATGAAATTAAATTTTTACCAAGGAATACACAATAAGCTTCAACAGATCTTTAATTATCAATATCACTACCTTAATCGGCATTTAAAAATTCTATTAATTCATGACCACCTAATCTATAAAAATGAAGACCAAACTCACATGTGCCCTGTAAATATTGAAGTAATCTTTTGCAAGCTAGCTAATGAGTTTGAGTTGGACATGAAAGAAATTGACTTAAATGATTAAGAACATAAGAGATATTAAGCCTAGTTAATGTAACATAACGTAAACTATAGACTAAGTTTTGATAGAAAGAAGGATCTTTAAACTCATCATTTAAATCCTTTGTTAATTTTTGACTGGATAGCATTGGCGTTGAATTGCTTTTACAATTTTGCATATTAGTTTTAATCAACAAATCATTTATTTACTTTGTGTGAGAAAGATGCAGACCTTCACTATTCTTTGTTACTTTAATACTAAGAAAATAACTAAAACTACCTAAATCTTTCAAAGCATAAGTAAAGTTCTATTTAGCAATAAAATCTTCAATTTGAGAAACTTTTGAACTTGTCACTAAAATGTTATCAATATAAATCAAAATCAACAAAATATTTATTTATCATATTTAAAAAATAAGTTCAAATATGGAAGTATTAGCTTTTGAGTTAAAGAAACCTTATTAATGTAGCGAGGTCTTTAAATTATCATATTAAATTTTTGTAGCTCATTTAAAGCCCCATATAATGCTTTTGTAAGTTTACAAACATGATTTAGATGTGCTAAGTTAACAAAACCTTCAGGCTAATGCATGTAGACAACCTTTGATAAATCTCCATTAAAAAATGTGTTATCAATGTTAATTTATCAAATTGACCAATTCATTATAATAACAAAACTCAAAACAACTTTCACAGTTGAAGTTTTAACCACTATATTAAAAGTATTTGAAAAATCTATGCCTAGAGTTTGGTGGAATTTTTTTATTGCTAACTTGGCTTTATACTTGGAGATTGTTCTATCCGTGTTATATTTAATTTTGAAAAGCTCTACACAACTAACTACTTTAAGATATGATGTTGCATGAACTAATAGTCAAGTATTGTTATGTTATAAAGCTTGATACTCAATATGTATAGTTGCTATAGATTAAGGGTTGTAAAGGGCTTCCTTAATAGTGGTAGGAACATTAACATCATACTTAGTAAAATAAGATTTTGGTTTGAAAATCCCACATTTAACTCTTGTTAACATGGGATGTTGATAATAAACTGATGATGTATATTATAGAGAAGACAAAGTAGGTGCTAAAGAAACCTTAAGTACTAAAGTATTTACTTCAGAAAATAAAAGAAGTTAGGATGAAGAAGATGCATGAGAAGTACTGGGTGATGTTATTAAATTTAGCAATGAGGTACTTGTATTGCTATTTTCGATTGGGAAATGTGTAATAAATGGAATGGAAGTTGTAGGTGAGGAAAATTATTGTGAAATAGAGTTAAATGGTAAAGATTTAGTAATTCCATAATAGGAAAAGGTGTTTTTATCAAACACCACATGTCTAGCAACATGAACATTTTTAAAATTCAAATGAAAGCAATTATAACCCTTATGTAGTGGACTATAGCAAAGAAATACACACTTTAATGATCTAAATTTAAACTTATATCTATTGTAAATTCTATGAAAAGAAAAGCAAGTAAATTTGAAAATCATGAGAAAGGCGTAATAAGATAAAATGTTAAAGAGAAGTTCAAATGGTGATTTGTGAAATAAGGTTTCACTTGGTACTTTATTAATTAAGAAAACTACAATATGGAAAGCATTTCATTAAACATTAAGAGATAAACTTGCTTGTGAGAGTAATGTCAATCTCCATCTATAATATGCCTATACTTTTTCTTTACAACTTTATTTTGATAAATATGTGTAAGGATATAAAAATCTAAAAAGGATTTTATTTGGTCTAAGAAACTAAGCAAATGTAACAAATTCATTACCACCATCAGTTTACAAGCACTTAATAAATTTAGAAAATTGCTTCTCAACTTGCAGTTTATAATATTTAAACTCCTTTAAAGCTTCTAACTTTAGTTTTAAGGAAAATATTCATGTCTATCTATTGAAATTTCTACACAGTTTATGTAAAACCTATTACCACATCTTGAAAACTTAGATGAATGCCTCTATAAATCAGCATGTATTAGTTCTATAGTAGCTAAAGTTTTGACAGAGATAAAGGAAAATGTAACTTCTGACTATTGCTGCATTAGCATGCATTGCATAATGGAATTCGATAAATTTTATTAACAAGAAAGAACTTACAAGTTTGTAGTATATTTTGCAAAGTTTTGGTATAAGGATGCCCAAACGTTTGATGAAAGACAATGAGTTTACCATCAACTAAACTCGCATCAGAATTAAAATGTAATTTATTACAGGTTTACTATATTTTAAATTAGTTAGAAAATTCATACATACAAATAGGAAACATCGAAAGCATTGATTAAGAAAAAATATGCTTGACATATAAAATAAAATCTTTTATGTTTTTGTTAGGAAGTTACAGCTTATATAAACTCCTCATAGCCGTACCCTTCAATAACAACAATCTTTTCTTTTTGTCGTTAACAACATAATATTGATTATGAAATTTAACTGTTAGGTTATTATCAATGACTAATTTTGAAATACTAATTAGGTTGTTTGAGATATTATGCACATATAACACATTCTTAAAGTAAAATTTATGATTTTGTGATTATTTGATACTGACTTAAGAATTAAAGTCATAACACCAATATGAGAAATTGTCAAGCCATTGCCATTACCAATTATTTGCTTATTAATACCTTTGAACTTTTTATGCATAACCAAATCTTGAACATCATTTGTGAGTGATGAGTTTCACCATTATCAACATATAAGCCTTTATTAGCTCTTTTTTTAATATTGGTCAAGTAAGCAACCTTTTGTCCATAATTTGCTAGTGATTTTTGATAAACTTACTAGTAATGTTCCTGAAAATATTGATTTTAAGGTAGTGCAAGGATATATTCCTTATTGTATCTATGAAAATATGTTATATCAATATGGTATGACTTGAAATAGATCTAACAAGTTGGCTTGTTGCCACCTCTTTTACCATTGTAAACTCTTCTACCTTATGGAACTCCAAAATCACTACTTCCTCTTCTCAAATTTGCAAAGTTTACATGCTAAAAACCTTGTTGTGCCTAATTTCTATAGTTAAAGCTTTCTTGATTTCTAGTCATCTTATAAAATTTCTTTGACTTAGCTTGAGCATAATTTATCTGTATCTCATTTGATACAATATAATTCTACTATTCTAATTTGTATTCAGAAGTAGCATCGAGTATACTTCATAGATGTTGGTATTTTTTTTCTTTGTTAGTGATACGAACTACTATTGAATTATACTCTAAACTTAACCTTTGAGAACATATAAGATGAAATCGTCATCTAAACCTAAGCTCTTTATTTTCAAGAATTATTCAAAAATTGTCATTACTTCCTTTTTAATTAATTAAACTTATAACCTTAATTGTAAAGCTTTTACCTTTGATTTGTACAAATTATTTCTCTAATGCATTTCACACCTCATAGGATAATTTACAACTAATTGCCAAACTAAGAATAGCTTTATTCATTGATGAAAATAGCCATTTAAGAAAGACTAGTCTTGTCTTTTCCACATTACATATTCATGATTTTTAATCTTATGATCATAATTTTCTTTTGCATGAATCTTATAAGTGTTGCTTTTTCACTATTGATAAACTCTTTAAGTCCATTATTTTTTATCAAAGTTAGGATCTATGATTTTTAGACCAAGTAATTTAATCCATCAAGTTTAATTAATGCAACAAAAGAGTAGAAAGTGTTTGCAAAAATGCTTGAGTATGATAAATTTAAATTTGCCATTGTTTATTTGAGTTGACTTTAATACCAAATCAAGATTTAAGTTTAGCATTGTTTGTTTGAGCTGACTTTAATACTAAATCAAGATTTGAAGATATTTGACAAGAAAGAAATTGAGAGAAAATTGAATATGTAATTTGATATTTCTTCAGCACAAAACAAATGGAATACCGTTCTTATTTATACTAATTGACAGAGTAGTTAAACTAATTAATTAATGCAACAAAATTATCACATAAATATCTTTAACTTTCTAAATTTCAAAAATAAATAGTTAATCTATTAACCATCCATTGGATTAAGCTCATCTTACATAGCTTAGTAACTAATTAAATTGCTCATTAATTGATCATCTAAGTTATATTTATCCTTCAAGCTAGCTAGTTCATCTTTTGCAACAGTCAAGCTCAATAGCTTAGCTTTACAATTGTTAACATCTCAACTTTTGCATCAAACACTCGAGCATAACCTTGATGCTCGAACTTGATCCATTGTTGAGCTTAACCCTAATGTTTGAACTCGATCCTTTGTTGTAGCCTTAATATGCAGGTCTTCCATGATGATTCATTCCAATATGTTTCTTTTGTATGTTTTGGTTTATTGCAATAATCACACCAAACTTTGCTTCTTTTTTCTTTTTTCTTGAGGGCTCGAAACTATCCTCTTGCAAAATAATTTTTTTTTGTATATTAGCTTATTGTTATTCGTTTACTAGTGCATTTTTATAGTGTGATAGAGAATAAAGCATGCATCTTTAGCAAGTTATTGTCATGTGATCATTCATCATTATGCTTCTATGACTTTCCTCTTATGGAATGTAAGCAAAAATCTATTGAATTGATAGGAATGGCTTTATCCCTAAGACTCTCTTCCTTGCTCTATCCAACTCAAGGTATAGGCTAAAAAAAAGCTCAATTAGTCTGTCATTCTTGAACATCTTTTGATTTTGAGAACTATCACTGTTACATTTTGATTCAAGATTAGATCATTGGTCTAGTTCTCGCCATAAACTTTTAACATATTATAATACTCGGTTAACTATATATATCGTTGCTTCACTCGTTAAATAAAAGTCTTCATCGTAAACACTTATGCTACATTGTCATGATTAAAATAAATTTTTGTCATAACATTTCATATCTTCTTTGTAGATGAAAGAGATATGTTTAACCTTTTTTGAACGTGATTGAGTTCACTAACGAGGCCATTACTATTGAGTTATCCATTTACCATGTATGAAACTCTATTTCTTTTTTTGGCTATGGAACTTTGATACAACAAGTAAAGTAGCCATATTTCCCTCTATTTTGTACATATATCTTTGCAAATTATGATCATTATAGGAAATTTTGGCCATTCAATTTGAGTGTCATAAATTAAAGTGAAGGTTTATCACTCGCAGGTTGTTAGACCATACATAAATTTACAAATTGAAATAGTCCTTCTGAGCTTACATTTGAGATGATTGTTTAAAGAAAAAATTTAGAGTAAATATTTCATAACTTGTATAAAGATCGAGTTAAAAACCTAAGACTTAGAGCACGACTTTGATACCATGCAATCGTATATGAGATGAAAATATTTTTATTTAATTTGAAATTTTTTTTAATATAATGGATTATTTATAGGCATAAAACTAAGACTCCTAGATAATTTGTTAGGCTTACAAAGTTGGCATAAGTTGTCAATATGTTGAAAATATATTTCTGTTGTATGTTTTTGTTATAACAAATTGGGTAGTTTATAGTTCATTCGAATTTTATGCTTTTACGTGTAAGAAATTCAAGTTTGCTTGTTAGTTTAGGCAAAATGTGGACTTTGAGCTTAATTAGAAAACTCATATTAACAATTTTATAACTCAAAAAGAAAAAGAATTAATGGAAAACAAGAGTTATAACTAGAAAAGTTTTTTTTTATTATCTAGAAAGACTTATTCCTTTTAGGTTTAGGGAACATAAATCTTTTTTAAACAAGGCTTAAAACTTCACTATATATTTGTATATTCTTAGTTTTAGAGCAAGCCTTGGATGTGCCTCTTAGAGCTTTTGTGCATGATTTTTGTACTTTGGTCTTCTTGTTTTATTTTCAAGTTGTTTATGTTTTCTTTTATTTTTTAAAGTGAAAGTTACTTGGTAAAAATTATGAGTTTGTAATTTTTATTTTATTAAATTTAGAGAATTTTCTCTTAAGTGTCATTAAGTTAATTCTTATTTTTAATTGTTTGATTTCTTAATGGATTATTTTTTCCAGGCATGGCCTTGTAGATATGAAATTAAAAATTTGAACCATATTAAAATTTGTCTCTTTTATTTACTTATATTGTGGTTTGCTATTTTAGTTAATTAGATAATATAAATAAACTTGGTAAATACTTGCAAAACAAATTTTTAATTGGTATTAAATTGAGTCACTTACATGTTTGCGAGATTTTCAAGTTTTTGATTCATTTTTTTAGGTATGTATTCTCAAAAAGGAAAAGGATTAGTATCTCGACTATCAATACTTGATAGCACAAATTATTTATATTAGAAGGTAAGGATGAAAGTTTTTATCAAAGCAATTGATGAGAAGACATAGCATTATATTCTTTTTAGCTGGACTCTTTTTACCATGGCTGATAACAAAGACAGTACAATTTCTAAACTTGAAGAAACATGGAATAATGTAGAAGATAATTTGTTAAATTACAATTTCAAGGCTCTCAACACTATTTTCAATGCTATAGATATGAATCAATTTAAATTGATCTGACTTGTGAATCTTCAAAAAAAGGCTTGGAGTATTCTTGAAGATACTTATGAGGAAATTGCGGATGTTAAGGGCTCTAAATTTCAAATGTTTGCTTTTAATTTTGAAAATTTAAGAATGAAAGATGATGAATTAATTTTTATTTTAATTTCAAACTAAATAATATTACTAATGAATCTTATGCATTAAGTGAAAAATATTCAAAAAATAAGTTTGTAAAAAAAATATTTCGATTTCTTCTAAAAATTTTACGAGAAAAACTGAGGAAAGCAAAGACATCGGTTCGATAAAAGTTGGAAAACTAATGGGTTTTCTTAAAATATTTGAGATGATTATCAAATAATAAAAGAAAGAGACAAATTTAGATTTTCAAGTCAAAATAATTAAAAAGGCACACATCAATGATTTCAAAGCAATTGATTTCTAACCAAGAATTTTAACAAGATTCGAAAACGAATGGAAAAAAAAAAGATAAACATATTTCAAGAATTCCTTTAATATGTAAGTCTTTTATCAATCCCTTTAAAACTAACAAAAAAAGAGGTGTTCAACATAAGAAATATGATAACTTTAGACATATACAAGTTGAATGTGCAAACAAATTGAAGAAGAAATCAAAAGCTATGAATATCACTTAGAATGATAAGGAATCGAAAGAGGAGGCTTCAGAAATTGTAGGTAATTACATTACTTTTAATGTTACTCAAATTTTGAAAAAAAGTGAAAAATGGTGGGTATCCACTTTTGTTACAATAAAACTAGCAGATGTTCATTATAATGAAGTAGCAAATACAGTTAACTTAAAATTCGATGTCAATGAAATTAATTATGATGAAAGTATTAATAAGGATGAGCTAGACATGGATATCATACATGCTTCTTATAAATTAATATTCAACAACTATATAAAAATGTGCAAATGCAACAAATTCTTAAAAAAGCAAATTGGAATTCTCTTGATTGAACATTTTGAAGCAAAAAAGATAATGAATAAAATGGAGACTATCATTTTTGAGAAAGATAGAAGGATAAATGTGGTAAAATATAAGCTTGAGTACACATAAAGCTTTTGAAGATGTTGAATTTAGAAACATCTAAACTTGACCATATGTGATCTTGGAAAAATATTGTGGCAATCATTAAAGATTTGGCTATCTCGGAGACAAACCATCTTGCTCTAAAACTATGTTTGTTAAGGCATCACTTGCTAATCTCAACCCTTTTAGATGACTTAAGGTAAGGTTTCATGTCATCAATCTTATGGTGCACAAGGTAAGACCAAAATATTTGTCTCTACCTATCATTTTTGGAACAATCAATTTACTGCTTTAAATTTTTAAAATTTGTAAAAAATAATATGAAATCTAAATCAAAGACTTTTCAAGGACTTAGTAAAATATTAATAAAAAAATAAAAAATTAATGGTTTTGTTACTTGTATGTTGTTAAAAGCGAATGCTCCATACAATTCTTATAATTCAATGCTTTGAACCTACTTAAGAAGTAGTATTCTTGTGCATTGTTTAAATTTTTAATTAAACGATGAACTTCATTAATTAATTTTGAACACTATGTGCTATGACTAGAATAAACAAATCTTGAGCTGAATATTTTTATGCACATTTATAACTGATCTCTTGATTTGGAATTAATTTTCAAATTGATGTAATTCTAGGTAAAATGATTGTTTTAACCATGACTGTTTACTTAAATTCTTATTTTAAGTGTCCAAATTTGTGCATGCTTTATAATCAGAAAAAAAAAACTAATTACACTAATGTGTGAAACTGTCCATTTTTAACTTGGGCCTATATGTCACAAACATGCAAATGATGATTTACCATAAAAAGAGGGCTATCTTAGTTATAGCGTGATAGCTATTGATTTTTGAAAAAAAAAGAAAGAAAGTAGTAGCAAAAAACAAACATATACTGCACATACATTTGCATTATTTTTAAATGAATGATTTGAAGATCAAGATGATAAGGTTAGTTAGGTTTGCTCATTTTATATTCTTCTTAAATTAATAAAGTTGATTAAGGAAGAATTGTGAGTCTATCTTGGCACACAAACACATTAATATTTAAGATATAAGTTTATTTTATGTTATGGTACAAAGAATTAGAGTTTTTATGTTGATTAATCATGTATGTCAAATTGAGAAAAATTTAGAAAATCATATTGACTTGAATTATTCACATCTTGAAGTTCAAAATCTTTGAATTAGTTGTTTAATGTGTGCATGAATTATGAGATTATATGATCAAAATGTCTATATTTGGGCCACACTGTAATTTTATATACTTTTGTGTGGGTGATTTTGATAATTTTGTGCTTAAATTGTGATTTTTAAAAAATTCTCTCATACGAACATGTTTGTAACGTTTAGAAATCTTGTGGTACAAAACATAATTTGTAACTCTTTCTTGTGGGTACTATTTTGCAAGGTTCGTAAAATATTTTGGGTCTTAATAGAAATAGTCAAAAATATGGGAAGGGAATCAATTGACATATGCCATATCAAAATTAAATTGGGGATTTTGCTTGATGTGAACTAATTATAATTTTTTCTTCTTTGCTTCTTCTTTGTTGAACAATAACAGCCACTGCGGATGACTTTACATCGTTACCTCTTAGTTTTTTTGACACGAGCTTCATGGCATCGTTCAATTTTATTGATTTCTCCTCACATGTTGCAGAGCTAGTATAACTTCTTCTTTATCCTGTGATGCAAACCAAGAAGAATCAGAATCAATTCCAAAAAAAATCCCATTAACTCGTACGAATAGAAACACAAAAGAAAACTGGTACTCTTTCTCACTAGTTGTGACGTCTTTGATACTTGTTCTCATTATGTTTATTCTGTAGAGAATCAAGACTTATGTTCTATCATGACTAATAGAAAGTTTGTGTTTGAAAGAACAGTTTAGTTAAAACAGTTGCAAGGTTGTGGTGGAGTAGATTGTTGACGAAATCTAATTTATTTCAAAGTATTATATAGGTTAGTCAATTTGTTGTATATATTGTGGATGAGTTTGATGCGAATCTATCAGTAAAAATCAATTCAACGGATTGATCTTAGAATCATTGTGTGTATGTACGTGGGCATGTGTTTGATTTTTCAGCAACTATCATTAACGATTTTCTTGGGAGTTAGGATTTTGGCGTCTAAACTTCGCCAAATACTCCACCACTTTCACTAGATGAGATTATTTGTGACCTTATAGGTATTGTTTTCTCAAGGTTGACTGAGTCCAATTTGCGAGCTTCTTTGATGACCACATTTTATTTAGAGTTGCATTCGATTGCAATTTAAAATTAATTACCGATTTTGCAACACAAAATGATTTTGCGCGAACTCAATTAATTGGTATTTCTATAGTTGAATCCAAGAGCTTATCTGTTGCTCTAGGATTTTTGGGTATGTCAAAGAAATTTCTTCAAAGTTGCTCATTTGCTTACTACGTAATTCAAACCACCTCCGCACCTCACTCTTCCTCAACTATAGACCTTGCATGAGAAGAATATGTGCGTAATGAACTTAAGAAGATCTATGCTCATTAAGATGCCATAGCAGCAAGCCGTAACAATTCAGAGACTTACTTATATTGAGCATCTTTTTGTCTCTCATTCATCCACACCAGCTCGTGCTTCTATTGATCGTGAACCATAGCCACTCGTTCCAGCAGCTCTTACATTTTTAGCTCTTGCAATTTTGTATCTGAACTTATTACAAAAAAACAACCTTTACACGATGCCACTTCAATGCTTGTTTTACAACCACTTGATGCTCTTGTTTCTCTTCTTGTACTTTTCATGACTGATCTTGATATTTTAGTTCAAGTTTCATAGCCTCATAATCATGATGATGCTTCTCTACCTCTTCACTTTTCCAAGAAGCATACAACAATCTTTTCGGCACCTTTTTGATGCTTCTCATGTCACCATTAGATTGATTTATCTATTGTATAAGTGAGTTTTTTTTTTTTTTTTTACTGCTGATTTATTTCACATTTCAAAATATTTAGATTTTTGAGTAGTTTTTTGCTCTTGGATGATATTAACTTTTGCTTTTATGTTGCATTTTCTTATATCAATTGATTAATTTTTATGCTGAATTCTTGCTTATGCATGTTTGATTATTGACTAATTTCATTTTGTGCATTTTCATCCTTTGATTTTTGGAGGGATACTGTTTTGTTGGATTTGGTTTATGACTTCATGGCATACTCTTTTTAATGTGTATTTGATAGTTCCTCATTTTGGACATTTTCATGTTTACTACCTGATTTTTCTCTGTGCATTTTCATTGCCTTGTATTTCTCCTTCTAGTGCTTACTATCATTACTTTTGTTCCTCTTGGCAAAAAGGGCAGTAGTATATATTAAGGGTGAGTAATATATCAATGGGGAGTGGTATGAAGAGGAATAATAGCTTTACGCTGTAAATGAAATGCTTTATGATGATGCATTTTGATCATTTACTCAAGGGGAGTTATTCATATTTTTATATGACATTGTGTTTCCATAATTCTTTTAATGAATTATTGTGTACTAACTTGAGAATAAAGTGTTAGTTCATTACATTTGTGTTTGCTTTTACTTTTAAATTTTCAAATTGAGAGACGTGTGTGGAAATGTTTAGCCAAAAGAATGTCAAAGGAGGAAATTGTTAGGGTTTATAGAGTTGGATTATTCTAGAAATATATTTTATTGTATAATTATGTGGCAACAAATCGTGCAGTTTATTGTACATCCAAATTTTATTCTTCATGATAATAAATTTAATTTACTAGTTATTTTAGGTAAAGTATGGACTTCAAGCTTAATTGAAAAACTTGTATTCACAATTCTATAACTCAAAAGAAAAAAGAATTATTGGAAAACAAAAGTTATAATTAAAAAACGCTTTTTCCTATTTAGGAAAATCTATTCCTTTTAGGTTTAAGGAACATAAAATCTTCTTTAAACAAAGTTTAGTACTTCACTCTATATTGGTATTCTTAACTTTAGAGTAAGCCTTATCTGTGCTTCATAGAGCCTTTGTGCCAGATTTTTATTTATTGGTCTTCTTGTTTTATTTTTCAAGTTGTTAATGTTTTCTTTAGTTCTTTGAAGTGAAAATAATTTGGTAAAAATGATTGGTCTATAATTTTTATTATGATAAACTTAAAAAGTATTTTTTTAAGTGTCGTTAAGATGTTTTGATATTTTTTTTCAAGAGATAAATAAGGTATTGTTTGGGAGAAGAATTTGTGTTAGTTAAAGGAAGTTCAACAATATTAAGTAATTAGATCTTGCTGAATTTGTTGAATGGATTTTGACTTGTAATGGTAAGAAGATCTCCTAAATAAGGATATTAAAAAAGATTTAATACAATGTCGGTAATATAATGGAGTCTTTAGTTTTATTTAAATTTATTGGTATTTATAATTATTTAATTTTTTAGTAGTTTTTTTTTTGTATTTGTTTTTGTGGATGTAGAATTAAAAAATTCAAACTATATTAAAATTTTTATCTCTTATATATATATATATATATATATTATTTTATGGCGTGTTATTTTAATTAATTAGATAAATTAATTAAAATTAGTATACTAAAACAAATTTTCATAATTTTATTTAATTATAAAATGTTAATGATTGTTTACGAGGATACAAAACACATTAAATTTTGGTACACATCCACTGTCAATGGCTTGGTCCTACCAGTTCTAGCCTAAGATAATTATTTAGAGACATAATCCCTTTATCTAGGATCCAGGATAGACTTGGGTCCCATAATTAATTGATTCTTATGTCCTATCCTTATCACATGACATGCATACATAAATGTTTGTGTATAAACTAAAGATGTTACATGGTTTCCCTAAATTTTGATAGTCAATTCTCTGCGTAAAAGAAAAGGGAGTAGATTAAAGTATTTTGACTGATTTGTTTGGAGAAATGGAACAAAGAAGTAAAATGAAATGTGCCACCTTTTTATTGTTTTGAGGTAGGACAAACTATTATATTAATTTCATCATTATGTTTTTGATCTATTACCTTTAATCTTAACAAAAAATTTGTACTTTCATTGACAAATATTTAGGACCAACAAGAATTTGAATTTTTCTATGGTTTACCTAGCAAATTCTATTTATATAAAACCTTAAAATTTGAAAACCCTAATCAATCTCTTTAAACTTCCCTCCATGAACAGACAAACTAGATAGTCATGAAGAGGATTCTCCTGAAGAGTCCATGTCTACGATTTTCAGGATTTCTCTCTTTAGGTATTGGGAATTAATTGGAGTAAAATTTTGCTTAATGAGTACTCATAGTATTAACTACTGGCCTGGTTGCTTTTAGTATTGAATCCAAGTAGACTAGTATAACTATTACTACAACAGCATATTGCTTTAAAGTAGTTTGATTCGTGATCCGTTGAGCTTTAGCTGGAGTTCTGAACTACGACTTAAGCTGCTGTTTAACTTGTCCTCAACTGTTTCGACAATGGCTCTCTCCTTAATTTATCAAAATGGTTTGGCCCATATTCATTTCTCGACTGTCTGCAAATCAAAATATAAAGCTTATAACTCAACGTACATCTATATATCAATATATATATATATATGTACGTACGTACATACATATGTATGTATTAAATTAGATATATTTGAAAGTCTAAATCAATAATACTATGGCTAGTATAGTTCAAAAAATCTGCATTCAATAAAGAAGATTTCTAATTTTAAATCATTTTTTTTTCAAAATTATCTATCAAGTTCTCCAAAACTATTCACTCTTCGTCTTTGGCTTTGATCTCCTGTCACAACAATCTTTCATCTTTTTTTTTTTTTTTTTGTAGAACAAGGAGTTCATCAAAAGACTCTTTCTCAAGTCAAAATTTGTTTCTCTTTTTATTATTTATCTATTTTTTGTGTGAAGATGTATCTTAACTTAAATTTATAATTTCTGTAAATTTTTTCCGCCCAAATTTTAGTGCATGGTAATTGTAATCGGTATTGTTATTTTTATGTGTTGTAATGTAATTTTTTTTTTTTTTTTATGGATTGAAAGCCTTTTTTAAATTTAAAAAGATTTTAAATTGTAGAAGATCAACTTTACAGAAGATTTGTTGTTATATCAGTCAAAAGAGTTAACTTTTGATAAGGAAGATGATTTGGTCAAGAGCTCTATTTAATTAAGTGCACAGTTTATTGAGATCTCTCTCTCTCTCTCTCTCTCTCTCTTTTTAAAGTACCTATTATGCGTTGGTATAATTTTAATGATTTTATAAATTATTTATCGTAATTAACTAAATATCTACAAATGGATCTTGTATCTATTATGATTCTACAATGTTATCTACTTGGTCAAATGAAATATTAGTTAGTTTACTTTCAACTACACATGGGTGGCTTGCTTCTCAAAAACATATCATATATATATATATATATATAGAGAGAGAGAGAGAGAGAGAGAGAGAGAGAGATAAATAAATGGATGGATAGATAGAATAATTGAAGCGTGTGCAAATTCTGATTCGATTCAATAGTATGCATCGAGAATTAATTAGGGAATTTGATTGATGGTAATAGGGTAGGGCATGGGTCCATTTGGTTTCACATCCAGCTGATTGATTGGAAATCTTATTAATAATGCATCATAAAATTTAACTTAGGCACATGATATGCTTAGTCAAGTTTTATGCTTTTACTATATTTGGCCCTACATCCACCCTAGAAAATAAATAAATAAATAAAAATTTTGCCACTAACTATCAAGTTTGTTTACTATCAATCTAGAAAGAGAGAAAAAAAATTCAGTAGCTTTGACAGTTTACGTCGTTATCGTGAGATAAAGAGTAGGTATAAGTCGTATTCCAAAGAATATCAAACGAGCATAGTAATACCCAATAATGTGTTGGGAGAGTAATTGGTAGGATTGGCAATGAAAAGGGACAAGTGTATGTCGATGATTCCCTAATTAGTACATGCAGTCACAGACATTTATGGTTATCGAAATTGTCTGCTCCTCTCCAGGTGCCACCATTTGCATTTCCCTAGCTTTTTTAAAACCCTAAATTGATTGACTAATCATTTAATATTAACTGTTTATTTAGTGCCCAATATCTACATTGAATTTGGTCATATTTTTCAGCTGTCGAGGAAAAGCAGCCGCATATAAATATGTAAACGTACATAAACGACACACTTGAAACATGGAAAGTTGTCCTTTGCTTTGAGGAAAAAAAAATAAAAAGGGTATCATATGGAAAATAGTTTCTTGCTCCTCTTCAAAAAGAGTGTGGAACGATGTGCAACCATTTCTATTTTGTTACTTTTAATGGCTGGCGGCACAAATCTAATGGGTATAATTGTTGATTCATTCTTATGCGGTGGAGGAATAAATTTTCATATGACAAGTTTTATGCTCACTGAAATTTAAGGTATAGTTTTTTGTTTACAGCTAGATCATGGCTTGTATAAGATATATATCATCCACTTCTATAATGTTGTGTTGAAGAAGGACCATGTAACCTCCTATATGTGAAATTGATTTATTGTAATTAATTTTAGTTGTATTTTTAAATATTTTTTTTAAAAATTTGATAAAATTATATATAAATGTAAATTTTTATAAAATTAATTGAAATTTTTTCTTAATAGTAAAAATTTATGTTTAACTATTTATTGATTAATTAAAATAATAAAATAATTAAAATAATCTTATATATATAATGTAGTATTTTTTACATATATACCCTAAGGTTTAGAAAATTAACAAAAATTAATTTTAAAAGTTAATTGTTATAAAATATGTTCATATTTAATTTTATAATAGAAATAACTCAATAGTCATAAAAATATTTTATAATAGCTAAAATAATTTTATACAAACAAATAATTTATAATACATTTATATATATATATTCATATCATATAATTTTATATAATTTCTCAAATTAAATAGTTTATAGTTCTACACAAAAAGCAAAAATTTATGATAGTATCCTATTAAAATTAACACTTAATTTATATATAATTATTAAATTAAATTAAATATTAAAATATAAAAAATAATTTTTAGAAGTACTTTCTGTTAATTTTTTGAATTTCAAAAGAGGTATGTAAAAAATATTACTAATTTAAAATTATATACATATATATATGATTATTTTAATTATTTTGTTATTTTAATTAGTCAACTAATGGTTAAATATAATTTTTTTTTACTATTGATGATTACTAATTTTATAAAAATTTGTATTTATGTGTGATTTTATCACAAGAGATATTTGAAAAAATCTCTTAATTTTATAGTTTAATGGGATAAAATTATTAGATATTAAATATAAATAAAATAATAAGTAATAGGTTTTTACTATTAAGTAAAAATAAGTACTTATTAACTCTCGTTATCAATTCCCATGATGCCAACTTTCAACACCAATTTTCAAGGAGAATTTCTTCATTTTTTATTTTAAGCATGGAATTAAAAGGGATTAGGGAATTGTAGAACTTAAAAAGGAAAAAAAAAAGGTAAGGTTATGGTTATTGTATATATATAACTTTTACTACTTGATCACACCTTTTATTATAATTTTAAAAAATTATTGTGCATTTAGATGCATTCTAGACTTTTTTTTTTTTTTTTGAAATCTCAATCTTTTACTGTAATCTTTAACTCCTCTCTTATAATACTTGACTTTTCATTATAATACCCAGTTATTTTGATGTATTTTTATAAGTTAAAATTATAATGAAAAAACTGAATACTAAAAAAGAAGAGTTAGGGATTACAACCCAAGATTTGGATAAAGTGCCTGTATGCATATTGGAATGTACTATATCATGAAAAAAAAAATTGATTATTGAATATTCAAATTTTAATAATTTTAAAATAAAATAAAAGTAGGCTAACCTCAAGTGCATTTTTAATGTAGAATAATTTTTATGCAATTATTTATATTTCATGATGTTATATTTTATGACAATAATACTATATTTTTTAAGTGATATTCTTGTTTTCTTGTTTCAAATAATTTGTCAATCAATTCAATGGTAAATTTAGGGGGCCCATCAGGATTGGTCCCATGTGAGATTGTGGGCCAAATCTGGTAGATTCGTACAAAATAGAAAAGGCCCAGTTTGGTCCATCAAATTCAAGGGCCCTTCTTAATTTTTTTTTAAAAAAAGGCGGATTAACTCAAATCTTTTGCCATTTCTAAGTAAAATTTCACCGTTCTTTACAAAAAAAAAAAATCATTAATTCAATTCATTGTTCAATCAACAAATGTCACATCACTCAAAATTAAAAAAATTTAAAATAAATGAATATATCTTCACTGAAGCTTAGTAAATTCACATGTCGATAAAGTTACTCTTAACTTAATAAACAAAATATACTTCACTCAATTACCATTAAGTTTAAGTGGATCAAATTAAACCAAAAATATCTAAAGTTAGTCTTTTATAAGAGAGGAAAAGTAGGTGCTTAATTACCGTTTAGGTTAAATGGGCAAAAACCATATGCGGACAGCTACTTTTAAGTTTCTTCAAGGAAGAATTTTTAATCGAATTTCAACATAAAGAATTTCATTTAATTAATACATATTTTAAATCTGTATTTAAAACAAATATGTAATGCTGTGTTTAATAACATTAAGATAATCTTCAGAAGAAATGCTACATGTACATAATAGTTAGAGTTTCGTGTGTAAACACTTGGTATACATTTCGAGTGATATGCTATTCGTAGTAAATGGAGTAATAAGTTATTTTAAAAAATTTTTATTTAATTGATAAATAACGAAGCATTTAATGGTAAAATTTAAGAAATTATTTGGTAAGTATAATGTTGTTGCAGTGGTAAAGAATGAACATTAATTCAAATTTTTGCAATTTATGCTGTCCAATTCATCATCTTATGTCACCCTTTTAAATTATATGTTCCAAGTTTCTGAGTCTTTCTAAAGTTTGAAAATAATAAAAAGAATATTTGAGAGAGGAAAAGAAAATTTGACAAGGGTGCTCTAGTAACTGAGAATAAGATCAAGTGTCATTCAATACTACAGGTTAAAGAAATGAAAAGAAAAGAAATAATCATGTTATTCCCTTGAAATTTTCCTGCGTGTCTCCATCTCAACCTGTCTCTCCTTTGCATTTTCGCAAGCCCTAAACACTAACAACAACACTCACTACGGTACTTGAGTTCCTCGTTGATTTATGTGAATCTCCTTCTCTTTCTCTTTACTACACATGATAATATGTACTATATATGTTAAACAATCCCGTTATCAATTACGATTTTCCATCAGTTGTTTTGTTCCTTCCTTTTTCGGGAAATAAAAACAAATTCAGATAACAAAAAGCCTCCCAAAATTCTAAACTTTCTAGTATTCCTCAAACAAAGAAACTCCCATCAGTCTCATCCACGATATCTCTCCCAAAACCATCATCATATCTGTGCGATCTTATTCCTCCCTCCACTAAAAAGGAAATCCAGTAATATATCAATCAATAACTGGCTAGACTTTCCTTTTTTTCTTTTATTTTTAATTATTATTATTATTATTATCTTTTTTACTATTTTCTTGAGTGAGTGTGTGGTTGTTTTCGTTTACAGTAACACCTGCAAAAATAAAAAATATATATGAGTCTACCGCTACAGCAAGAATAACAAGAAGCCTAAGATTCAGTATACCCTCTGCTCAACAACTTCTCTCTCCTTTCTTCTTTCTGGTCTATATTACACTCTCTTCCTATTAGCTAGCTCTTTCATTACAGAAGAGAAAACCCTAGAAGAGAAGTTATAACCAAAGATAAACACAACCATCAGTTCCAGTTCCACCAACCCATAACCATAAATTAAACAGCAATCACACAAAAAAGAAAAAAAAATATAAATACTTTTCTACTATGGATCATTCAATCTCAGAAATGAACAGTTCCAAATCTGGAAGTACAAGCAACAGCCTCAACATAAATTCAACCACAGCCAGCATCGCTCTGATTGCATCCTCTCCGTCGTTATCTTCAACCACTAATTCCAGCAGCAGGTATGAGAACCAAAAGCGCCGTGACTGGAACACTTTCGGCCAGTACCTTAAAAATCACAGGCCTCCTCTTTCTCTTTCTCGCTGCAGTGGCGCACATGTTCTTGAATTCCTTCGTTATCTTGACCAGTTTGGCAAGACCAAAGTCCACACCCAAATCTGCCCGTTCTATGGACACCCCAACCCACCTGCCCCCTGTCCCTGCCCGCTCCGCCAGGCCTGGGGCAGCCTCGACTCGCTCATAGGCCGTCTACGCGCTGCCTTTGAGGAAAACGGTGGCAAACCTGAGGCAAACCCTTTTGGTGCACGCGCTGTCCGGCTTTATCTTCGTGAGGTTCGTGATTTACAGTCCAAAGCAAGAGGGATTAGCTACGAGAAGAAGAAGCGTAAGCGTCCGTCACAGCAGCAGCCAATTCCAGTTCTGCCACCGCCACCAGCTGCGAGTTAAAATATGAAAGAAGTTTAGAAGTAATTACGGTACTTACTGTTCTTATTCTTCTGCTTCTTCTTCTTCTTTTTATCGTTCTGGTTGCTTGATCTCTGTGGGTATTTTCTTTTTATGGTAATTAGCCTGTATTGTGGTATTGAAGTACATGGAGAACTACTATGTTGACTTCTGTTTAAGTGCCTTCTGTTTGCTTTGGACAAAAGCAAAGGGTTAGATCTGGGAATACCATGAATCTACTTTTGATGCAAACAGCAACGATGTTATCAGTAGGGAACTCGTAGTAAAATAATTTAAAAAGTGGTAGTAGGAGTAATTGTACCAGCAATTGTGGTCTATGCGGAACTGATCAGAGCATCTAATTGCTCTTGTAGTTTTGTTGTACTTAAATATTCATATGTATGTCTAGCAATATATTTGCAGATCCTCCGTCTTGATCATTCAACTCTCTCTTTCTCTTTCTCTGACATAATTTTTTCCCAATTCGTGAATGGTTGTTGGCTATTCAGTACTCATAGTGTTATTAAATTTTAAAAGAACTATATATAAGAATCGTGTGCCACATATGTCAAGCTTTATGTGTAATGGCTGGGTTGCAGCTGGTGGGTAAAGGTTTTCATCTCTGCTACTATTTATTTGCCTGACTTCTCTTTACTCTCTGCGTCTGAGAACTAATTGCATGGTTTGTACTTAATAGTGTGAAGGAAGAACACCAAAACCTTATTTTCTGACTAATTAAAATCATGCTTTTGCAAACAAACAATCGATAGTGGCACTGAAATTTGGTCAGTTAATTACTATGTTTGATAAATTAGTGGAGTCATTTCAACTCAAAGAAATGGCAGACAGATTGACATCTTTTATAAATCAACTCTTCTAGTTAACTATTAATTTGATAGGATTGTTCAGGGTACATGTACGAACTATTATATTTATTTAAGTTAATTTTTGTATTAATATTTTAAATTTTTTTTTATACTTTAAATACTATTTGTCAATTTTTTTTATATATTTTAATAAATTTTTTTGTTAAAAACTTTATAAAGATCATTATAAATTGTAAAATTAAAAAAAAAAATTTAGTGTAAAAATGCATTCATTTATTGTAACAGTTTCCTAATTTGATTTATATGGGTAAAAATATTTTAGCCTATATCAGTAAAGTTGCATCTCCATTTCTCTTATTTGTCTTGTCAGTTTTGAGATGTTTCAGAAAGAGGAAGAAAGCATTGACTCAATAAAATTAATTACAGTACTTATAACATTGATAATAAAACAGTGGAATCTGGTTGGATTTCCAATCAAGTGTAATATATATATAGTTGGATTTACTGTTAATATATGCAAGAGACAAAAGGTTTACATCCAAACTTTGCCATTTTTATTCATGCTAATTGTGCATTTTATGTAATTAACAAAGAAAACTATGCATGGAGATTCGAGGGATTTTTTCTTATTCAACTTGGCCGACAGTGCCTAAGTGGTTGGCTTTTGCTGGGTCATCCCTTTTGGATTTTCTGATTAAATTAGGCCTAAATGGGACATATAATCCTTCTTATGTTTGCAGGCAAAAGTGTTCATTACATGAACATTTGGCCAAGAAGGAGAAATATGATGGTTAATAGGATAAATGCCAGATAGCTATTAACCTTCTTTTCCCTTAAACGATTCTAGTGGGTACGAAAGTCCTGCTCTGACGCATAAGGGATGTAATATTCCTGCTGCTAATCATTTATGTTTATCTGAATATTAGTCATAAATATATGACTAAATTCTATGAAGTGAACCCTTCTTGCTTAGTATAGTCTTAGAATATATAATCAAAAGCTTTACATTCTGATGTCAACATACATATGTAAGATTGTGCACCTAAGTTATATACGAATAGATTGATTATTATATAAAATTCAGTAAATGAGCCAAATAAGAAATGACAAAGGTTGAGTCGGCCCCCGAAACTTTCTAGAGTAACCATCGTCTGTTTTTCTTCGCAAGGTCAAGAATTCTCATTAAAAGCATTTACTTTGGTCTAAATAGTTGTATTCATGAGTTTCTGATCCTGGAGTTTAAGGTTTTATTCATTCATTAACCGTCGAATTTGCCTCTCTCTATTTTTTGATATCAATTTATTGTGCTAAGCTTTTCAATAGATTTATTTGCATACATAATTAGTTGGTTCACATATTATTCACACAAGTATTGATGGGTTTCGTCGGTAAAAGCAAAAGTTTGTTCCACACTTCAAGAATTAGGTGATCTTCTCTTTATCTCCATAGGGATCAAATCCTTTTTCTAGCCACACGACTTCCTGATCGTTAATAATTATTACCTTCTTTGATGTTATTCCCAGAAGAGTACTGAATATGAATACCTAATACCTAAATGGTGTTCTTCATGTTAGATATATGTATGTATGTTATATGTATGTGTGTGCAAGCATATGGACGCATTCTTTATGTAGCTGGCTAGGTCAATAGTTATATTATATGTATTGCTCCTTGATGATATAGCAATATATATTTACATGGGTATGTGCAGTATTTATGTGCGCTTAGAGGGAGAAACGGATTTGTTTGGTTTGGTTACAAAGACAATCATGTTAAAAAGAAAAACAAAAATATATTTGAATTAATTTGTTGATCCAGACAACAATCTTAATCTCTTTTGGATGTTCTTGTGTTTTCCTATAATTCATTATAATCTCCATATAATTTCTTCATCAACACTGCTTCTTCGAGTGGATACATATGCAATGATAATACGAAAGTCATCTGTCATCCGTTTATTAAATTAATGTGTTTTTGCTATTAAAAGTGTGTGAAATAAAGAGTAGAGCTAAAAATTCGCCCAACAAAATTTTCCAAATTGACTAACTATTAGGCAGTAGCCTAGAAGAAAGCCTAGATAATCTTTTTGAATGACTACCGAAATGTGATCCATTCTGTAATCACTATAATTGATCCATAAGTTATGATTTGCAACCTGAATGGATGTAGAATTATCGGTGAAGAGATATAAATAATAAAAAAATTATTAATACGTGTCTATCTTGACGAATTTTAACTCTCAATGTTAGTATAAATGATGACACTCTCAATGTTACTATTCAAATGGACAAAAATTTATCTTATATTTATGTAAATAGTGAATAGTATTGCACATAATTTAATGTTAAAACTCCGTCAAGAATTGAAGTGCTGACAGTTGAATGAACATATTGCTACACTAAAGCACTAACTAGATGATGATTTATAACTAGTGAAGTATTCTAAAATCAAAATATAAATACTTTTCATGATCATTAGATGGAGATTAATAGCGTATAACCACATAATTATGTGTTAATTGAAGAAAAATAATGATCCATATTCATAAAATTTACAATTTTACGTTAAGGCATATACGTGGATAATACATAGCAAGTACTTATTGTTATATATGTCCACTGACTTCAACAAAGAGCAACTGATCAAGAACCTAAATGAAGAAGAACCGCTTATTATCCAATCGTGGAATCCTAATGGTCACTAAAAGTTTGGAAAAAAAGAAAATGCCATATCATGCATGAATGAATGAACGATCCAGTTGGCAAACAATATGCAATCAAACGTTATAAACCGTAAAAAGTATTTCGAACAGTTATCCAAGTTCGCTTCCAAATAAACTTTCCATCCTAGACCAGTCGTTCACGGGTGATATAAACTTGAATCTTATTATGTTCAGGTGTACGTGTTAACAGCAATTCCTGTGTAAACTTTTCATTGTTCCCCCAGCATCCTTCTAATCAAAATCCGATGCAGCAGGACAACTATGAACAACAGGAGAAAGAAGATTAACCAAATATACATACACACAGCTGGCTTATGGCAATTAACAAGCAACAATTCTGACATCATATATATGTATTGACAAGTATGATGGCAATGAAAAGAGAGTAGTGCTAGCTAGACAGTGACTAGTGACTAGTGCGGCAACAAAGCCAAGATTTGCAGCAAAGCTAGGCCGCACAAAATTTACCTTCCCCATGAATACAATGATTTAAGCTTGTGTTCTTTCTAAGAGTAAACCATTCATGAGCCTCCACGTTAATTGATCGAGTTAAAGAACATGACAAGCACTTTTGTCACACTGTTACATTGGCAGTCCTGCCTTCATGTTTTGCACCCAGAATTTCTTTTACACTGTATATTTTTTGCTCACATGTGAATCTGTGGCTCTTAAGAGCTGAAAATGTATTTTTGATCACATTGAAATGAAATAGGCAAAACAACGTCTCTTTTCCATGCACATTAGCAATTGAAGCAGGGACAAGCAACACTAATACACAGAATACAAAGGCACGGGTACGAGAATCCCGCGTTCGTCGGTCAATCCGACGGGACGTTCGATTTGACAAAAAATAAAGGTGGGTCCCTTGATTTGACAAATGACCGCAACAATCGTGCAAACTCCACGTGCAGACCTGTCATTCATGTCGGCTTTTGTGACGGGTAAACAGAAGAAAGAAAATTTGTTATTCTCACCGATCTCCGCATGCATTCTACCACGTGTATCCATCAAACGGTAGCATTAATGAAGCCTCGATAATCGTGGACCGTACTAGACCCTTGTGGCGTCTCATCGAAGACAAGCCCCTTTATTTTTTAATTTTTAATCATTTAATTACTAATTAAGGATCCAATAGAGTCAAAATCTTAGACATTGTGCGTTCTGTGGGTCCGTCACGCTTCCCACTTTTAGCGGTTGGATTAGTCTTTTTTGGCCTCTATCTTGTACGGACAATTCCGGGCTTTGGGTTAGGTAAATGTTTTCTGATAATTTAAATTTCATTTTTATTTTTAAATAGAGCACATGACATGCCATGTCACGTCACGTCACGTTGATTGAGTGTAGCTGTGCAGGTAAGAATGTGACATACTGAGCGAGAAAATGGTTAAGTAGTTTTTAATTTTTTATTTCCCTGAAGGGAGCAAAATGGCGCTTGGTTTATCCAAGAAAATAAGCATTTTGCTCATTGAATTATAGTGTTATTATTTTATGAACGCCTTAGGATACATATTTTCTTTGTAGAATTTTTTGTTTAAGAGATTCAAACCTCCATCCTCGTGTTATTTCGATTATCTACCATCAATAAGGGACCAAAATTCACGGAAAGCCTGCATTTTACGATGTTGCTCAATTGTAACCTACAAAATCTTCCGTTACTTCACGGGTTCTGAACCTATAATGTAGCGCCTAATAATAGGACCGTTGAAACTTTGACTTGAAAGATTTCATTTTTCTTTTTTCTCTCTCCATGAGACACAGTATTGAGGATATTCCTAGTTTTAAAGAAAGAAAGAAAGATAGTCATAGAGGAAAAAATTACGGTAAGGAGTAAGAACAAATGTTGCGATAATGGAAGCAAGCAAGCAGCACACATATCCATGGATGGACACAGGTCAATTCATTGTTTCTTCCCATTAAAACAAAACGTCCATGCATGCACGGCTAATACGAGGGCTAGCTTAATTGGCTTACCTTTAAGTGATAATTGACAGACATTCACCGGCATCTCGTGATCAAACATAACCAAACATACGCATAATTTAGGGGAAAAAAACATTATTTACAGTCATTATGGTCTGAATTATAAAGAGAAAAAAGAAAGTAGGGGGCCTCCCTCCATGCATTGAAAACACATGCATATGAAATGTTGCAGAATGCATTGTATGCAGATCTAATAGGAGAGTCAAGGTCATGAATTTGCTTGGTGAATGCTTGGATTTATGTATTAATCTGTGAACTGATGTAGATGGGACTGTGTCTGTCACTGTTCTGCTCTTGTGGTAGTCTACTTACATGTTTTTGTTTTCTATGGTAGCTTTTATCAGCATTAGTAAATTTTCAGCGGCTCTTTCTTTCTTCATAGTATGACAATATGTAGTATTAGCTTAGCTTAGCTCTCCTCTGCTTTGCTTCTTTTCCCCTACTTCAATGATTTTTCCTTTTTCTTCGCATCGTATGTACAGTTTGAAATCCATCAAAAAGATAATTAAATTCACGACGGTATCAGAATATCAAGTATCCACCAAAAGAGAACAGGCAATTAAATACTGATGGAACAATAGTGGTCTAGAGAAAATGTCCACTCAAACTATTGATGATTTACATAACTCTTTGGATTGTATATACCAAACATAATTACTTTCTTGAGCAATAACGTAGAACTACATTGTTAGGAGGAATTTTTCACCCTGTCGGTCATTACCAGGGAAACCCTAAAAGCATCACCTAAAATGCTAGACAAACCCTAGCTTCATTATACAATCATGTGCTAACTGTTTGGCGTCAAAGAAACTTGGATGTTTGGAGAGTTGATAAACTGATGATGGGTCACATCGCAAAACAATAATGCAGACAAATGATAAGAACTTTAATTTAGGTTGCAGCTTATAAGAAAAGATTAAAATCATGCAGCAGGATAGATGATGTATATAAATAGGTAGGATTAGACGTAATGAATTGGCCGGGAAGACGTAAAACAATTGAAATTAATGTTTTTTTTGTGTCATGTCGGGGAAAGATGCGCATGTCTTAATGGTATATGGACGATGGCAGTAAATAAACCGAAAAAAAAGCATATATATATATATATATATATGTATCCCATGGTCTCAATGACATAGGATACAAAGAAAGCCTAGCCTAGCTTGGTGGTTACTTACCTAACCTCTCTCTCTCTCTCTGTTTTTTTTTTTTCATTTTTCAAAACTGTTTGAAAAATAACTTTTAGCTTGAAACAATGAGAAAAGAAACACAGATGATAGATATGGCAATTTTCCCCGTTTTTGGTCTTCGGCAGTTACTCTTTATTCACTAAAATATTTTAGTTCAAATTTTTTTTTGTGAATTCAAGAAACGAGATCACACGTGATCTCGTTTCAATAAATGGACCAAAGAAAGGGGCCAAATCCTAGACTCGCAGATAACACTAGCCTGAGAAGGCCCAAAGCAAATATTGAATTTGGACACATGAACAAGCACCCGCAAATATATACGGCAAAGGCTGTGTCTTGTCATCTCCTTTCTATGCTTAATTTGGGGAAGGATTTCCATTGCTGACCTATTTTATTTTGGAGAAGGGAGCCTTATCTCCCTTATCTTTGTTTAACAGCATTAAATAAATAAAAAATACATAAACTAGATAAAATCAAATAAAAATAATAAATTAATGCTAATCAATAATGTGTTAATAAATTATAATTTTAATTCTTAACAAAAATGATAAAAAATAAAATAAAAAACTAAATCAGATATAATATTTAGAATTTTATGCTTCTTATTTATTTTGTAACAAAATCTATTTTGTTTGGTATAAGAAAGAAATGAAATTTTCAGAGCCTTTTTTACTCTCTTTTTTAATCTTGTGTTAATATAGTAAAAAAGCTAACCTAATGATTGTAAATTGGCTATTATTATTTTACTATTTTTTATTTAATTGACAAAATTAAAAATTTAATTAAAATATAAATTTATAATAGTTATATTTTAATTTTGAAAAATATTTTAAAATAAAAACAAAAAAGCGAGGTGAGGATGAAAATTTATTTCTATTCCCATCGCTGCCCCAACGGGGATGGGAATGAATCTTTGTCCTTGTCCTGCTTTTCTATCAGAGATGAAATCATTCTTAATCCTCACTTTGAATGGGCTAAGCATTAGTAGGCTCTCATCCTTGCAAGTATTTTTGTGATCCATATGCACAAAGCCTAAGTTATATTGCATACATTTGCACTATTTGTTTTGAGCCTTTTGACCATTAGTGTAGCTAAAAAGCAAAAAAACTAATAAAATGAGAAAATTGTAAACCTTGCCAAAGATGCAACCTTTGCATCAGAATAAAGACTAACCAAGTTAGCTTAGCTCATTTTGACTTGGATTGCCAATGCTAAGTCTCTTGCAAAGTTGGATGCTGATGTCTGTTTTGTATTTTGATGAAAACAACCCAGTACAATAGATAGTTATAAAATGCCTGTACAAGACACATCATTGATGTAAAAAGCTAGAATATAGTAGGGTTACAATATTAAAGTTGTGTGTGTGTGTGTGTGTGTGTGTGTGTGTGTGTGTGTGTATGTGATCATTGAAGTAGCAATATACAAGCAATCATAATTTTGTCTTATTCAACATTCTTTGTTTCAACTTAGTGTCAGAGCTAGCCTCCATGGTAGCTCATTCCTCTAATTTAGCTTTCACCATAAACTCAGGGAACAATGCAACACCTTTTCCATAAGCACAAACTAAACTCTCCTTCAATGCATCAATGAAACTCAACAAAATAACTTCTTGGTTTGGAAGATTTGTTTAAAACTCATATATATGCTGTCGCCAAGTACTGCCTACAATAAGGAAAGAATCTTGAAGGATTCATTTAAAATTCAAGAAGAATTCCAAAAGATTTATCAACTTTAGTAATAAAGAACAAATCATCACAACCGTTAACAATCTAAAATTTGTTCAATTAAGAAAACACAACCAACTTCTCTTAAGTGGGTTACTCTCAGCAATCAATGAAAGTACCTTGAGATATTTCACTAACTGCTTCACCTTAAAGGAATTATGGGATACAGTAAATAGGTTCTACTTCTCATAGTTATAGGCATGATCATATAACCAAAGATGAGAAACATAATAGATGCTCTTGCTATCACTAGGAAAAGACATTAAGGAATAAGATCTCATTAAGCACATCTTCAATAATCTAGGACAGGAATATGAAACAATTGTTATTAATAGTGCTTCATGTTTTTTGAAGATGTTTTTGTCAGGGTCCTCATTTTTAAAAGTTACTTGAATCACAACATCTTGTTAGGAAACATTAACATAAAGTTCAATGTTGAAGTTAAAAACAACAACCATGCCTAGAATGAGAAGATTAAAAAAATCTTTAAGGAAAACATAAGAACAAGTAGGGAGAAAAAAAAAAGAAGCTTTAAAGAAAGTGGAAGAGGCAACAAATCTCAAGTAAGAGGACAATTTAAGTAAACTACTAAATTTTTTAATAAATATGGGCACACAACCATCACTTGTTGGTATTAGTTTGATCAAGAATTTGAGCTTGGGGCAACAAACAACCAAGTTGCCTTATCTACCCATGTCGCCACAAAAGACTCACCTAATGAAAGTGATTGTTATCTTGACATTAAAACTTTAAACCATGTGACTAATGATCTCAATAATTTGTCTATGAAATCAAAATTTGAAGATACCCAAAATGACACCTTAGGATTTGACAAAAAAAATTTAAATTTCTCATGTAGAACATAGTTACTTGCATCTAAAGAATTCTCACTCATTGAAACTTAAAAAAAATCTTAGATGTTCCTTAAATGATTAATAATATGTTAAACATTTCTAGACTCACTAATGACAATAATTTTACTATTGAATTTAATAGCTATTGTTATGCTATAAAGGATTGGATATAGAAGGCGTTGCTATTAGGAGTGGCTAGTGTAGGCCTACATAGGTTTAAATAAGTTAAGGAGATCAAGGACAAATCTTAAGTTTGGTATTCCAATAATTTTGAGTCTTTTGTATTTGTTATGTCATGTTTGCATTAGTTAAAGATGATCATCCATTAGATATTGAGTCTAAGTCTAAGTCTGTCCTGAATTCTTCAAGTAACTAAGATGAAATTTTCAATGTAATGGATATATTTTATAGCAAATTTGAGCACCCTAATAACCAAGCTGTTAAGATGTTTTTCTTTACTTGAATGAATTTATCCTTTAATAAAATTCAATGTCTACATTTTTGTGTTACTTGTTACTATGGCAAAATTCACAAATTGAGCTTTAAGAGCAATGAATCCTTCTTAAACATGCCTTTAGAACTATTATACTTTGACATTTAAGGCTAACACTAAATAACTATAACACTATATGAGTATTGTCAAAGAATTTAGTCAACATACTTGAATTTTTTCACTTCAAACCATGTTACAAACTACACGCTTGAATTAATAAAAAAAAATTAAAAAGCTACTAAATCAAAAAATCATAACCTTATAAATTGAAATAGACGAAAAATTAAACTACTTGAGTGAATTTTGAAATATCAAGGCATAACATTAAGATTCACGTGTCAACATACCTTTAACTAAAATAAAAGAGTGGAAAGAAAATACGGACCAAAACTGCTTCTACTTTTCTTACCCAAGCAAACTTTCCACTTAACCTATAGTGGGAAGATTTTGAAACTTTAGTCTTTGTCAAAAATAGAATGCCATCATGAATCTTAAATATCTTCTCATCTTATCAAAAGTTATTCAACAAATTTCCAAGCTATTTATTCCTAAAATCCTTCGGTTATGCCTATTTTCCTCACCAAAGATCTTGTAACAAGCATAAATTCTAATACCATATTGAAAATTGCATTTTCATAGGCTATAAGTCAAAACATAAATGTTATGATTGTCTAAATAGATCTATTAACTTGTACATTACAAGGCATGTTATCTTCAAGGAGAAATACTTCTCTTATAAGTTAAATTCATCTTTTGGTAGTTTAAAAATTTCATAAGAAACTTAAATCCTTTTGACTTTTCCTAGTTGTTAATTTTCTATTCTCCTCATTTTCCCCATAAGTAATAAATGAAGGATTTCTTTATGCCATTTTAACATCCATTTAAGCATTCTCCTTACCATTTATTCAACCTTTAATTGAAACACCAAATTCAACCACTTACATTTTAAACACAAAAATCCTAGACCAAATTCCATACCATATTGAAATGCCATTCACTGCCTAAAATCAATTGCTTGAAATCAGCTATACTCATTTATACATAGTCAAAAGTTGAAATTTCAAGCTAAAGTTATATTACTTAAGAAGACAATAAGTTGAAAATGAGGAAATTTTACAAACAGTTACTGATTATTTATGTAACCAAGAATGAAAGAATGCCATGTTGGAAGAATATAAAGCTATAACAAAAGCAAACCTAGGGCTTAGTACCATATCACCAAAAAGTCAAGTTAGATGAAGATAGATGGCTTTTAAAATCATATATAACTCTAATGGATTAATAGCTAGATACAAAGTTAAAATTGTGGTTAAAGGCTAGAGCCAAGTAATAGGAGTAGACTTATTGAGACTTTAAGTTTTGTTGTAAGATCCTTTATGCTTAAGAATAATCTTGAGTCTAACTATGCACTTTTGTTGGGAGATTAAATATGTGAATGTCAATAATGTATTCTTAAACGAAAATCTTGCAAAAGAGGTATACACGCCACAACTAAAAGGCTTTGAAGACAAAAGAAAACCAAACAATGCTTGGAAGATCAAGAATGCCTTTTATGGGTTTAAACATATACTTAGAGCATGGTATGAAAAGTTGATGACAAAACCCCCTTTACTCCTCCTTAGAGTTTGGAATGAATCCTACTAAATACATGTACATTTTTACTTTCATATATTGGTTGCATATTTTTTACATAATAAAATCTCATGTAACAAATATAAACAGCCTCAGATCTTCGTTATTATCACACATCAAGGATCTATACCTCATTAAAACATGTGTATATTATTTACATTACACACACACACACATATGTATCCATTTAATATATACATATAAACATGTGATATTTATTGGTCATATTCTTATATTTTATAATTATATACCATACGAATTGTAGATGATTGGGTAAAAAAAAAAAAAAAGAAGGCTTATCACCCAATGAGTAGATATACAAAACAAAAAAAAAATATTTTTCATAAATAATCGTAAAACTTTTTAAACTATGTATAAATCAAGTATCAATCACATGGTAATAATATTTCATAGTACAATTAATTCAAATCATATCAACCTAGTACTTAAGGAAACATATCATGCTTGGTAAAGACATCCTGCCCTAGAAGGAAAATCATAATCGTAAGTGATGGCCTTATATCATGGTTTGAGTAAAATGTAAACCAGTATTCCAGCACATCATATCTACTCTACACGATGGTTAAATGTTGCAAATATAATGAACATCATTTTCACGCAATATATTATTGCATAAATAGTTTACATATCACACGTATAATATGAATTTTTGAAATATTATTTTCTATTAAATTACTCATGTACGTGGTCAAATGTTATCATATGAAAACTTTTGAGTATACAGGGTTAAAAATTTAACCTTCAAGATTGATTTAGAATTTGATATGTATTACAAATATAAAAGCATAACTATCCTAATTTTATAAATATATCATCCACTCAAATTTTGGATATGTTTTTAATTTCATAAACATGTATTCTAGTAACTTTTCCTTTTGTTTGCCTTCAGTTTTTCTTTTTGTTTTCATTTTTTTTCTCTATCTTTCTTCTTTTCTCCCTATACTCTTTTTCTTTTGTTTTACTTTTTCTTAAATTTCAAGCTCAATAAAATTTTCCACTTGAAGTAAGCATGTGGAATTAATTTATCTAAGCATTACCAAATAATTCACTTGCATGCTTTACCTTTTTTCTTTTTTAAAAAGAAGCCTGATGTTACAGTTAGGATTAGCCTTAATATAATAGGGTTTATAAACTTAAAGTTCAACAATTTTTTCTCTATATTTTCTAAAAACAACACATGTTAATTCTACTTATCATATAGTTGACATATTGATTATTAGAAATGAAGAAGAAATAATAAATAATATCATTAAAAGGCTCGATGACACCTTTTCGTAGGAAGACTTGGGCTCTTTGAGCTATTTCATTATAATAAATGTGAAAAGAGATCAATATAAGATACACTTGAGTCAGGAAAAGTAAATATAGATAAACAAATTTTATACTCACGTTTTTAGTTATCATTAGATTAATATTTAGATAAATTCTTAGAATTTATTACTTTTTAATGAAACTTTTGCATGCTTTTGCAAGATTTGAGAAAATTTATTAATGGAATACTTGATGAAGTTCGCAGGCAATATGAATTCAAAATTACTCAAAATCAATAAGAAATAAAAAGCAAAAAGGCCTAAGCTTCAAAAGTAGCACCTAGGCATTAAAATGGAGAAAAATGTTATAAAATTAGCTACCAAAAATAAAGAGCATAATACTTAGGCACTAGTTAAAGAGTGCCTAGGTTTTGCTACAGTAACCTTAACTATAGCGCACCACTATAGTAATTTTACTATAGTAACTTTAGTGAAAACATGTCATGAACACTGTTGAGCACCTAGGCGCCTAAAAGGAGTACTTAGGCACTAAGTGACAAAAATAGAATAAAATAAGTATTTTCCTAATCATCCAAGGAGAGCTTGGTTGGTTATTTATGGCTTTTCCAAAATACATATAAAAGAGGAAGAATTAAGAAAGGAAAAAGAGCTACTAGAGAGAAAAAGAGAGACACCAAGGGCAAAGAAAAAGAGGTTTAAAAAAATGAAGAAGAATTTATGGATCTTATAGAAAAAAAAGGGTAAAATCTCATTATCTTGACTTATAATTTAGATAAATTTATTTCTTTTTTCACTTTTCTTTTTAAAGATGTTCAATGTAAAAAGTAGGCCATTATTAATTATAAACTAAATTTATTTTTTAAGATTATGATATAGTCAACTACAATGTTATGACTTCTATTTATTCTTTCTAATTGAAGTTAATCTTCATTATGCTTTTAGATAATTGGCTATTGCTTTGATAATTTGAAATCCATAACAAAACTCTAAAAAAAGAAATTTATGATTTAGTTCATGTTAAAATTCGTAAAATCTATGTAAGATATGAATATACTTTTATATTTTGTGTAATTATAACATTGAACTGCATTACTTAATATATTTTTGACTATTCTAATTCATATAAAATATAGTGGTTGATATTTTAAAATGATTTTACTATTATCCTTAAAAATTTTAACTAATAATTGTGATATACTTGATTATTAATCATGAATTTAACTTTTGATTAGTAAGAAAATATTGAGTCTTAACATATTAGTTTCGGCAAAGTCAAATATCTTAAAACTCTCTCGTTTTATTTGCTCTTAACTTATCTTTATTAATTTTAGTTCAGTTGTTAGTTAATTTTAGCATAAATTATTTTATTATTTAAGTTATTTAGATGAAACTAGGATAGTATGAATAGATATTTAGAGCATTAATAGTTAATTTTTGTGGTAACGATACTCACTCACCACTTCATTTCTTGTTTACAGTATTACACACTTGTGTTTGCATGAGCTTTCATAATACGGCCAAGTTTTCCTTAAGAAAATAAAAATGGCTAACTATAAGTGAAGTCCCACGTTAATGAGCACAAGTGATTAGTTCATAAAAGAAGAAGTTAACAACTTCAAAAACATTACATTGTACATACGTTTGATTGGTGCCCTGTAATATAACACTCTTAGAAAGCTAAAAAAGTATTTGCAGTCAGTCAGTTGAGGCATTTCATGAAAAATGCTAAATAGGCTCATTAATTAGGTTACAAAAAGGATCCTAAGATACCTTTAAGGTTCTTTAAATTTAGAATTATATTATACATAATGCCAAATGATAGACCTAACTTGCTTTATTAATATAAACTAGGTTGCCAATTTCAATGATAGAAGATAAGTAAGTGATCATGGAATATACCTTGTAAAAGATCTTATGTCTTGAAGCTCATAGAAGTAAAAAATAGTGTTTACATCAAACATGAAATCTGAATAAATATCATTAGCCCTAATAGCAACTTAAATGATCTAGTTATGCTTTTTACTATTTGAATTGAAGGGTAATATTCATTATACAATAGTAATTTGGTGTGAAAAAATTGATGCAACCTCTTTAGTGCAAACCCAATACTTCGTGGAAGAACATTGAAATAAATGTGCATTTTATAAGAGAAAGAATAGTTAGTAGAGAATTTAAGGTGAGATATGTGCACACACAAGATGAAACTATTAACACTCTAACAAGGCTGATGCTTATAGAAAGATTCAAGAATCTAAGGTTTGAACTTAATATCTTACTATATAGCTAAGTTTGTGAGATATTGTTAGAGATCACTGAAGTCACAATATACAAGCATTATGTATTTAAAGTTGAGTAAAAGTTACAAATATTTTAGGTAGTGATATTTTTAACCAATATTTTGTGCAATAACATTACCATTAAAATCTTAAGAATTGATATTTTGTAAATTAATCCCATATAATACCAAAACTTTTCTTCCATTATTTTCCATAAATGAAAGGCTCATTTGACAGTGCTAATTAACACCATGCAAGTACTAGATTAAAAAAAATATAAACACTTACCTATATATTTATGTATTGTGTTTTATGGGTATTAATACAGATTTAAGTAAACATTTTTAATAAGAACTTAAAAGAAACAGCAAAATATAATAACACTATAAAAATAATTGTGTTTTTTTAGCACTCGTAAATCAATAATAAATACAGTTTGAAAGGATGAGGAAGGGGTGTTGAAAGGTTTTTATGCAAAAAATTAAATTTTACAAAAATAAATCAAAATAAATTAAGATTTACTATGCACTAAATGAATCAAAATCGATAAGTCTCTAAATGTCAATTATAACCTAGCACAAACAAAGCTGAATAACAAATTCAAATGAAAATGATAACCTAAGAACATAGGTTAAAATGGACATGGAGATTTATTATCAAAGAAGAACATTATGAAGAATTCTTTACAAAATAAAAATAATTTAGGCTATGTACGAATCACCTCAAATTTCACTAGAGAGAGAAAATTTACAATCTGTAATGTTATTTACAAGAACTCTTTCAATTATGACATTTATAACTTTAAATATTTTTTACTTCTACAAAATCTCTAATGACATAATTTAAGACTGAAGCTCTATTAACTAACACTTGCAAAACTCGAAAGGCTTGTATTTGGATTTTAGTAAGAGAAAGTTTGGTGATTAAGGCTCTTAAGAGTAATTAATCATAAATAACAAAGAATAAGGAAAGATTTGTGACAGTTTTGAAGGCAAATAGGTTTGAAATACTTAAAAACACTCAAAGTGAAAGTTCTTTAATCAAGAAAAATAAAAACTCTAAAAATTACCTTTAAAAACCTAATTCTTGACTTGAGATATTTATATTTTTATAGAAGTGCTTGAGCATAGGTCAAGTGTAACTCGAGCAAGCTTCCCAAATAATATGGCCACTTGAGCACAATTTAAGTGCTAGTTAAGTGACAGCTCTTTGGAGGATGGCTACTCAAGCATTGGTCGAGCACTAGCTCTCTATCTTCAATTTGCTTGAGTATTTGTTGCATGCTATTTAGGCGACCCGTCAGGCACTAGTCAAGCACAACTCTTCTGAAAAACTCTAGCTATAAAAATTTGTTCATGAATGAGTTGATCCAAAAAATCCCAACATGTTCCATATATCAATTATAAACATTCCTAATATTCATTCATATTTATCACTTTAAAATGTTTCAATATACTTTTATTCTTTGACCAAATTTTTTTGCATTTTCTATATTAAATTGAATAAGATTAAAGTAAAAGTATGATTTTTCCTCCAATAACTTCCATTGACTAACTTCATTTATTGAGGAAAAAAAAAAACAAAGGTATGATAATATCAACAAGGTTATTCTATTATTAATTCTAAAATTTTAAAATAGGATTAATCACTCTTTAGAATAATTTTATTATAACAATTTATGCCCTTAATGTTTGCATAAAAAAGAATTAAGTGTTCCTATACATAAGATCATGGTAAAAAATTCAAAATACCTTCATTCATATAAAAAAAATAAAATTAAGAATTATATTTTTAATATCTCATTTTCTCTATCTTGCTCTCTTCTATCTCATTCCTCTTTTTTTTTTTTTTTTTTTTTGTAATGAACTAAATTTAATCAAAATAAAGTTAATTCCAACAAATAAAAATAAATGATGGAGGCGAAGTGAAACCTTTATTTACATTTGTTTTATAAGAGAAAAAAGGGGTTGACTTTATAATACAACTTATAAAAATTTACTATGTATATTGTCGTAATAAAATTGTTACAGAAGTGATTAATTTTTTTAATGGACAAAATAAGACAAATAATTTGACCGGATCCACCTCACTCCTTGGCTATCATGGCAGTCCAGTAAAATTATGGACTATTGGCTACATGTTGAGTCCATTAAAATGGACTGTATTATTTGACAATACCTGCCCCGGCCACGCCTTAAAATATGTGGAGAAGGCTGCAGTAAACTTAGATGTTCTCGTTCTTAATTGAAATTTTATAATTCCCACGCAATAAAGTTTTATGAAATAAACATAAATAGTTTCAAGCCTCCATCATTAACATAAATAGGTTTCTTGCCTTGTCAAAGTATACGTTCATGAGTATTTGTATTATATTTACACACACATGCATTTATCCGAGTATGTACATATAAGCATGGAATACTCAAAAGATGATTTGTGCTTCATGTTTGTTATATGGCTGCCACTTGAGATATTAGCATCAAATACGACACAATTTTATGTGACATGTAAAAAAATATGGCAAAAATTAAGAAAAGGAGGGAGTTTGCAATTCAATTAATAGACATAAATTTAATAATATATTTCTTAAAGATAATTATGTGAATGCTGCAAAATCATGTATAAACAAGACAGAAATCACACATTGAAATCCTTATTATAGTTTTCAGGAATACTACGCTTTTTGTTCCTCCTATCTTTGTTTATTTCCATTTTAGTCATTAAATATTTGAATAAAAATTTATATGTAATTTATTTTTTAAATTTCTAATACATTAAAAAAAAATTATAATTGTGAAGCTTTAATTTTTCATGTATATATAATGATTGGTATCACGGTTCTCAAATCTTACTCAATGAATTTGCCTATGTGACACATCTCATATATTAACACGCCCTTATCACAAATCTCTTCCATCTAACATGATCGGTTCGTAGGCCTTAACAGATTGCCTCTGATACAAAACATGTGTTTCCTTGCGCATACGATCGGTTGCCTCATCACTTCCTTTATTCAGTTATCCCCAAAGGTTATAACTTGCCTACTTCTGCAGTCTATCTCATTTATCTAAAATATAAGAGCCTTTAGCGTGCATAATAATGACGTTTTAACCTGTTTGAAAATGTATTGGTTTAGTTTTAGTTTAAGAAAAATCAAAACAATAATCATCATTTTTAATTTTGAAATTGGTCCAGATTACAAAATCAAGTTGAACCAATATCCTTTAGAAATTTTAAAATTTTACTGATTTGAAATTTTTTTTATTGGGTGTCTAATAATTTTGTAATAAACTGTAGTATGCTGTAACAAATCCTGTAACTATAAAAGATAACTATCCTAAATTCTACCCCTAAATTTGCTCATCTCTTTCTCCATAGCCACCCTAATTCCACCAAACTTTCAAATCCTTACTTGCCGCCCTGTACCTGAATTGCATACTTACTTGTCGCCCCATATCTGCGCTACATATTACCGTAAACTCCAATCTCCAAACAGTAAAATAAAATTCAGGTATGTGAGTTGATGATTTTATTTTGTTTTAATCTATTTAACTTGTGAATTTCAGCCAGAAGGGTTTTAGATCATGGCCAATTAATGAAAATGAACGTTTTCATGCAAGAATTTATTGTCTTTCTTGTGTTACTTAGCCTTTAAGGTTTGTGGGTTTAGAATAATACTCTTATGCCTTAATTATGTATTGCATTTGAAACATTTGTAAGTGTTGAATGTGTTATACTATCTTATAATTATTTGAGAATCAGTTTTCATTGTTAATATATTGAAGAAATTTGAATTTGTGAGGTTTATTATGGCAAGTTATAACAAATTAATAGATAACTATTTGTTCATTTATGTTAGTGGTTTTTTTTCTTTGTTTAACTCATTGTTTTCCCTAGATTGTAGGATGACAAGAATTTATACTTAAGCATCATACGTGACCTTTAATCACATAACAAAAGAAGCTCTTAATTGCTTATTGTTGTAAAATAATTCTGCCATACAAGTCGTACTATTTCTTGTTTAACGGCTGCCATTTTGTTGATCACAAAGCACTCGATCTAGTATTGTCCTTGAGACATTTCAATGATATTGACATATAGATTATTTGTAATTAGTTTCTTTTAAATGAAATATAGAAGTAAGAAAGATATATTACCACATATGAATAATGCATGCTTAAATAGACTATTGAATTTACATCTTGCAAAGGTTAATGCTCTAGGAAAAATCAGTTTTGTTCTCTGAAATCAAGTTTTAATATCCAACTATTGGTGAAGTTTGTGTGAGAAAAATGTGTAGGTACATTTGATAATTTTGCTAAAAGAATGTTAAAATTTTTGGGAGATGTAGTTGTTGACATTTGCAAGTTCTGTGAGAAAAAAAAATATATATAGAAGCATGTAAAATGAATTATTAAAGTACTAGAAGAATTTTGCAGAATATGAAGTTCTAATCAAACATGTTACAGGCGTTGTAGGAAAATGACAAACATATTGGGCTACCTTAAATGATGACAAGCAAAGTACATTGGCCCAATTTTGTAATTAAGGGCTTGTTGAAAAGTTTCATCTAAAGGAATGTCAAAATACTAGTGCCATGTATTTTATGCTTAATAGAAGGTCCATTCAGAGAAGTAAAGTTCTTTGGTTTTCATTTCTGTGATAAACTTTGTCCTAAATTGCCCCTCCTTCTAGAAGACACTTGCTAGAGATATGTATTAGTTGTACTTGAATGGCAAGTTACATTGAAGAATGTATTTCGTAAGTATAAAATCTATTTTACCGCTGACACTTTGGACCTTTATTCAAAATTTAACTATATAGTTGTGACAACTCTTTAGATTGGTGACAATTGGAAATCACATTAATGGATACCGAGTTTTTGTCACATAACAAGTCACAAAAGGATTGCTTGAGTGGGGTATTGATAGATTGATGACAGTTACAGTTGCTAATGCGAATGCTAATGATGCAGCGATCAATTATATGAAAAGAAAGTTAAAAAAATTAGAATGTTGATGGGGTGATTTTAGATGGTGAATTTTTACATTTACATTGTTGTGCTCACTTTATTCATTTAACTGTTAGTGAAGGGTTCAGGGATATGTATAACTTAATTGCTAGCATTTACAATGCAATTATGTATCCGAAGTCTTCTTCTCCCAAGTTGCATCAATTTAAAGTGTGTGTTGGGTGAGTTTTTCAAAGGTTAGAAGAAGAAGAAGAAAGTGATGGCACATAAGAAATTTTTCAATGATGACGAGGAAGGGAAGAAAAGAACAGAGCCACCGACTAATGAAGACTAGTTAAATTAAAAAATTTTTGCCAAATTTTTAAAGTTCTTCAATGATGTGATAATAGATTTTAGTTCTTCGTTAACTATCTAACTTGTATTTTCCCATCTTTCCACTATTCAAACCCGATTGAATTCACTTATTGGAAATGAGAATGAGCTTATCAGTAGAATGACATCTATTATGAAAAAGAAATGTGACAAGTATTAAGGCTTTGTGGACAACATCAACAAATTGTTGACCATTTGGATGGTTCTTTATCTAAGATATACAATCAATTATGAATTTTGGGTTTGTTTATTATATATATATATATATATATAGTTTTTGTTTGATTTATGTCATATTTTGTTTAACAAAATCTTTTTTTTTTTAATAATCACTCAAATTTATTTTGATTTAAGGTACAAACTGAATTATGTATCATTTTAATTTGAACAATTGTATGATAGTGCAATAGTTGTAGAAAAGACATCAAGTATTAAAGATATACTTGTAATAATATGATTTTATTTTTAATCATTTAGTTTATGTTAAATTTAGTTTAAGAATACTTATATTATTTAATTTTAGTACATTACATTATTTTAATTTTTTTTTGGTTACATTTAGCTTATGTTAAATTTAGTTTAAGAAAAAACATTTTCTTTTAATTTGGTTTATGTATTAGTGTTTTTTTTTCTAGTTATACATTATGCTTTGGGCTCCACGTTGGGTGGTGGTATCAAATCTAGACTTAGTAACATTGAGTTGTCAAGTGATACGAATGCTAAAATTAAAACTTCCATTGATTTGAAATTTATGGATGCAAAAGACTCAATTTAAACCATTAACTTGGTTTAAACAATTAAGATTAAAAAAAAAAGAAAGTATTGATTTAAAAAAGTGAGGAAGAGAAGTGTTTGTTTAAACCTAGTGAGGATGAAAATGATGAAAATTTTGATATTTTGAGTTGGTGGAGAGAAAAATAGCGGAAGGTTCCAAATTTTATCTAAAGTTGCAAGAGATTTGCTTGCAATTTTTGTGTCTATTGTGGCTTCAAAATCAACATTCACTATTGAAGGGCGTATTCTTGATCCATTTCAGAGTTCATAACTCCAAAAATATTGGTTGAAGCTTTGATATGCATCAACGTAGAAGTATTATACGAAAATCAGTGAAGATTGGTATTGATATGTCTTAATTGTTTACTTTTGTTTAAATTTACTTAAAGTTGTTAAATAACTTATTTTATTGATAATGTTTATGCAAAGTCTGAAAAATCAACATCAAAGGAACAGTGAGAAAATGCATTTAATTTTTTTTATCCTCATTATTTGAATAGCTTTTCTTTGTAATAAGAAAGGCATCATAAAATTAAACATAGCCTTCATATATATCACTAATGTTTAATCAAATTGTGTATAAGAATTGTATGGCGTTTGGTGTCACGTCTTGGTTTATCGATTCGAGTACGTAACAATCGCTATACTTTTCACTGGTATTTCACATGAATATATAAAATTTTTATTGTCTCATAAAACTAAACCGCATAATATATACATACCAAAAATATAAGTTATATATAATATTTATAATTATAATATTTTAAAAGCCAAAATACTTTACAAAAATTTGGAATCCCTTCAAAAATAATATTTTAGAAGGGATTCGAAATTTTTGTATGTAATCACGAAAAATATTGTATACCTAAATAATGGTTTGACAAAATGCTCATTACCAAAAGTCAATAATCCAATATGTGAACTACAACTTCTTTTGAATTATTTAATTTAAAAATATTTAAAAAAAATAAAAACATCAATACAAACTCAGTGAATAGATGAATAATAGTGAATTGTAATTATAAAATAGGAGTAAGAATATCACATTTAAAAATATAATAATTCATAAAATCTTAAGTCATTCACTTATTTGAAATAAGTCATAGAAAATAAATTCATATTTAAAATTTATAAATGATCCAATAAAAGAGTATAGGTTTGCCAGAAATTTATCTCCCAAGACATCCCCTCGTGCATCTCTAGTTGATATATTGAGACTCGTTAATGAGTTATTTTACATATTCATATATAATAAAATTATTTAGCCTACTTATTAGTGTTAGTCCGAATAGAAATGTGCAGTGTCAAACACTATCATATTCAAGCCCACTCCTTGATTACAACATAAATGATAAAGAAAAAAATAACTACTTACATGTTCTATCTCTTGTAAGAGAGGAAAACGTATATGTCAATACAAATATATATTCATATTTGTGCACAAATATACTTATAATTCGAGCACTTACACAAAAGTTTCAAAACATGAAATCATATACATATTGTCATATTATATTCATCAAGTTATATATTAGCAGGTAATATACACAATTTTTAAATTATATTTTTTAAAAAATTTACTTTTACTCCGACATTTCTAAATCCATATTTATGATACATTTATAAATTTAATTTCATAAAATAATTAAACATTTAAATTTATTTTATTGAAAAGTAATGAAAATAAATTTACATTCATAAATTATTTAAATTTATTTTATTAAAAAATATTAAAAATTCATTCATTTATTCACTATACGAGAGAGGGTAATCACTTTTAAAATTTAATCCTCTCACTGAGTAGAGCTCTCCTCTAATATCTAAGAATTTAAAATAAAAATTTATATACATATAAGGTATTAATATATTGATTTCTATATAAATTTACAATGATATCCTATTTTATATTACCTTAAATGTCGTTACCAAGCATTATAGAAATATGATTAATTATGAAAAATTTCACCCTTTAGAATTATTTCAAATCCCCACCAAATGTCAACATAAAATAATTTATTTATACCATTATGACCACGTATAATCTTTAATTTTTAAAATTCACTACTTATACTGTTTCACACTACATTAAACTATGGTTTTTCTATATTTAAAGTATTTATTTATTTTCTATAATGCCAAATTATACTAATTCTTACATGCAAAAAAAATACACTACGCTAATTACCATATTAACCTTCCAAACATAATTTTTTATGTTCAAAATATAGATCAAAATAATACTTACAATTCATCTCTAACACTTTAAAAATTTCACTAATTTTGACACTTTCATACCACTTTCGCCAACATCATCACTAAAAATTTAATCTTTGTTATTCTAAAATGTAAATTAACAACATATATATCTACCTACAATTAACATAAATCAAGCACTCATATATAATTATCTAAGCCTTAATTTCGTCATATCTAAAATTCAAACTCAAACACACACATATACCTATATTTCAGCCACCCTAGATTTCCTTAAAATCAAAATTCAAATCATATTTCATAAATGTTTCTTACATGATTCTAATTATGAATATTGTGTAAGAAATTCACCACAAACTTCTTAAACTCAAAATCTCACTTCTTAAAATTTTCTTGAATTTTCCTAAGCTAAGTGGAATCAAGTGTTTTTCTAAGTATTTATGGTTTGGCTCTTAATTGTTTATGGTTATAGAATTTATCTATAATTTTTTTTATTAAGATGTTTTTCTAGTTCATCAATGGCAGAAGGTGATGGAAACGTGAAGAAGTTAGAAGAAGCTTGGAGAAGAAAATGGAGACATGAAATTTAGCCATATGAAGGATTTACGGGCAAAATATCTTAGGTCACCTTTATTTACACTAATCACAGCAATTTGGACTTAAATGTCAATGTTAAGTTTGTTTACTAAATTACAAAAATAACTTTATGAAATTAAATTATGACATTTCTAAGATTTTAATACTTGTAATATAAGACATAATCTAAACTCATGAAATTTAATACTTAAGCATATAAAGAAATGCTACATATTCTATGCCTAGATTTTATGTCAACAAAGCATACATATGTTTGATGTAATGCTCTTACATACCTAAAATATCATAATGTATCATGAATAAATATATAATACATATAAATGATTCTCCAAGGATTTAATATGAGTTCTACATTAGATATTTGTTTAAATTTTATCGATATAGATTCTTTTGTTATTAAATTGTTATTGCTCTAGCATGGGTATTTTGAAGATTCTTTGTTATATGTTAATTGACATATTAGATTGGCTAGATTATAGTTTTTTTGCTAATTTATATTTTTTTTATTCGATAATATATTCAATAACATGCATTAGATAATAGATAAATCATCACATATTACTATCACAGTAATAATTGAATGTGTTCTACTGTGGTGAATGCAAGTTGATGTAGAAACTGAGCCTTGTAATTAGATTAATTTTTTGAGCCTAAAAATGAGTGTAATTTGATACAGTGATTAATCCTTGTAATGAAATTAATTTTTTGGATTTAGTCTCCAACTTGACGATTCAAACCTATAATTGTTAATTTAAATTTATTTGATCCAAATTAAAATTAATGGTTAAATTAGTTTGAATTTTGGACCAAAATCAATTCAAATCAAATTTGTGCACCCTTACACATAATGTATATGACCATGATCAAATTTGCATATTACTTAAACTACCACATTGAGAAAGATTATCCAAAGACATAAGAGTATGCAAACACTCCTATTTTTTTCTAGTACTAGTTGTCACGAAAACTTCTAATTATGAAGTGACTCTATTATGCACTAAGTACCAAATTAGATGGCGATTCTCAAACTTCCATAAAGAACAGCATTCAAGCACACAATATTTGTAAAGGCAAGACCTTCAACTTATTTATTATTGATAAGAACAATTACAATTGTTGCAATAAATATATACTCAAAAGACTGACATTAAGCTATTAATTCTCCCAATTGATTTTACTCAAAAAAAATATATTTAAATGCTTTTTAAAAACAGCCATCTACAGATATAAATGTAATCAACATTTTAATTACTTGGGTTACACTTGTTTCACATACAAATAGTTATATAGGAGAAAATTTAAGTAGGAGAGTTCTATTACATCAGTTATATTGACATAGTAAGACTATTTAATTAATAAAGAAAAAAATTATTTATTAATTTTAAATTAAAAAAGTTAAGAAGAATTTTACTATTAAATTATTTTATCATCTAATTTATGTGAACTTAACTATTTTCATTATAATCTATTAATTCTTTAATCTTTTTATTAATTAAATAGTATAACTATATAATTAAATGACCGGGCTGTTTTACCTAAAGGTTTTTTTATCATATTTACTCTTTATATCAAGTTAAGAGAGGACACAGTGCACACTTTATTGACAAAAGAAGATTTTCACTCCCGGAGCACACCATGTTGAATTGAGGCCAAGAGCTAACTTTCTTCTTCCCAGGGTTGTTTGCATATACATCCAAGCCACTTTGTGTATCGACTTTGGACTTTCTAACCCAAAAAATCATGCCATGACAGTCTGCACTCATAATTCATAAATGTCAGCTAGGATGATGGTAGATTGAGTTTACATAGATATCTCTAAATTTATATTTGCAATCATTTAAAAAATTTAATATTTAATTCATAATAAATTTAATATTTTATTATTAAATTTACATAGATATTTGCAAAATTTTTAATATGTTTAATTATACTTATATTATTATTAAATATTAAATTTAATACTCATAAATTATTTATAAATTATAAATTTTTAATATTAATTTAAAATAAAATACATCATTCATATAAAAGAATCAATTACATTTAACATAAAATAAAATTCACTACAACTATTTGAAAACACACATAATTATTTGACAAATTCATATATAAAATATAAAAAATTTAAACTAAAAGTTTATAAATTCACAAGTCCAAAATAATAGTTATCAAATTTATATATTCAATTTACTCAATTGTAATTAACACCCATCTAACATTGTTTCTATAATAGTGAATAATAATATATAAATTAATAAAAAAATCTTTATAAATAACAAAATAATCAATTTATCTCATTGATTACATTTTCATTGTCCAAATATATGCAAAATTTAACTTTTATTGTAGAATTTGAAGCTATTCATTAAAAAAATTAATTAATTAAAAGTAAATTTGTTATAAGGAAATAAAAAAACTAAATATTTATAAATATTTGTTAGAATATTTGCAAATATTTATTCGCACTTATATTTATTGCAAATTTATTACGAATTTTAATTTTTTTTTTCAAATCCGTCCTAAACTCGCTAAAACGCGTGTCAAATTGGTTTCATGAGAATCAATACTAGTGAATTTATAGATAAAATTGATATCTCTAATATCAGTAAGCTTTGTGCTTGTATCATCACCAACATAATGCACCATAAACCCACTTTGTAATTTTCTTCTTTACCCTTTTAATAATTGTATATACATAACTTGGGATACACATTCATATGGTACTGAGTAGTAATAAGTTCATATGGCCCGAAATCACTGTATAATTTTCTAGCAGTCCTTATAATTTTAAACTTATTATGTATTGAATTATTTTACCTATTAATCATAAATGCTCTTAACATTTGTTATATTATTATTTTAGCAAAAATAAATTTAGGTCAATTTTACTTTAATTATTTGACTAAACTCTCATTACTTTTTTCCCATTAAATTGAGTAATTAGTTAACTTCCAATAACTCTTATTAAACATCTTAATTTATAAAAAGACAAAAAATTCAATGGTAAAATAATTGTACTAACATTATTTTATAAATAATTTTAGAATTTATAAAATTATTAGAGTGAATTTATCTTTTAAAAAGACTAATCACTCCTTATAATAAAATTCCTTGATTTTTTTATATATATGTAAATTAAGTTGGACCTATGCTACAAATTATTTTAAAATTATTTTAAAATTACTAATATGCAAATAAATAATTTTAAATTAATAAAATAAAATTATTTAATGTCACATTTTTCTTTGTCTTACTCTCTTCTATCTCATTATTCTTTCAACCTATTTATAAAACAAATTTAATCAAACAACAAACTAGTTTTAACAATTATACATAAATGATGGAGCATAAAAATTTTTTTTTTACATTTTTTTAGTAAAACAAAAATCAAGGAATGACTTTATAACTCATATATATATATATATATATATATATCACAACAAACTATTATAGGAAATAGTTAATTTTTTAAAATTCTATTAAAAAAGAAGAATAAATAAATTCTTGTGATGATTCAGTTTAACTAACACGATATTATCTATTTTAGAGGCTAAGCGTGGCATAATAAATTTGGTCTAAATCCCTCGTAGTTTTATTCTTGATATCTAAAATTTTAAACATTGGGCTCAAAAGGCTTCTTTTAGGTATTAATATATTGCAGATGTTCAACTAGGGTTTTAAGCCCCAAGCTCAAAAAGGTCTTACTCGAATATCACAATATGCAGTAGAGGATATCTAAAGAGGTTATCCTCTTTGACAGCTTAGGATAGCACAATAGACTCAAACCTTACTTAGTACCTCAAGGTTTTGGCAGCCTGGAATAGCACAAGAGCTCATACCTTCTTGGTGCCTCAAGATTTTACCTTGGTGTAGACTTCAAACCTATCCATTACGCCTTATTTGAATATTAGAATACGCAATTTTGCTTGGTATCTTAGGGTTTTGTCTTGATGTGGATTTCAAGTCCACCTAAGAGACCTCATTCGAGTATCATAATACTCAACGGATGATATTGACCTCTTTAATAGCCTAGGAAGGCACAACCCAACCGAACTTAGCTCCTCAAAGTTTTTCCTTGATATGGATTTCAAACCTCCCTAAGAGACTTAATGTTAGTTAAGGGAACAAAATACTAATAAAGCACATTTCAAACTTACTCCCAACTAATGTGAGATTTCACAATTATTTAATTTCTATAATTACAGACAATAATTTTATCCATTAAGTCCTAACCTGTTAATACATAATCCTAATGGTATGAGTTTAGTATGTCTCTTAGCAAATTTAGGATGGGTTTAAAAAAAAATAAAAATCTATAATAAGTTTGGTATAGGTATGAGTTGGAATAAATATCCATGGTAACCTATTATATATACTTGTAGATATTTAAATTTTTACATATATATATATTTATATATATATTTCTTAATGAAAGAACCAAATCGACTCCATTTTGATATTGGCATAATATCAAAATAATGTCATTTTGATATTGGTATAAACATTAAAACAATGTTATTTTGATATTATAGTTACACAACTAATAATTTTCCATTGCCTTTTCTATGTTATCATTTTATAATAGATTGATATATGTTATAGTTAAATAAATACTTATTACTTTATAGAGTTTTATTTTAAATTTGTAATATTTTATTTATGTTTATAAAATGGTTATATATTTTCTTAATAAAATTATTGTAATCAATTTTAATTTAATTTGGTGAATTTAATATTTTATATAAGTAATGTATTTTGATTTGAATTAATTCCAAAAATTGATTGACCTAACTAAATATACTATAAATTTAAATTTAATATTTTATAAAAATACAAGTATAGTTGAAAAAAATAGGCTAAAAATTACAGATATCTTAATAAATATTAAGTATTTGTTTAAACAAATTTGATAATGAAATATCATATTTACTACAAGTTTGACATTAAATTTTTGTGACAAATGCATAATTTGAAGATTAAAATAATATTTTCATTAAATAATTTCATTCTTAATTTTTACAATTTTAAACATTATCAATTAAATTCAGTTATTTAACATATTAATTCGAACAAACATTTTTAATGAGAGTTTTAGGTAAAACGATTTTATTACGTTAATATTATTGACATATGTAATAAGACAATTCAATCAATAAAGTGAAAAAATATATTCGTTGGTTATAAATAAAAAAGTAGATAAATAATTTAATTGTTAATTATTTTAAGTGGATCAGACAACAGTGCTAAAATTAATTGAAGGCCCGAAAATCAATTAACGAAAATATAGGTTCCGAAAATATTAAATAGTTTGTTAACTAATATCTAAACCATGCCCAATAATTCACGGAGAAAATATAGGTCCCGAAAATCAATTTCTGTCAAGACCATTAACCCGAGCTGGCGACCCGAGAAACCGAAAATTACGGCACCGACACAACGCTAAGGCCTACAAAATCACTTCCCCGCTACTATTGACCGCGAAACATAACGGCAAATTAACGAACCCGGTTTCTAAAATACAGCTTATATTCTGCCTCTCTCTCTCTCTCTCTCGCACACTCTGTAAGATCTAACCAAATAAACGCAGTAATGGGATCTCTTCCTCCATCGCTAGAATTTCCATCATCCAAAATTTCGGAAACTACCCTTCTAAATCTCTTCAAATCGCAGCAAAACCACCTCAATTACTTCTTCCAGCACATTTCTCTCCCCCAAGCATTGTCCTTCACGCAAACCCTTGTAAAATGTCGCGGCACGATCTTTTTCACGGGTGTCGGGAAGTCCGGATTCGTCGCCAACAAAATATCCCAGACGTTGATCTCACTGGGTATCAAGTCCGGTTTTCTCAACCCATTAGACGCGCTGCATGGCGATATCGGGATCTTGACGAACGATGACATCGTAGTTATGTTCAGTAAGAGTGGGAACACGGAGGAGTTATTGAAAGTGGTACCGTGCGCTAAGGCGAAAGGCGCGTATCTGGTGTCGGTGACGTCTGTGGAGGGCAATGCGCTGGCGAGTGTTTGTGATATGAACGTACATTTGCCGGTTGAGAGAGAGTTGTGTCCGTTTGATTTGGCGCCGGTCACATCGACGGCGATTCAGATGGTGTTTGGAGACACGGTGGCGATTGCGATGATGGGAGCTAGGAATTTGTCGAAGGAAGAATATGCGGCTAATCATCCCGCTGGAAGGATCGGCAAAAGCTTGATTTTGAAGGTACATTTGGGATTCATTCGTGCTTTTTGTTAAAATGTTGACTCAGATCTGACTAAAGTCTTGGTGAGGAAATGAGTTTGATTTTCAGGGTAACTGTTTGATGTAATGACTCTAAGGAATTATTATAGTTATAATTTAGTATAAATTGTCAATTTAGTTTATATGCATAGGTGTTATGTATGCCGAATTTGTGTGAATTTAATTCATTTTGAATATCTTATTTTATTAACATTAGGCTCACAGTTTGTTGGATTTGAAATCCTTGGATAAATGTTGGGTTAGCGTGGACAATCAGTCTGGATAGTCTGGCTTTACCAGCAAAAGTTTTGGTGTTATGAATGTAACTAAAGATATTTACCTTGGTCCTTCACTTATATTGGTAATGAATTGGTAGTGATGATTTTACAAGTAAGCGATGCCTCTGGTTTAATGGCTATTGGTATTTTGGGTTGCAGGTGAAAGATTTAATGAAGCAGCAGGATGAGCTTCCAGTATGCAAGGAGGGAGATCTAATAATGAATCAGCTGGTGGAGCTTACAAGTAAAGGATGTGGGTGCCTGCTAGTTGTAGATGACGAGCATCATCTGATAGGGACTTTTACTGATGGTGATTTGCGGCGTACACTTAAGGCTAGCGGAGAAGGCATCTTCAAGCTCACAGTAGGTGAAATGTGCAACAGGTAAATCATGGAAACATAACTTCATTTTGTTTTCTCTACATACCCTAGAGCATGACAATACTCTTTATAATGACCTTGCACATTCATAATTATTGTGAACGAACAAGCTAGTTTTTAATCTGGAGGCTTATTTTTCCTCATTGCTTCTTCCATGTGGCAAATGGTGATCATAATTCACATGTTATTTGGGTGGAAACATATGTATACACACAACTATATCTGCAATGAGTTAAAGAGAGACAGAGAGAGAGAGATTACAGAGATCTTGCAAAAGCTTACATCGTTGTTTCATTTTTCATATCAGGAGCCCAAGAACAATCGGTCCAGATGTGATGGCAGTGGAAGCAATGCGGAAGATGGAATCACCACCATCTCCAGTACAATTTTTGCCTGTTATCAATCACCAAAATATCTTGATTGGAATTGTCACTTTGCATGGATTAGTTTCTGCAGGCCTTTGATTCGTGCAGTAGTTATATTTTACCGTTAGGATAATTCTTTGTTCCTGTTAAAATTTGAGTTCACCACCATCAGATGGGGTTCATTTGTACAACCACTCGTCATTATTGGAGATGATGTGATAATTCTATTTTGGTAAATAATCTAGTTTTTTTTTAAACAATTATTCTGGCGAGAACAGATTAGGAAGACTGGAATATTACCAAACTTAATTTCCTTCAAATGGTATATGCCAAAACTTTTGACGCGTCAATCACAATCGATCCGATTCTTTTCTTCGTTGCAGAGTGATATGAAGAACCTGAAAATGACTTTCCAACCACTTTGGATGATAATCGAAATATAAAAAATTAATAACAAAACAATTGAGAAAGGAACAACGAGATCGACAATCAAAAATAAACTGGGACAGGGTATGGACAGCTTAAACATTGCTAACATAAAGAAGGTGTAAAACACTTGGGAAAAATCTACGACCTAACTGTAGTGTTACGTCTGCAACACCGAGGTAGGCTTGAAATGTGCCCTCAGATTGCTCTTGCACGTTTAGCTCCCGTGCAGCTAGGGAGGGTCCTGAGTTTTAAGCTCTCGTACATGAGTTTACAAAAGTATGATCCCTATTGATTAAGGATAAAAAATATAAAATATATATATTATTTTATAATTCGATTAAAAATCAATTCAAACTTCTTGTTTTTAAGTAATTATATAAGTGATAACTTAAGATAACTAATATAATATAATTCATTTTGACAATTTAAAGTAGTACAACAATCTGATCTTTATCGTTAGAGGTCACCTCGGGTTTTAGGAATCCTAGACAAATTTTTAAAGTATGATTTTCTATTAATAAAAGATATAATATATATATAATTATATTATTTTATAATTGGATTGAAAATTAATCCCTTATAATTTTGTTATTAACACTAAAAATTTCAAGTTCTGAATCTAAAATGCTTCGTTCAAATACCAAAATACTTAGTGAATTATATTATTTTCTTTGTTTGTTTAAGATGGTATAATGGACTTAAATTTTTTTTGTTATTTAAAAATTTTATCTAAGCATGAATTTCAAACTCCCTCAGTATGTCTCGTACTAGTTAAAAGAGGGTGCAACACTTAAAGCACAAAACCCAAACTCTCTTGAGTGACGTAAGATTTTACAAAATATGTAATTCACACTAATTAACTAATTTAACAAAATTCAATTATAAAATTTAAGCAAATATGAAAAATTAATCTTTTTATATTTTTAAATGCGAAATTACTAAATATTCATAATGAAACATTTTTACTAAAAGAATTTTAATAAAAAACAGAGTTAATTCATTTAATTTTTCTTAAAACATAATTAAAGTAAGATTTGATTAACTCTAAAAAGTTTTTTTTTTTCAAATGATGCGGCAACTTTGTATAGTCAATGAATTTTTACATCTAACCCTTACATTTGCAAAATAATTATGATAATATTTTCATTCACCAAATCCTCGTCATATTTCAGTTCACCAAATCTTCTATATCTTGTTTAATTTATACTATTTATTATAATAGTCATTCCTTTATTCGACCTCAACCAAAGTTTTATTTAAATTTTCTATCAATTATTTATCATAAAAAAAAAAAAGATTCAATATTTCCTCCTTTGAAACTAAGTAATATCACACTGCCAAAAGAGATGGGAACAGTATTATGCCAACAAGGATTTTCTGTTCTTGGCATCTTCCGGGGGTGAGGAAAGTAACACAAGTTGATAGTATTGGCAATGTTGATTTAGGCTTCTTAATTGTTAGCGCTAAAGAATCCTGCAAAGAATTGCTGCAATTGCAAATACTAGTAACCAGTAACAAAAACTTGTCCATTTTCTTGAGGTAAAACATAATTGCAGTAGTGGAGGGTTTTGTTACTGTTTCATGGCTTCGTATGGAAAGTGCCACTGGTTATTAAAAATGAAGAAAGTTTTCAATTTACAGTACAATGGAACCTTTTCATATTTATTACAAGGATAGGCATTTGACACCATTCTTTAATAGACAACGCAAGAACTTCTTTCAAGAAGGTATTAAGTTTTATTAAAGACGAGGTATATAAATGCTAAACATAAAGAAACTTCTACAGTTAATCTTTAAAATTCAGGATCACCATGAAGATGCCAGCTCGTTAGGGGGCATAGCTTTGAGAAACAATGCACTGAAATATGTTGGATGTACAAATAAACTAGGATATCTAGAATTATATCATCTCAAATTCTTCATATTGGCTAAAGGCTGAAATATGTTCGTTTCACATGATTTACAAATATCAAACAGTTATTTTATTACAAAAGATAAATGGAATACCTCCTAAATGTGCTCTTCGTACGCATGTTTTCTCCATCTCCTAGTATATACCATATGGATAAATACAAACACAACTCCCCACTACAAAACAGACAAAGACACTTAAAGGAGAAAAGAGGGGGAAAAGGACAAGAAATATGACCACTGGACAGGTTGTTCAGAGTCAGGCTCCTCTTGATTATGATCACTTTGTTCGTAAAGTATCCATAGTCTATTCCTGACAGATCTCTTCAGCATCCCTGCATCCACCATGTCAGATCTGGTGTTTGTGCAGACTGGCTCTTGCGGAGATGCATTCACAAACCCATGGAATTAGGGGACTCTTCACTATATCCTACTTTCTTCAAAAGGATGGATGTACAGGACACAAAGCCTGGTGGAACTGACAGTTTGTCCAGATCTTCATCTCTGAGATTAGCTCTTATGCATTCTGTTCCCATTAGTATTAAAGTAGATTCTAACCGTTACTCAAAACGGTAGCATTTGCTTGGCAGTTCAGACCAACACAAAGCTGAGTGCATCTACAACATTCCAACAAGAGAGGAAAATCCGTGATAATAAGGAGGGAAGAAGATTGCAAATAAGCAACCTAATTCTAAATGTTCAAACAGGGCATGGCATTTGAATCAAATAAGAGTGGTAAGAGAAGTAAGCTCCTAAGAGTAAGTGTAACAACTAGCAAGCAGAACGATATAATTTGCAGAATTTTATCAAACTATGAGTTAACCTAAGAAGAGTAATGTGTTGTCTGCTCTGAAAATTACGTAACAACGGTTTACGATCAATTAACCAAATGGTGTTCTGATTCTCTTCTCTTTCAATTTTCTAAAGTCTCTGCAACAGAGGTTTATGTGAAAGGCCTAATCTGAAGCAGTTGCCTGCTGCGCAACTGTCTTCAAATTCCAGCAGAACAATTAAAAACAACAAGATTGAAGATATCACTTCCAGCATACGATTGAAAATTTCCAGAGGTACAGTATGTGATGGTGTAGTATGTGAAAGATGCCATTGTATCAATTTCACAGAAATCAACAGATATAACTGGAAAATAAAAACAAACTAACGGAGTTTTATGTGTCTTCACATTCCTCGTTACACTACAATAAATTACTAAAATTTCGTGTCGAACCAAATCATTCCACACTTTATAACAGTCAGCCTTCAGTTTTTACTGCAAAAATATCAAATATATACGTCGCAGAGATCTTTCCTACACGTGTAATCTTTCACATCAAGAAACAAACGCAGAGTTCTTTAACAAGATATATATATATATATATCGTAGATTACAACTCACCAGTATGCATTCATCAAATCATTTTGAACAGTTGCACAACGAGAAACAAGATACCCAAACATCAAATTCACATTAAAATGAACGAAAAAGAAAACACAAGGGGTACAAATTTGCAAGAATGATGATTCACGTGTTACTCATACCAGAACCCAGATATCAACTGTCAAGCTGAATTTTGTAACGCGATATTCAGGTGTCTGCTACGAAACCAGTTTTAAGTTCTGTTTAATTGTAACCCTTGCTCGTACGAGGTGTTTGCGCACAAGTGTTAACACGTTGATTACACGTGCCCGTGGCCCGTGACTCCGGCAAGAATCTAGTCTTTTGTCCCACATTGTTACTCGGATAGTAATTTCGCAATTATAGAATTGATGACAGAAAAATATAAAAATGTTAATAATTGCAACGATAACATCCCAAAAACGAGAATAAAAATAATTTTATAAATTACTTAACGTATTATAAAATAATACATAATATAATACGATAAATAAATTCAAAAATTATAAAATTTTAACTAACTTTAAGATTATAATTCCTGTTTAATATTTGTAGACAAACTTTAAATAAATATTATTCTGGTGTAATTATTAATTTTTTTAATTAACCTACACATAATTAATACATATATTCAAAAGAATATTTTAAGAATTATTTTTTAATGAATTCATACTCACCTCTCTCTCTCTCTCTCTCTCTCTTTCTAAGGGATGCAGAGATGTCGTGTAAATGTTATCTGAGCCCTTGAATAACATATTCCTTGTGTATAAATACTAGAATCGAGAATTTTTTGTTTAGATAATCAAGGAATTGAAGTGGATTTACTCTGTCAATATATATATATTTATATATGTGTGTGTGTGTGTGTTAATCTGCTTTTATAAAATGATTATGAGAATCCAGTTAATTTGAATAGTCAGATAAGGTATAAATTTATTTATTAATTTTTTTTTGATAATTAACCCTATTATAAAATTAGTCAATCACTCATTTAGTATATTGTTGAACAAATTGATCAATAATTTCAATCATTGAACACCCATCATAATCAATCATCATCGCATAAAAATATCTGTATAAGATATTTAAAAATATAAATTTGATTTGTACACAATTTATAATCTTAATCTTAATAATATATGCGAAAAAAGAAATAAGTAATTAAATGAAATAATAAACCCACCCAAACGATCCGATCAGTTCAATGGAAGGCATTTATTTGTCTAGTGAAATTACAAATATTTCAGTAATCAAAATCAATTGTTTTGAGAATTTGATTTTAATTCCACATGAAACATCAATTTTAAGTTGCAGTAAATTTGGTTATGGTAATCTATTAAGGTTATCTAAAGACTTAAATGTATCTATAAAATAAAATTTAAACTAACAATATATATAAATGTAACACCTGTTTGTTATTCACACCCTACATTATCTCTACAGGCAGGTTTTCTCCATGTAAGTTGTTGTTTGGCAACATTTCTCCATTGTTGTTGTCATATAAGCATCAATTATTGTGCAAACTTGCGAAATCATCAATGAATAAATGGTGAAAGTGTCACGATCATAACACCTATGTTGTATAAGATTGTACATATAAATGTATATCAAAATCTTAGGATAAGCTCCACGTTCTATGTGTTGCTCGAAAAACGAAATATCATCTCTAAATTATTGGGTCATGCCAACAAACAATATTATTATTCTAGATAGAATGGAATCATACAAGTTTCTCTCCTTCCTTCTCATTCTAAGTCTATTAAATAATATATTTCAGTACAGCCCCAGGCTGCGGCCAGTGAGAGATCAATCATCCCCTTTTTATTATTATTATTATTATTATTATTATTATTATTTTAATACTAATGTTCATATATGACATAATAAAATACCTGTGAAGAGAGAAATAACAGCCAGCCAAAGAATACTGCCATTTATTCATATGTAATTCAATTTGAACCGTACAATGATGATAATAATTTATGCAAATGTCGAACAATTTCTGTATATAAAAAATAAAAATAAAAATCTTATTAAACCCTAAAATAATATACACAAAAGCACAATATTTCCTCTAACAATATCCAGTCAATTTAAACATAAACACTTGTTCTTCAAAGCCAAACTAACACCACATACAATAATCAACAAATGGACATTTAATTTAAATGTCTTTAATTTTTAATACTATACGATATTCGATCTGAATCTGAATCTGAATCTGAATCCGAATATGAAATTTGATATTATACTTCATAGGAAAACCACGCTGTTATTATCCATCTCATATCTCATATCCTCCAAGTTAGAAGCCACTCCATCTCCCAAGCTGCAGTTTTCTTGCATTTCCATGTCCCACAAGAAACCGTATTCGTCATCATTTTTGGTACTAATTTCATTCATGACTTGGTTGCTGCTGCTGTTCCTTTCATGCGATGAGAATTGAAGAAGGCTAAGCATAGAATTACTTGAGACGTTGTGGTTTTGATAAGGAGAAGTTGAAGAGATTACTGGCTGATGATAGCCAAAAGGCATGGCCATTCTGTGGTTAACAGTGGGAGGAGATGCAGCTGAATTCAAAGACGAAGCATTACTTGCTGCACTGTCGAAGATAAACTGTGGGCTGAGTTTTGCGCCGTTTTCTCCTTTGCTCTTGTGAAAAACTCTACACAGTACCCAATCCTCCTGTACGTAGTAAGCAGGTGAATTAAACAATAGCATGCATAAAGAAAATTTAACATCAAACTAAGGTTAGGTGGGACATTTTTTAAACGCAGATGAGAATATGGGCCAGCTACACACTTTTCGTCCAATTTCTTTTCAATTGAAAATGAATTATGAGTATTCTCTCTTTCTCTCTCTATCTATTCTCTCTTTTCTTTGTAGCCCTATAATACAATCATAACAATAGTTGAAGGAGTGCAATATGAAACAGACCTTCGGAGGCATAAGTGGGGTCTCCAAGCGAAATTCATGCATGATCCAACCTGTTTTTAGGCCATTTGGAGCTCTGTTCCTGTAAAAAACCAATGTCTTTCTCATTCCTACGAGCTCACGTGTTGTTGGATCAAGCACCGTTCGATCTTTCCCAGTAGCTTTCCAGTATCCAGACGTCGTAGCACGATTTGTTCGAAAACCAGTTGCGTATTTCCGGTCACGGAAACTGAAGAAATACCACTCGTTTGCATTGAGCTTTGCCACCTCTGTACAGACAAGACAAATTAATATCAGTAAGATAAAAGATTGCTTTCATCAAAACAGTTGCAAATTAGTGACAGGAAATTGGGTTAAATTTTATATCAATTCTTGCCATGTAATTCTGCTTTAATTATACATTAAAGGATCGAATAATTTAAGTTGGCAAGTCTATATCATCAGACAATTACTTATTATTAGGGAAACTAAACATGTCTTTGGTTATGATATTCAAGAGTAATTGAATACTTGTAAGCTGCTATAATGTTTAGGTGCACTGCAGGCTGAAAGTGAAATTGCTTATCAATTTACTTTTCGAATTTTTGGAAGCTACTGTGGAAGTGACGCCATGACATAGCTAAATAGCTAGTGTGGGGACTGGGGAGAAACTGGGAGAAATTTACGATAACGTATAATTGATGATTGGAGAATAGGACTGTTCTATTCTTATGGAGAAAGACTCTGTACAATAATTAAGTGCTTTTACAAAGAAGTGACCCGACTTACTTGAACCGCAAGACAATTCAGTTAAGAGAAAGACTTTCTGTTGCAAAATTAATCTCTCTCTTATTACGCGTTTGGAAAGCAGCGTTTCTTAACCCAAGCTATCTGGTTAAGGTTTCAGAAAAGTCAAACAGAAAGATAAAATAAAATTAAAAAAAAATGATTCCCTGCTTGAAAGCTTTCGTGCAAATTCCAAGAACTGAACTTAAACCTAATTTAATAATGCAAAAAATTATATTATGTGCTTGTGCACAGTGATGATATATCACGCAGTTCTAATTCTAAACTAAGCCAGTTTGCACATTAATAAGGAAAGATTTGAAAGATTAATTTCACATCAAAAATGTAAAAGAGAATCCAAGAGCCATGAATAAACTGATGCACATGGAAACTTTTTCAGTGAAGCGTGTAAGGAAATGACTATATGTGCTCGTTTTAGCAGCTTCATAGATTGGGGACCAGCAGCAGCTAGTCTCCGTAGTTTCGTGAACTCAGAAAACACCAATTCATCGATTGAACGACCATGCTTGTGAGTATGTCTGTCTGTATGCATATGAAAGAGATAAACAAAGAATATGTACATGTTGAACAAAATGGCACTCATATTTATACGTACGTATTTTAATGGATACGATTTCTACAGTTCTAATTAATTATTACGATGCATGATTAATAAGCTAGAGTTGTAAGATCATTTGCCGTAAAAGTAACATATTTATAGAGGATAGGCATTAAGCATCCATTGCCTAGGGGGCCACTAACGGATATTCTTCCTTAAAGTTGCTTTGCGAGAATGGCTCATATTATTGTCATTTTTAAGCTGTTTTCTCATTTGGTAAGAATTAACTTGACTCAAAGAACTTGCATCTTTATAGAGAAATTAACCCGTCTTAGTCATTACCCATTGAACTAAACGTAATTAAGAGTTCATATCATATTTGTGAAAACCAAAAGGATACATAAATACAATCTCTAAAATATATACAGGGTTAAAAATCGAAAACTTGAAATCATATTGCATGTTGGGTTTTGAGAGGGAGAGAAAGAATTGCTTTGGTTAGTTCTTTCTAATGCTCGAAGATATAAAAGGACAAGCGCAGAAGGCTGAAATAGGTGATATCATGCGAGAAATACTTGATGAATCCAAAGTTATTCTCATAGAAGGTTATCACAGAAGTAAACTCAATTACCTGCCAAATTAGATTGATAAATACAAATAATTAACTGGATATCTTTGAATATATACTAGAAGAATACATCTGTGCTCTCTCTCTCTCTCTCTCTCTAAAATGGGAAACATGCATGTTTTGTATTTTCTCTTGCAGCTAGCAAGCTATTATGTCAACTTGTCTGTCTTGCCTCGTAGAAAAGCTAAAAAACTCCCCCATGTTTTTATTATCTGTGTCTTCAAAGAAGCTAAAACCACCAATAAAAGACAGTGCGAACTTACCCTACTTGTCTTAACTTCTATCATCAAAATAATGATTGTTAATTGTTAATCCAAACCACACACACCCCCCCAAAGGAAAAATAGATCAATGATTGCATATGATCATTTTTAATGAAAAATCTACTGGAAAACAATCAGAATCTTGCAAACTTATATGAAAGATTAACGAGACAAACAAAAGAATTAACAAGAAAATCAACAAACGTCCTACCAGGAAGCTGCCATGGCTCACATGTGTGCAAGTCAACTTCGACCAAAGTTCCCTTCAAGACATCTTCATTCACAATCTTTTTGTAAAGATAATGGCAGACCAATTCCTCGTCACTAGGATAAAACCTGAACCCAGGAGGCAGTGTAGCTCCAATGTCTCGAAGCCCCATGTTTATGATTAATTAACAAGAAGAAGAATTAATAAAGATATATATCTATATATTCGGTGGATATGGGAATAAAGAATGACAGTAATGTAAACTTTCAAGTCTTGTAAGCTTGAAACACAAAGCAAAATTTAGTTGAAGGTTCGGTAGGAGAACGGAATGTAGATGATGTAAAAGAAAGCATGTATGGATTTTCTTTTCTTTGTTTAGGGAGTTGGACAATATTTATAAAGGAGGAAAAAGGTTTATGTATTTATATACAAAGGGGGTATGCCTAGTTAGAATTTCTTACACTGTTCTGGCTTTTAGCTCATAAGAATACATATGCTTGGGTAATTAGTTAGTTATAGTAAGGGGAAGCTTCAAGAAAGACCAAAGTTACAAGAAATCTTCGATATTGTATCATGTGTCTGCAGTTATTCGCAATTGACGCGACAAATGGACAAAAAAACAAACGAATTTATTAGAGATACCCTCCAAACTAAAACTTTTTATTTATTTTTTCTATTATTTAAATATTCTTTAATTTACATGAATTTCAACTAGATTAAGAATCCCGTGATGAAGGTAACCAAGAAAAGCAAGGAGAAACAGAGAGCTAGCAAGCTAGTATTGTTGTATAAATGGATCTCACGTGGCATAGACGTTGCTGGTACTTTTATTAATTAATTTAATTTAATATACCTAATTAATAAGCAATTGCTCGTCAAATATTTATCCAATTAATAATTGGCTCTGCGTAATTTAAGTTTCTCTTCTAGTGGTTCATTTTCCTTTACTTACTTTTTGTTCACTGGCTCCCACTATTTTTTTTTTTTTTAAAAAAAATTATTTTTAGTAAGATATGTATGGCTTTAATTAATAAATTAACTTGATTTTTATTTTAAAGCTTTCTTAATAACTTATTGATAATAATCGATTAGGAATAAAATAAATAAATGAATCTTAATTGTACACTAGTACAAATTTACACATATTTAATTTTTTTAAAAAAAATTAAATTTTAGAGATGAATTTTTATTTTTTTTAAGTGTATCTGTTTTTTTTTACCACAAAATACCTTACCAAAATATAGATATAAAGAAACCCAAAAAACTTGAAGATATAAGTATAGTAGAGCATTAATTATTTGGCCAATAATTGGGAAAGAAGAATACAAACTAGAACATCTGTGAGTAATCATGCTCACAATTATTTTAAGGGTTTATTAACAAGTCATATTACAACCAAAATATGATTATTAATTAAATTAATTCCAAAGGTTAATTAATTAATTAATTTGCTTAGGTAGGCTTTCATGAAATAATTAATTCCATCAGAAACAAACGACAGGGCCAGCGCCATATATCTTGTCCAGAAAGCAGGAGCAGCATCATTTGATTGACCTGATCTGATCTGATCTGATCATCCAAAACACGGACAGCCCTAAAATGAATAAATAATAAAAACAATAGCTGGAAATTATAAGGGAAGTATTCGGAATTGCTGCTGCTAATCATGAACTCAGAGAAGTCCTATCTGTTCAATTTTCGATCACAGAAGAAAACTTTGGATGGATGCAAAAATGGTGGGCCTGATTGATTGAAAGTTGATCGTGGGGCCCACAAATGATCGAGTACATCACACCCATAATCATGCACATGGAGAAACTTATCTGTATGAATTTGGTGATTTTTGTTCTTGAGTGAGTAATGTTACAAAGCCAATAATAATAATTGAAATATGGACAAATTGATATTTGTCTTAACTTTTAATTTATATATATATATATATATATATATATATATATAATAATGANAGGGAAGTATTCGGAATTGCTGCTGCTAATCATGAACTCAGAGAAGTCCTATCTGTTCAATTTTCGATCACAGAAGAAAACTTTGGATGGATGCAAAAATGGTGGGCCTGATTGATTGAAAGTTGATCGTGGGGCCCACAAATGATCGAGTACATCACACCCATAATCATGCACATGGAGAAACTTATCTGTATGAATTTGGTGATTTTTGTTCTTGAGTGAGTAATGTTACAAAGCCAATAATAATAATTGAAATATGGACAAATTGATATTTGTCTTAACTTTTAATTTATATATATATATATATATATAATAATGAGGATACTATATTACAAGATGATTACTGGACTGGGGCCACCTATATGCTATACTTACACTATATATATATATATATATCTAGAATTAATTAATTAATAAATAATATTAATATTAATAATGATAATGGAGTTCTAATTCTACTGTATGAATGGACCTTGAAACCTTAAGATCTATCTCTCTCTCTCTCTCTCTCTCTCTCTCTGTGAACAGTCTAAAATACCCTTTTATTTCCATTCCCTAAATCTTGTACGATTGATTGATCTTCGGATTAGAGGTCATATTTGTCAATTCAATGAATTAAAAATATAGTCTTCCGAGTATGGTAGGTAATCGGTTGTGATCAATGTCTCAAAAACATTAGTTAGGTGTAAATGTAAGATACAATCAGAAGATTAAATAATACAAAAATCCGTTTTTAAGTAATATTGCAAAATAATTTAATTTTAATGTTCCTTTTGTAACGTTTTGCCAAAGAATAATCTCACACTTACAAAATTAAGATACAAATATATATATATATATATTAATCATGAATACCACGAATAACAAAACACAATTATAGAATGCCCTTTTTTTCTTTTCTTTTCTTTTTATCATTAATCATAACATTACCTAATAATATGTCAAAGTTGAATTGCAAATTTGTATGCCAATTTTATAGATGCAAGTTTTATTTTAAATTGCATGCATGCCAAATTCCAAGAAATGGAAAGAAGAGAGATGGCTATAGAAAGGTTCGTAATAGATAAAAACTCTCAAATTAGTCAAGATGAGTCAACGAGTTTTCTTCAGAAACTTGATAAACCAAAGCCTAATTAGCTAAATTAAATAATTATACATTAGATAGGAATGCATGAATGAATTACTGGGTGTATGGATAGAATTAATCAAAATAATTATAAATCCATAATTAACGGGAGAGGAATGCGCCGGAAGACATGTGATACCACAGAGAAAGGTACACGTTATGGAAGAGATGACGTATCGAAAATTCTAATTGATTAATCATATATATATATATATATATATATATATATACAAGAAAAAAAAGAAAAAGGAAAGAAGAAAATCCATGAAAGATTATCATCCCTAGCAAGGAAAGTTAACACAAATGATTGCGAGTTCTAGGACCAGGGTTTATTTCCAAGCAGGGAATTTTTGTTAGATGCATGCGTGTTGATGTTAGACAAAGAGTGACGCCTTCATATTCCTCTTTCAATTTAAAAGAAATGAAATGAAATATTGAAAGTATAATATAGCCCTAGCTAGCAAGATGTATGCAATGAACCGATCTATATCTTGAATATTTGTTTTCATATTCAAATTGTACATTTTACGTCATACACTTCCATAAGTTATGGGCTCTTTTATGATGCATGGGACATATATATATAGTTATATATCGACTTTGATTTTAAAAGGTTTTTGTTTTCAGTTTCACACACAAGAATTGAGAGAAATCAATCCTTGTTCGTCATGACTAATTGAAACCCAAATAATAATATTGTGTTTTCTGGGTTTTGTGACTTTCTATTGATCTAATAATGAAGTCACAAATTTCTTTCATGGGACCCTCTTTGTATATCTAAAGGCTTACATCCTGTCAAAGTAACACTAGTATTAATGTGACCCTGTCACCAATCGAATCTTGCCAATTCAACATGAAATACGCATAGCAGCCCACGCGGCCTTCTTTTTATTTTCAGCCACTTGGTTCTTAATTTCGTGTTCGTGTTATCAAAATCATCTTTGTGTGCCCTAGAATGTCAATACCATTGAATTTGACGTATACGTATGTATATATTATTTACGCAGTTATTTAAAATTATTGTTTCAATGATTATCCTAAGATTTGTACTGCTATATTGACAGGAATGTTTCTTTTAATCATTAAGTTAATTTGTAATTTTATTAATTACTCCTCGTTACCAACAAATATCACTCACCAAATTAAAAATACAATAAAAGGAAACAACTCCTCCTCCTCCTTCTTCTTCTTCTGTCAATAATAATTATAATAGCAACAAATACGATATGGTTAAGCTGGGAGAGAGAGAGAGAGAGAGGGATCTCTTTAGGAAGCGCATCTCTATTTGTAGCAAGGAATTAAAAAGTTACTGTGTGCAATGAACGGCAAACAATTGTTAATTTATTCCAAAAGCCTCTTTTTTTTTTTTTTTTTCCTGTATTGATATTCATCAACTTTTGCAGTTCAATTCCGCAAATGCCTTTTTGAAAATTAAAAAGTTAAATTATCCCGGTTCGATCGCTTTATGAACTTTTGAAATTTGTGGTTTTCGAGATAAGATTTTCATGGATGTCTCATCAAACAAAGTGTCGGACATTTGCCCAATAGCGATAAATAAAAATCGATCCTTTTGTACAGTCGAAGAAGAATCAAATTATTAATTTTATGGACACTATTCCTGAATGTACGGTTGGGGTTAAGGGTATTATTATATCGGGTCCCTTCTTGAGCATAAACATAAAGCTTAAGATTTCAAAGGTAAACGTGGATTAATTCTCCGAATCTCTAAGCTCTTAAATTCTAATCAATTTTTTTTTTTTCAATGGAGCATGTCCCTGTAACATTTAATGCCTTCGTATCAGGTGGGCGATCATAAGAAGAATAGGAGTCTAATTTGATTGAAGTATATATCATGTAGGTAGGATTAAAGTGTAGTCCAATAACAAGGTTTTAGGGCATAGGGAAAAAACACTGGACATCTCTTTTGTCAACAAAGCTAACGTAGAGCTTAATTAATTTAATTGGGATTGTTGGCGATTGCAGCATCAAAGGGAATTTTAAACAGTGCATTTGAAGCTGATTTGGAATAAAATGGCACTCTCAATGGCCCATATGATTAGTCAGACACACCCACAATTTATTGCTTTATGTCATCTTCATATTATAAAAACAAATAAAATAAAGGCAAAAGTAGCCCACATCAAAAGATTCTGTGATAGCTTGAAAACGTGGGAAATTGTTATCTACAAGTATAAGCATGATTGTCCTGGGAAGGAGATGGTGATTGTAAATTATGGCAGAATTTCCGACAATTACAGCATCTCAATTTACTACAACAAACTTATGATGTGATTAAATTCAAGCAGCCGCCGTGAATCTGGATGCATGCAGATGCATTCCCTTTGTTGTTTTTCAGGGTTTGCAAGCAACAATAACAACGTCAGAAATCTAACCTACTCGGTCAAAAGTAGTCTGCTATGGACGTCGGCGAAGTCTCTTCAATTATGTAACCTCTATATTTTTCCCATGGAGAATTGAAAACAGAGATCCAGAGACAAGAAAATGTTGTGCTTTTTTGGATTTGACGCGTACACATTAATCATATATAATTCATTTTTCTTTAAAAAAAATGCATTGCATTGCATGGTTCTAGTGGTGACAGCTGGCCAATTATATGGACACAGATGGACATTGCTTTGCCGAAGCTGAGGCTTAATTTCTTTCGGAATGTTGAAGGGAAAACGTGTCGGGGGAGGCTGAGTTTTGATGACTTGCTTACATGTATATACACTGCCAGCTTTTTCTTTTTCTTTTTCTTTTTTTAGGCCGCAAACGTGTGTGACCTAATCTAATTCACAGAGACGACAACCAACGACGCGCACCATACTCACAATTACATGAGAGGTTTGAGAAATAATTTAAAGAAATTGACATAATTTAAAGAAATAACTATTAATCAATTCTTATTTGAGGCCATAATCTAATCTATCTAATCTAATCGCAGACTTAATGGACTCACGTTTTTCTATTTTTTATTTTTAACCTTCCAATAATGGAGACCACAGTTGCTGTCAACGAAGAGAAATATTAGCCAGAGTACGTGATCCTTAAGCTAAAAGGATCGACAGGGCTTTTCAATTTTCACGTTATATATTTGTCAAGCTCCAGTATGTTTCGACTATATCATGAGAAAGTTAATTAATTTGTTGCATGCCATGCATACCATTAATTTGGCAATTAAGTAAAGTAATTATTTTACTCGTTCGTGGGACAAAAAAGACACGTGTGACGTTTTGTTTGGGTATCATCAATTGACACTGACGAAGAACAAATAAATGCATGTATATCTCTTTCCATAAAGGCTGATTTATGTATGCATCAATCACACGGAGTCACCTTTTCTTTTTCTCTCTGTGTATTCATTCTGTCAATGTGAGAATCTTATGATAATAAACGGCCCAACAATTGATTTGTATTTCTTGATTAATACAAATAATGTTGTGTGTTGGCTGATCATAAAAAGCTGCGGGAGTCGATTGCATTTTGATTTGAAAAATTGGAGCCTTGTGCTCTAGTCCTGATTCTGTCACCTGGTTCATGTGGTTGGTTGGTAGCATTAGATTAGCATACAACCAAAATCAAACATACATCTCTACCCGACCCCATTCCCTCCCCATTTATGCTTGCTACACATAATGTGCATCTTTATTAATATATAGAATTATTTATAATTTCATTATTATGTATTTTAAAGACATATTAATTAAAGTTGAGGTTTATATATATTTTTTTGAAATCATTCTTATTTATTTTATTTATTTTACAATATTACGAATGACAATCTTACGTGCTAAGAATTGTTGAAAAAATAAAAATTATTTGCTAACATTTTGCACGAACGAATATTTTAACAAATCTTTGTAAATTTGTACACAATTTTTTTTTAAACATATTATATAAACCTAACCATGTTTATTATATTAATCAAATATCAATATGATTTTTATAGCTTATAATTCCCCATCTTATTAGCATACCTTAAACATATATTTGTAAATATTATTACACGTATAAAATTTATATCTCAACTGATGTAATAATATAATATATAATTTTTTTTTAATAAAACCACACTTCTTATATCACATGAATTATGTATTTTAACTTTATAAGTTTAGTACATATTATTTAATTTGTTATTTTACATATCTATAAAAGAAAAAAAAGATTTTGTACTAGTATATATATTTGATCCTTATTTTCAAAATCATTTCCAAAACTTTGTAGAATTTCAACGTCATTTATTTCCACGTAACATTATAAATTAAGTAATTGAAAGTACTTTCAACCAAAAAAATAAAACAAAAACAATTTGAAACAAATTCTAAATTTAGAAGTGCATAATACTATATCATAACGAAGGCCTATGAAAATAGCAATTCAAACATAAACCGTTCAAACACCCAACTGTTATCTGCCTAACTCGATCCGTTCCGTTGTGCGTAAGTTTGATTTGTCCTAATCAATTAATTAGTTAATTAATACCAAATAAAAAAAAACCATTAAACAATAAAACTGTATACGATTCGGTCATATTTCCACAGCCATTCCACGTCAGCACCTTAACATACAAGAAAAACAAAAGTGTATTTAACAAACATAACATAAATGTCACTAACACGATGACATTATCTTCCAAGAGAGATGTAATTTTTAAATATAGAAAACAAAAAGACTTTTCTTGTATGATAATATTTGCAATTGAATAAATCATGATTGAGATCAACAGATTACACGGGCTAGCAGCAGACATGCATTTATATGCGTGGCTTTGGGGAAGATAACAAAAACTGACGGATTGTGATGCATTTTAAACCCAAAGAAAATTCAATATCACTGTTGCAGAACATACCTAAACAGTTTTAATGACGTAAATGCTTTTTTTTTTTTTTTACTTTAATTTTCTAAGCAAATTAAAGCACGTCCAGATCCTAGTTTGTTGTTGTATATGCAGTGGCATATTCTTTTCAAATCTTTGTTAAATATTCTTGAGATCTTGTATTTGTTTTCTTTAATCTAAGATGCGTGTAAATATTTATGAATTATGCGCATGCTAATGACGCAATTGAGATCTTTTAATTGGATAGTGTATTGACGATTATTAGTTGATTAAAATGTAGTTAAGGTCTTAATCCTCACTTTTTAGGGATTATCCTCTTTGTTTGGCCTTGAGAAAGATAAACTGTGTAAGAAAATCTCACTTGTAGAACAAAATGGACGCCCCTATTATTTGAGGTATGCATAGCAACGCGCCTTGTTGGTTGGTCCGGCGCAAAGACTTCCCTAAGACCCATCAAATTTTGTTTCTTCCCAGAATTAAAAAGGATTGCATATGCTGCCCATGTAATAAAGAACAAGAAAAGTAACTGGTTGGCAGGATAGTACTACAAAACCAGCAGTCTGTTATCTAGCCGCGGAGGCGTCGGCTTAGATATCTAAAACTCTGTAGCAAGAAATTACCGGAAAGTTTAATTGGTCCCCATATGCATTTGGACAACTTATCAATATGGTGTAATAATAATGTATGTATAGCGAAAAAGTCCAAATAAAAGTACAATAATTAACACAGTAAGTACAAAACAACCGCTATGACTTGTAAATCTTGTGACAATGCCTGTTATCCTAACAGATCCTGATAACATATGCTCTTCGATCGAGAAATTGAACTAACTTCATGCTTCCACAGCCTGCACCTCAATCATGAGAATTGATGATGGACATCGGATAATATCCGACTAACTATGGTTGTTACTTTAGTTAATTGCAAGTAAGTTTCTGACAACATGGTCCCTCATGAATAATAATTGAACACTGCCTTGTCCAAATAATTTGAAGTTTGCAACAAGAATCCGTCACCTATTGCAGCCTGTCAATCTGTAAATCAATATCTCTTCATAACATTGGATTCTAAAACATTGTAATCAGGCCCATGTAGTCCCGGCCTCTCTCTATCATCATCTGCACTTGAGTATGACAGCCACCTCATAGATCAGCCATTTCGAATGGTGGAACAACCTTGATTTTCCAGACCAGACCAACGTTCATAACAAACTATGTAAGGACGGACAGTCATGTCATAATAGAATAATTTCCAATCTGGTTTTCTGATTAGAATATCTTCCCACCTCTTCTATTAATCTCAGGTCACGAGGCCATACATACCAATCTTGTATTGTCCTTGTACCGCCTTAAAACTATTATTGAATGACTTTTGGAAGTATAATCGCAATACAGTTGTTTTCACGTGTGTTCTACGTGACTTAGATGGTGAATGATCTTCCTGATCTATATTTCCAACAATGCAATATTTTTGTCTATATCAGTTCAGTCACATATAAAAGTTTAAATATGTGAAAAGAGTTAAGTTATAGAAAATTTGTTAGGATTTACAGAGTTGACATCGTACGACAACTTGCCATGAACGTTGACTTAAGTTTTCATTGATTTATTCTGAAAAAAGGATTTTTGTTGTAAATTATATTGAAACAAGTTAGGACAGTTGGACGTTTAGATTTAAGTCTTCCCCTTTGCATTCAAAATTTCTAGTTATTTTAACTAAGCGTGGACATCAAGTTTAACTAGAAAATTTATGTCAATAAATTCTACAACTTAAAAGAAAGAAAAACTATTGAAGAAACAAGAGTTTAATTTACAAAAGACATTTTCGTAGCTAGCAAGTTCATTCCTTTTAGATTTAGGAAACAAAAATTTTATTTAAATAAATGAAGTTAAGGATTTTACTATAAATATGTGTTTATTTTTAAAACTTTAATAAGCATTGGACGCACTTGATAGAGGTAATTTTTGTCTTTTTTTTCTAAATTGTTCATGCATTCATCTCTGCATTAAAGTGAAAACAACTTAGTAAGATATTATGAGTCTTTAATTTTATTTTGTTAAATTTGGAGAATATTCTCATAAGCATTGTGAAGACATTTGTGTATTATTCTTCAGAAGAAGAATTTGTGTTAGTTCAAGTGAGTTTCATGGTAACAAGCAAGGGGAATAATGTTGAATTTGTTAAAGAGATTTATCGGCATAAGCAAGGGAATAATTTGTTGAAGAGATTTCAATGTCATCAAAGTGAGTAGATCTCACTTAGTCATAAAAATTTGACGACATCAAAGTGAGGGAATTTTACTAAACAAGTTGAGCTAAAAGATTTAACAAAATGTTGATAATAAAAAGAGCAAGTCTTTAAGTTCATTACTGTTTGTGTCGTTTGTTTTATGCAATAAATTATTTTTTTAAAATATAGCATGGTAATATAAGATTAAAAAATTCAAACCACATTGAAATTATATATCTTCTTTACAAAGTAGTTTGTTGAGTTAATTAATTAGACTATATAAATTAAAAATTAGTAAAAATTTAATAAAACGATTCTTTCAATTAGTATAAAAAAAAAGATCTATTAAAATGAAAATTTTGTCTTTATATATAATATATTTGTCACTAAAATTAATTTATTAAAAAAAATATATCACTACTTATTTATCGCATTTACCATCGTCATAAAAAATTATAGTGATAATTTAGTATATGTCACTAAATATTTGTGACATAGACTAAAGCTAAAGGTCATGTGATCCGCACCGAGTTGGTGGCTGACTGGGCATTTTCCTTGATCAAAGATCAAAGCAGATCAGCCACCTATTGTTATCCAAAATTCAGTCGAATTAGGCAAGCCCTTGCCCCGGAACAGTGAATGAAATAGGTGACCAGGTTTTCTTTCTACAACCATTTTGATATGATAGGCCTGGACACCTTCACCATATCCTTTATTGAATCTGAGTGGTTTTCCATTGGAGTGAAATATTTCAAGAAATACCAACCGAACTAGAGAGAAATATTGAAAACAAGTACGACGGTTGGGTGGAGGAGAAGAGCAAGACAACGAGCAAGAGGTGGCTGCGAGAGTGCGTCTTTTTTTTTTTTTTTTTTATTTGCAGTTGAGATTACTTGTTACTTGTCTAATTAGGTTTGGGAAGAAAAATAGCAATAAATTTTTCAAGGAATGTCACAAAAAGATTTACTAGAAAGGCAAATTTAATTGGTGACAAATTAAAACTGTCACAAATATTAAAATATAATTAAGTTTTATTATTTTTTTTGACATATTTAATATAATTGTCTTTATAGCATTAAAAAAATTAAGTAATAATTCGAATTAAAAATAAATACTTAATATTAGTTACAAATATTGATATTACTCGCTATATATTATTTTTGGTAACAATTTTACAATTCATTACAATTTATTTGTCCCTATAAGTCATTTTGTTTTTGTAGTGTATAGATTCTCAAAGAAAAAGGGGATTAATCTCTTGATCACTACTACTTGATGATATGAATTACTCGTTAGAATATAAGAATGAGAGCTTTTATCAAAACCATTGACAAGAAAGCATGACATGCGATATTATTTAGGCGAGACTCCTTCCACCGTGAATGATGACGAAAGAAATATGGTTTCTAAATCTAAAGAAACATGGACAAGTGCATAAGAATCCAATTAGAAACACTGAATGTTAACATAAATGCACTACGTTCATGAGCCAAAACCATTGTAACATTGAACTAATCGCCGATACTATTGAATGAGTAAATTTAAAACACACTGGGTATGGTTTATGTTAACCTAGTAATTTTATACTAATTACACTTAGACACTTGTAAAATACTCATTAAATGATATTGTTGTTTTCTTTGTAATGAAAAACTCTACAAGAATGGGCACATTCTTCACGTTATCTATGAGAGAACTTTAGCAGTGAAGTGATTTAAATTCTCAATACTTGCTTCTAGATTCAAAAATCTAAAAAGGATGATAATGAATTGCTTGCTGATTTTTTAATTCTAAATTAAATGATATTGCTAAAAAATCTTATACTTTAGATGAGGAATATTCAAAATTCAAGCTAGTAAGAAAAATATTGCGATCACTTCTTAAAAAATTTCAACCAAAAGTCACTATTATTAAAGTAAGTAAAGATATTGATTCAATGACGATTAGAGAACTGATGGGTTCTCTCAAATAATTTTAGATGAATTGAAGTAACAAAGGAAAAGACAAATATAGCCTTTTAAGCCAAAGCAATGCACGCTGAAGATAAAGAAAACTGAGACTTTGATGATTTTGAGGAAATTGTACTTCTTACTAATAATCTTAACAAGATTCTGAAAAATATGGAACACAAGAATAAGCTCATCTCTAACCTTCCTTCAAAAGGTAAGTCTTCTTTCAAACCTTTTGACAATAACAAAAGTATTAAATGCAGGGAATGTGAAGTATTTGAAAATATAAAATGCAAATGTGCCACTATACTCAAGAATAATCAAAGGCCATAATATCACTTGCAGTGATGATGAATCAAGAAAGGAAACATTAGAAAGTATAAGTAATTACATTGTATTTAATGTTTACTTACATTATGAAAAGAAAAAGGAAGAAAAAAATTACAACTATCCAATTCTATTATAACAAAATGAACAAATATTTATCAAGACAAAACACAAATAATGACTGACATTAAACTTGGTCCCTATGAAACATATTTTGATGAAAGTAGTGATAAGGATAAGCTAGACATGGAGGTCATACATGCTTCTTATGAATTAATATTCAACAAATGGGTAGAACTATGCAAACACTGCAAATTCTTAGAAAAACAAGTTGGTGGGCTCTTAGACAAACAAACTGAAGCTAAAAAATGATGAACAATATGACTACCATCATTGCTGTAAAAGATAGAAAGATAAGTGAATTAAAACACGATCTTGAGTACACTCAGAAATCTTTAAAGATGTTAAATTTGGATACATTTAAACTTGATTATATTTTAACCTTGAAAAAATTGCAGCAATCATCAAAGACTTGGCTATCATAACAAAAAACCTTTTTGTTCTAAAATTTGCGTTGTAAAATTTCTCTTGCTAATTTCAATGCTTTTAGCACAACATTTCTAAAATAAAAGTATATCTTATGTTTCAATATTTATTTCAACATAAAAGACCCACATATTTTAAATAAATTTATTTTATATTTACAGTAATAATTAAGTGTAAAATCTTATTGTTTAATTTTTAAAATATTGAAAGACTCAATTGTATGTTAATTACTTATCTAAATTTAATAAAAAGTAACCTCCTCTAAAGCTCTACTAACTTCTCTTTTTTTCCTTTATCACTACTTAAAATTATTTTATTAAAATTAATACATAATTACTAAAATAAACTTATAACTTATACCGCTTATATTAAAATATAAATTAATACTCAACTTAAAACCAAATCAAGGGTCAATGTAAAAAATTTCTAGAATTTCAGACTTTTAAAACAAGAATTATTAATAATAAAAAATATAACTAATTATAAAAATATTTTAAAATATTTACAATCTAAACTTAAAAGTTTATATTTTACAATTTTATACTAAAATATAAAAATTCTATTATGACCCAAAAATTTTTAACTGCTTGCAATTAGATTCTACTAATTTATAGAAACAAATAAAATTTTGTAGATTTTGTATTTTCACCTCTAATAAAAAATTTTATCTATTTCCATCAAATTTACAACAATTTTTAAGAAATTTTTCAGTAAAACTATTAAATTTAATTCAGAAACCTATTGATTATATGTTCAAAAACTTGAAATGATGAAAATTTTAACTTTTAACCTACTAAAATAAAATTCAAGCATTCCATCCAATTTCATCACTTTCTAAACTAAAATATAAGTATTTTTCTTTGCAAAATAAAGTAAAAAGAGGATAATACCTTAAAACCTTTTTCCTTTTTTTTAAACTCCATATTTCTCTCTTTTTTTTTCTTCAATCTCAATTCTTTTTCTTTCTCTTTTCTTTCTCTTTTCTTTTTTTTGTCTCTTTCTCCTTCTTTCTTTTTCTTCTTTTTCTTCTTCTTTTTCTCCTCTCTTCGTGGTCCTTCTGGCTTCCTCTCATTAATTCTAGATTTATAAAGATTTTTCTTACCAACCCATGCCTAAATGTGCCATTACATGGGCCAAAAAGCATGGATTAAATGATAGACTTAAAGAAAGAAAAAATTGGACAATGGGCTTAAAGAAATACATACGCTAGGATAATACAAAATCAAAATTGAACCATCTTTTTGAGTTAAAAAAAAAATCAGCATGCTGATCACATTATATGTTTGCAAGTTAAGCAACTTGAAGATAAAATTTTCTATCTTTCAAAGTAAGTATGCCAAAAACTAGTCAAGAAGTTTGGGGTAGAAATTGCCAAACACATGAAGGTCTTTACGAGGATTAAAGCAAAATTGTAAAAAGATGATGGTGGTTCTAATGTTGATCCAAATTTGTTTAAAAGCATGATTGGGAGTTTGTTGAACTTGATAGCAAGTCAGCCTGATGTTAGCTTTAGTGTAGAAGTTTGTGCTAAATACCAAGCAAATCCTATAAAGCCACATTTATTTGCTATTAAAAGAATTATTTGTTATGTAAACATAACTAGTGAGTATGGTATTTGTTACTCAAAAGACACTGACTCTAATCTTGTTGGTTTTAGTGATTTTGATTAGGCAAATGATTACAGAGTAACAACTAGAGAATGTTTCTTTCTTGGAAATAACTTAGTTTCATGTTATAACAAAAAATAAAACTCAATTTTTTTATCCACTGCTAAGGCTAAATACATTATTATAGGAACATATTGTGTATAATTGCTCTGGATAAAACAAATGCTTGAAGATTTTATATTGTATAAGATCTTTTAAAAATTTATTGTGATAATTTCAGTGTAATAAATATTGAAGAAATCCTGTGCAACATTTTGGGACAAATCATATTGACATTAGGCATTACTTTATAAAAGACTTAATTGACAATAAAATTATCATATTAGAACATATTGAAACTAAAAAACGACTTGCAAATATTTTTAATGAATTTCTTGATTCAACTATATTTGTTTCTTTGAGCAAAGCCTTAGGCAGTGTGCTCCTTGTAAGGCTCATAATTTATTATTGAAAACTTACTTGAGGAGAATTATTGTGTTGCATGGTTTGAATTTTTAATTTAGTGTGTAAATGTAAATTTCTAAGCCTAAACACTTTGTATTATGAATTAGAATAGATGAATATTGAGTTGAAGTATGTTTTATGTACATTCATAATCAAATTCTTGATTTGAATAAATATTTGAGATTGCATAATTTTAATAGTTAGAGCCATGATTGTTTGCTTAGTTTTTATTTCAAAATATTTAAAATTGATGCATGCTTTATAATAAAAAAAGCTACTTATAATATTGTGTGAAGCTATTCATCAGTAATTTGAGTCTATATATAACCAATATGTAAAAGATAATCTATCATAAGAAGAGGGTTGCCCCTATGATAGCATTAAAGTTACTGTTTTTTTTTTTAAAAATGAAACAAATAAAAAAAGAAATAGCAAGAAACAAGCATGTACTGCACACATATGCTTTATATTTTATATGGATGAAATTAAAATCAAGATAATAAGATTAGTTAGACTTACTTCTTCTATGTTTTAATCCTTCATTGTTTGCATCAATAAAATTAAAGGATCATCTTAAATCAATCTTTAGACACACTAAGTTCATTTTTTGTTTAATATTTTCTGGTGCAAAGTTATCAGAGTTTTAATTTTGATTATTCATGCATATTAAATTGAGAAAAATTTGAAGAATCATGTTAACATGAATTATTCACTTATTGAAGTTCGATTTTTTTTAAAAAAAAAAAATTCCTTGATTGATTTCGAGTCTACTCAAGCCACCACAGGGGACCCCAATTCGTCGTCAACAAGCTTTCTGACATGATCTTTGCGTTGTCGCACTATTAAATTAGCTTCTCGTTCCAAGTGATATTCGCAAATTCCTTCTCCTTGACCAAAATTATCTGACATAGCACCATCGGATTTTGACAAGGAAGATATTCAGGCAGACAATATAGCATCTCCTCCATCCAATGTTGCAAACCAAGCACTCGTCTCAGCACCAGTAACAGAAAAATCCATCAACTCATGCTGCATAGAAACGTAAAGGAAAATAGGTACTCTTTCTAATCATTGTGATGCTTCAAAAGCTTACTCTCATCAGCTTTGTACTATAGAGAATCATGATTTATGTTCCGTCATTATTGGAGAAAGTTTATCTGTGAAGGAGTGGTTCAATTGAAAATTTTTCAAAATTGTGGTATAGTTTATATGTTGATGAAATCAAATTTATTTAGGAGTGTTACACACATTAGTCAATTTGTTGACTCTATGGCGTATGAATTTTACGCGAATTTGTTAGTAAAAATAAGCTCAAGTTCTTCGTGGTATCATATGTGTTAGGCCATTTTTTTATTTTTCCAAACATTAACAAGTTCTTTGCAAGTAAGGATTTTACTGTGGCAAGCTTGCAAAGCACTCTAGCGCTTTCATCAGATGACATTGGTTCAGAACTTGTTGGCAATGATGCCACAAGGACAATCGAGCCAAGTTTTCGCACTTTTACGATGAGGACTACGAAGATCCAATAGAGTTCGTGGTATCATATGTTTTTTTTTTATTATTTTTTGATTACCTGGATTTGTTTTATGGTCTTGTGGCTCACTTCTTTTGGTGCGTATTCTTTTTGGCAAAAAGTAGAAGTAGTCTATAAAAAGGGTGGTAGTACTTAGCAAGGAAGAGATAAAAGGGAGTAGTAATTACAAGTTAGAAATGAAGAATTATTGAGAAAATTTATGTTGATAATTTTACCATTCAAAAAAAAAAAAAGAAGAAGAATTATTAAGGAAACAAGAGTTTAATTTAGAATATACCTTTTTCTCCTATTTAGAAAGTTTTATTCTTCTAAAATTAGGAAACAAAAATCTTTTTTAAATAAAGTTTAGAGATTTCACTATGAATATGTGTTTATTTTTACAACTTTGACAAGCCTTAGATGCACCTAATAGAGAATTTTGTATGTAACTTTTGTTTTCCTTAATCTCCTTTTTATTTTTATAATTTATCTTGTATTCATCTATCTTTAAAGTAAAATCAACTTCATAAGAAATTACGAGTCTATAATTATTATTTTGTTAAACTTAGAGAGTTCTCTCACAGGCGTTGTGCAGATGTTTGTGTATTGTTCTCCAAAGTGAATAAGATATTCTTCAAGAGAATAATTTATAATAGTTGAAGGAGATTCAATGGCATCAAGCAATAAAATCTTTGCTAAATATATTGAAGGAATTTCAACACCATCAAAGTAAGGGAATATCACCAAGTGAAAGGAAATTCGACAGCATCAAAACAAAGAGAATTTCTTTAAGCAAGTTTACTTAAAATATTTAACACAATGATGATAATAAGAAGAGGAGGTATTTAATTTACATAAGTTCATTGGTATTTGTATCGTTTGAATTTTACAATAGATTGTTTTCTTTAACCATTGTCTAGTCGCCTTGTAAATACATGACAAAAAAATCATAATCATGTTCAAATTATTTTGCTTCTTTGCTTATTTCATGGTGAGTTGATTTAATGAATTGGGCAAATTAATTAAAATTTAATGAACACATAATAGAACGAATCTATCAAAATTAACCAGTCCTTTGAACGTTTACTACAAGAGTTAAACAAAATATTTCAATTATAATTAAAGAGTAGTAAACTTGGAATCAAGTTATTAAATAAGAAAAAAGAATTGATGTGGGGACCTGGTGTTGGAGTGTTTATTATCTTTAAATTAAATGGTGAAAATAGTGAAGCATTAACAAGTAACGTCCTTAAGCCTAACCAAAATAAAATAAAGGAAAGCCATCTCAAATTTGAGTAAAAATGCAAACCCACGTTTTATTATATGCTCCGTCTGGTACTGTTAAGATGTGTTTTTTACAAGCCACAACAACTATAAAATAAAATTTGCTAGTTGTCGAGTCTAAGTGTGTGCAGATATTATCACATAAAAGTGGGAGTTCATCAAACACTTCAATCGACACTTTAGTCGACTAGTCCTTGTGCTTTCAAAGGTATACAAAACATGACAGTCCAAACCAAGCCAAAGTCTTACGTTACTTTTGGAGATATTTGATTCCATGAGTTCAGCTCAAACTCAAACGTACCTGAGACGATGTAAACTAAATACCAACTTTTACTCCTGGTCTCATTGCATCAAAATCCCTATCTGGATCTGACATAAAAGATTATCAACCATAAGTTCAGATTGACAAGTTCATCAAAGATCAACATTTATGGACGAAGTCTTTCCATTTAATATGGTTAAACAATTCGAGAATAATAAAGCCAACAATATCAATCTAAAGTTCATATTTAAAATTGCACATCACTTTTAAGTTAGATAACAAGTCTCTCACAGTCAATGTAACATTAAGTATGTTTGTAATAAGCTTTTACAATTAAGTATGTTTATTAGACAAGCACTAAAGCAGCTGAGCCAAAATAATGACAGCATCTTGTAAGGAAAGGTCATTGTATCTTTTGCATACATTAACTTGAAATGATTTTATTGAAGAATCTCACAGTTGATTCAATTAATCAATCAAGTTACAACGTGGCCAGCAAATAAGGAAGATAAAAAAAATCAACTAATAAATAAATAATATGGGGACTAGTAAAAAAATAAACTCACATCTTCTTTCATTCATTTATGCTGATGCCTATAATTGCCAGAAATTCCTTTTTTTGATCTCAGTTTCCAACCCTGTCAAGATTACAACAGACGTAATTGATAATTCATACGAGGTGTTAAAAGCTAATTATTCCCAAAGAACGAGCCACTAACCCTTTTGTCATGATTGCATCCAAGAGAAAAGCATTACAGTTCAATTGGAGCCGGTATTTTCCTAAGTCTTAATCCTTTGAAACCCAAACAACTAAGCCACTAGTTGATTGGATGGTTGTGAGGTGACCAGATCCAATCAGGTCACTATGGTGAAATCTCATTTCTAGCGGGAACAACCCGAGGCGCTTCTTCTCCAGAGGAGCCAACATCATCTCTCCGTATCTCATTCGGTTTAGGAAAGAAAGAAGTTCCTTTCTTCCTTGATAGTGACAAAAAAATAATATAAATTATTAGATTAAAAATGGAGCTTAGGAAGAAGATTCAAAAACTGGATGTTCTTCTATTTAAATTCTTAAACATTGCCATTTGATATGATCAGAGCAGACTGCCAAAGATGGACAATTTTCCATGGTATTTAGGAAATACGTAGCTTTTCGCCTAGCATTTAACAATTAATACTTTGGTCAACTTCCTTTTCATGCATAGTACTAATCACATGCAAATACATGCTGCTTATTCAGCATGAAATATATATATATATATATATATAAATACCTACCTCTATCCAAAATGGATAAAATACTTTTACATACCTGGGAGAGACCCTTCAGTATGGAACCAATATTTGGGATTGCGAACCAGTAAATATTTGAATCCATCAGTTGGCGAGTCTGTAAACTAAGCATCAGAAAAAAATTAAACAAAACAGAATTGCATAGGAAATTTTTGCGACAATATTCATTCAACTGCTTCTCCAATACCAAATAAGCGACATTTTCAGTGACAGATTTCTGTATGTCCAAATTAAGGTTTCCTCCATACACAAAAGGGCCAAAATGAAACACCAATTTTGGTCTAACCAAAAGTTAACTTATCAAGGGATGCCCTAAGCCACACATGCTCAATAAAGTAAGAAGGAAACTCGAAATAAGGCTATCAAATGCTTGCTATCTCATGCAATGAAAACCGTAAAAATTTTGGACATTAATTAAACGAAGAGGCAAAAACAGAAAGCCAGTATCGAGAAACTATAAACAGAAAAACAAATATTAGTGGCCATTGTACAAATTTGCCAAACAATTCAGACAGGCATTTCTATTATGGTGAAATAAACATGCGAAGCACGTATAGGATGCATTAGGATGATGACATCTACAAACTACGGCAGAACACTGCTGCATTCTACAAGAATTATATTCAGAAAAATAACCACCAAATACACAACAGTTGAACATGGAATTCAAGCAAATGCAATAATTTAATTGATGAATGAGAAGCACAAATTTTACTTCACTTACAAGAAGTCCAGCATTAATTAGAAGGGAGATGTGCTCATACTTCACTTTTCCTCCCAGTGATAAGAGTGAACACTAAAGACAAGAGAAGCAAAGTTTCTAAAATTAATTTAAATGTTATAATCCATGTGAACACACTCTGCATGAAGATTACTTTTCGTTGAAAGACTAAAAACACAAGAAATTACACTTATCAAAACCAGCATAGAAATTCATGTATGACAGTATATAGCGTCTAAGCGATGATTAAGAGTTTGTAACAAATAATACAAAGTAGGAAAAGAGAAGAAACATGAACAACCAACATAAACAAAGAAAAAAAAAAGTTATTTCGGAATCACTCAGTAACTCTTCATCTCCAATAATAGGTTCCAGCTTGGAATTGATGTGTTTTAAATTATTCAAAAACTTCAAGATCAACTTGCTTCTTTTTCCCCATTTCTTTTCGCAATACATTCTATCTGTAAATACATTTTTAATAGAGATAAGAATTTTCTGTTAGTCTTTTATATTCTTTACTAATTTTTACTTATTAAAAAATTAAAAAATAAAAAATTAATTAAAATAAAATTTATACCCTCCATTATTCTTTATAATTATATGTTACTCTACAAAAGACTTAAAATTATTATGTTACTACAATCGCATCTAACAAAATTATTACGTTACTACAATTGTATCTAACAAAATATTAGTTATAATATTTGATAAATATTTATTATTTATTCTCTTAATTTATTTAATATTTATTAGTTTCATCCACTAATTTAATTTCCTTTGCCTTAGTTATCAATCGAATTTTGACTAAAAGACAAAGATTAAAGAAGATTTTGTACCCAAAAAATAATCACTATTTCACATAAAAATATGTTGTTTGATTCTAATAGATTTATTTAAGTTGACTTAGTTTTTATTAATTAAAAATTAAAATACATTTATCCTCTTCTAAATATATAATTAATACTTGAAAATTATTTAACTAATTTTTATATTTTTTTCACACTCTCAGCTCCCATATTAAATATTTTACACTAATTACAAAAACTTAAAAAAAAATAATTAAAAATTAAGAAATTAACTATTTAATGAGATATTTCAAATTTAATGATCTAAATAAATAAATAAACAAAAAGAGTTGACAAATTCCAAGTACATAACGGTATTTAACTAAGTAAGAACATTTAATGGAAGAATCTTATATTACATCCCTCTCAAACTCACTACACAACCAAACTCGCTTGTTGTGGTTTGGTGGCAGCAAAAACAGCTTCCTTCCCTTTAGCCAAATCTCTCTCTTTCCTTTTACATGTGTTTCGTCCTCACATCTCTTTCTCCCTCTTTGTTTCTTCATTCCAGGTATATCATTGCACGATTGATACTCATTCTTTTTCTCGCTTACGTATCTGCATTCGAGAATTTTACAGGCAAAGGAGCCGAAAGTATTCGTCTTCGGGCCTTGAAATATTGCCGACGTCTTTGGTTGATGTACTATTTTTGCTATCGCTGTTTTTACCTCTCTCTCTCTTTTAACATTCCATTTCTCAGTGTCTATAGAGAATTCATTGAACTGGGTAGATTTTATTTTCGTCCAGGTGTTTCTCTTTTGTCTCTTATTTTTCTCATTGCTTGCAGCAAGCCCAATAACTTTTTCTGTGTTCTTGATGCTCTCATTTGGTTTCTATGCTAATGCTAATGAATTTTGATAAGGTATATTCTACTTTCACGCTGTCTCTTCGTGGTTGCATGCTATATATATAAATATAAACAAACATAGATGTGTAATGATTTATCTTGCTCTTTTTCCAATTGGTTTCTATGTGGTTGATTTTCTTTCGACGGCCTTTCTTTGTTGTGTTCTGTCATTTAACATTTGTTTTTTCTTTTGTGACTTCAGCATTACTAATCATTTTCCAGTCTTTGCGTTGGACGCCGAAACTCTCCAAGGGTCACAATTTGAATACTAGTCTCAGAAATTTGGAGTATTTTGAAGTGAAACGTGAAATTTATAACTGTCTGGTGCCAAATTCGTTTCTGGTTTTTCCAATGACTCAGCTTTTTGAAGTTTCAATTTGCATCTTGTCCATGTTGAAGTAGGAGGTAGATCTCAATTTTTGTGTTTTGGTTTAGAATAATGATGAGGGCTAGATCCGATGAACATCAAAAGAAGCGGTTCCTCACTTGGGCGCTAGTATTGGTGATCATTTGTGGTGTCTATTTATATTCTCGGAGCCACGGTTCATCTGCTATGGAATATGGCAGTAAATCATTGAGCAAATTTGGATCTTCACATTGGAGTGGGCATGACTACACCGATGATTCTTCCACCAAATTAGGTGAAAATGTAGATGGTGATATTACACTAAAAAGTTTTCCGGTGAGCAATTCGTTGACGAGCTAACTTCTATACTTTCTTAACTCAGTAATTTTGTGTATGAATTCGACTAACACGGATTGTTGCACATGGAAGGTTTGTGATGAACGGTATACAGAGCTGATTCCTTGCCTGGACAGGAACCTAATATACCAGTCAAGATTAAAGCTCGATCTATCTTTGATGGAGCACTATGAGAGACATTGCCCACGACCTGAAAGGCGCTTCAATTGCTTGATTCCTCCTCCCCCTGGCTACAAGGTAAGCTATTAAAAAATGATGTGTGGAAGTTCATATCTTAGTGAGCTACGGAAACAAGAGGGTATAAAGTGTTAGTATTTTCCTTACTGTCGATGGCTGCAGATCCCAGTCAAGTGGCCTAGGAGCAGAGATGAGGTATGGAAAGCAAATATACCTCATCCTCACCTAGCAACTGAAAAGTCTGACCAGAATTGGATGGTTGTCAAAGGTGAGAAAATTTCATTCCCTGGGGGAGGAACTCATTTCCATTATGGAGCTGATAAGTATATTGCCCAAATTACGAGTGTAAGTCAATTGATCGCATGCAAAGGGAAAGAAAAAATTACTTGTATAAATTTTTTTATTTGTCTGAGAAATAAAGCAATGATCTTTTGTTCACGCTTTGAATTTGCAGATGCTAAGATTTCCGAGCAAAAGAATAAACAATAGGGGACATGTGCGGACAGTTCTTGATGTTGGTTGTGGAGTAGCAAGTTTTGGAGGGTACCTACTTTCTAATGATATCCTTACAATGTCATTAGCTCCCAATGATGTCCATCAAAACCAGATCCAATTTGCCTTGGAGAGGGGAATTCCTGCATATCTTGGTGTTTTAGGGACAAAAAGACTTCCTTACCCAAGTAGATCCTACGAACTTGCACATTGTTCTCGCTGTAGGATTGATTGGCTTCAAAGAAATGGAATTCTTCTTCTAGAGATAGATAGGTTACTCAGGCCAGGGGGCTATTTTGTTTACTCGTCTCCTGAAGCCTATGCACAGGATGAAGATGATCTAAGAATTTGGAAAGAAATGAGCTCCCTTGCGGAAAGAATGTGTTGGAAAATTGCTGCTAAACATGATCAAACTGTTATTTGGGTTAAGCCTCTAAATAACGACTGTTACACCGGAAGAGCATCTGGTGCTCAACCTCCACTCTGCAGAACTGATGATGATCCAGATGCTGTGTGGGATGTGCCAATGGAAGCTTGCATCACTCCCTACTCTGACTGTAAGTCATGTTGCCCTCATTTTGCTTATCTCCATGCCTTCCATAACAATATTGTTAAGGAAAGCATCTTTTCAAATTTTTAGCCAATCGTTTTGAAATATTGAAGTAATTACCAAACTGAAAGACTGGAGCAGAAGAAGCTTTAATGATTCTGGTTACTAATGTGCTTTCGGAAGGAGCCCTTGGGTTCACTGTATATACTTCAGTGCTTTAATTTTGTGATAAAGAGATTGGTTTATGGCAATTTGGGATTCTCGCGCTTTTGCACCGTTTCTTTGTGTTTCCTTGTTTTGGGGCTGTTTTGGGGCCTTCATTATGTGGCTTTGTTTTAGTATTGAGGTATTGTGGCCTCAAAAGCTACAGGGTGGTGGAGTAAAATTACTTAATGTCAAGTATAAATAGAAAAATGTGTTGTCTCCACCAAAAATTGATATTTGCCAAACACTTCATCTCTTCTGCTTTGAAACCCCAAAAGAGGTATCACAATTTAAATCGAAGCCTTAGATACGTATCTCTACTCGATACATTAATAAGATTGGTAAAATTTAGCTGTCCACATTTTTTAATTATTTTTGTCACCATAAATATAGAAATTCATAGACCAATAACTAAATATGTGTGTTGATTTCATCAGATAATCATTTAGCAGGAAGTAGTGGATTGGCCCCTTGGCCAGCTCGTTTAACAACTGCTCCTCCCCGCCTGGCTGATTTTGGCTATTCCCATAGTATGTTTGACAGGGACATGGTAATCAATTACAAAATTTTCCTTTCTATTTGTTCATATGATGCGCTCGAGAAAAAAAAAACAAAAACAAAACTCTGCAAACGTAAGAATTGGAAAGTGATAAGATTTGTGTTACAGGCAATTTGGCTACGAAGAGTTGATAATTATTGGAGTCTTTTGGGCTCAAAAATTAAGCCTGGTACACTGAGGAACGTAATGGACATGAAGGCAAACATGGGTTCGTTTGCAGCTGCTCTGAAGAACAAAGATGTATGGGTTATGAATGTGGTGCCAGAAAATGCACCAAACCTTCTCAAGATAATATTTGACAGAGGCCTCGTAGGTGCCGTGCACGACTGGTAAGTCCTACAATTTTACTAGGCTTGCATATTCAGCAAGTTTGAAGCAAACAGAATTATGATAAATGTTTTTATGCCTAAAGTTTTCTACCTGATGCATATGGTTTTTGGTGCATGCAAATAAAAGGTGTGAAGCATTCTCAACATATCCAAGGACTTATGATCTACTCCATGCTTCGACAATCTTGTCCGATATTGAAAAGAAAGGCTGCAGTGTAGAGGATCTATTAATCGAGATGGATCGCATATTGCGGCCGACAGGATTCGTCATTGTACGTGATAAGCGAACAATGGTGAATTTGATGAAGAAGTATTTGGCAGCATTACACTGGGAAGCAGTAATAACAGCCGATTCCTACCAGGAAACAGACCAGGATGATGATGATGATATAGTGTTTATAATTCGAAAGAAGATGTGGCTTACTGCTGAGAGCTTTCGGGATTCAAAGTAGGACGGAAAATGCTATCTTCTTCACTCTTGTTGCAGGGCTTAGGGCTGCTCTGCTGCCCAAACTGTGCAGATGGATGATTAATTGATGTTGTCACTTAATTTTGATATTTCTTGATTATTTATTCAATATTTTTTACTTTTAAGTTCCAGTAAAATGACAAACCTGCAGATTATTTTCACCATCTTAATTCATTTTTTCAGGCAATGTAAGATGATTATTTTCTTTTGCCTATGGATTAAACAAGGACAGGCTACCGAGAAAATTTTTGAATATAAGAAGAGGAAATGGCATTATTATCACGCTAATAAGAGAGAGTCTCGATTGTTCTTTAATTAGTGTGTGATTCTCTGTTTGAATGACATCAGAACTTTTAGCTTGTTTTGTTACCATATTCACGGTTTACATTAATCTACTCGTATTTTCCATGGAAAAATCACAGAAAGCAAACTAGGGCAATTGATCATTTATCTATTTTTCCTTTTAACCATTTTGGGTTATTTCAATGAGCAATTGATTGGCACTGGTTGGTAAACTTTCAGAGCAGTTTGTTAATATGTTCATTCTATACGTCCTATAGTACGTCTTAGAAAACAATGGAACAGAATAAAGCTTCGATTTGGTATTAAGGATATTACTAGAAAAATGTGTATCTAAACAAAGTGCAATAAAAACACCACAATCTTAATAGAAACCAAACCCTGGTAAACTAAAATGATATACCTGGTACGTCTTGAGATTCAAATTTTGATCCTCAAGGGCACTCTCCTCTGTAGAAATAAAAGTACATGCTGGAGAAAGGCAGTCATTCCCGTGTAGATGCATCCTTTCGACAATTAACTCTGAAGGCATATCCCATTCAGGTTTGTACTTTTGAAGGTATATATCATTCAGGCTTCCGCCTGTATGGTCAACGAGCTCATAATGATTTGATCAATTCTCTGCTACAATAGATTTGTCTATACAGCAATCCTGCTGTCTATACAGTTTTCAATATTTGTTTAAATGAAAATTTCTTTTTGTATCAAAACAGAAAATTCATTGTCATTCCACCGTAGATCTGGAGGATAACATAAAAATTTCTTAGCTGGAGATGATGAATTAGCCGATATCTGACATGGAAAAGAAAAGAGAACAGGAAAATAAACATAAAAAAGATTCAAACAAAAAGGTAGGGAATCTAGTTGCATTGCTACCAAGCTACTTCCAGAAATGTGAAAGGCTTTCATAACAGATACGAAAGATGACCAAATATACTTTTTTCTTTCCGACATTTTGTGTGCACTAAAATCCTCAAATGGTTAATATAATTAACTAAGAGTCCTACAAAAATTGAACTAAAGTGTCTTTTGTCTCTCTCGAAGAGAAATTTCCTCATTTTCACATAAGTTACCCTGGAAAGGAAATTTCTTCGCTGTTCTTAGGCGGATTTCAACTTGGATGATACTGATGCCAAGTGGGAAAGGATCCTGTGTCCAACTAACATTAAGAAAACTCCCAAGAAACCGAGAGTCTTCAATGTTGTGAATAGATCCAACTGCAGGAAGAAAAGCAAACAGTTACAAATACAAACATCATGTAGAATAATAACAGCCAAAAGTATTGATACTATGACAGGCTGAATTGCTCAACAATATTCATATAACAGTACATAACAAACGTCGTATATCGTACTAATTTGTGGCCATCTGAGTGATGGCTAGCAGACAGTAGTCAGTCAAACAATGTAACACAAAGAACTAACCTTCAACCAGAAAAGCACATAGAGCAACAAAACTGCTGCAATTCCAAGATGGAAGAGGATGGAAAATGTTGCAGGTCCAGCTGAAGTAGGGAAGTTCTTCACATTCACCCCTAACCGTAACAGCTGTCAAAGACACCAGAGAATATACATGTATCACTAACTGCCCAAGAAAGACTGTTGGAATCCAAAAAATTTTAGGCCGAATAGAAACATAGGCAAAGGTCAGTTATATAAGACTCACCCCGAATAAAAATCCAATAAATGGCAAGACAGTAAGACCCAGGAAAGCTAGAGAGAGCTCCTTAGGTGGAAGCTTTTCTGGAGCCCTGAAAATGTGAGTTATCTCTGCTTTAGGCCCATACCTGGAGTAAGGATCAACAGGCTGTGCAGGAGGACGGGGTGCCTTCTCTGGGGGTTCTGGTAGATCTAATTCAATATAGCCAATATCTTGCAATAAAGAGTTCTCCTGTAAAGTGATGCAGCAATTTTGTTCAGATGACACTGCACACAGAAAGAAAAACATCTAAGCATGGAAACTATGCTTACCATGGCAGCATCACCAACAGTTAACTGAATGTCGTATCTACCAGAGAGATAGAAAAACTTCTCAACAAGTCCTAGAAAATCCTACAACACAAAATGCCAAATATGATCAACAAAAAAGAAACTTCATTTTCCAAATGATAGCAAGCTGACTGGACAATTTTGACTATTAATTCATGGGCAATGCTAACAAACACAAGTGCACATCAATATGATTGACTGTAGATACATCCGAAAGAGAAGTGAAGGAAATGAAATAAGAGGTACTTAACTAGAATTATCTGAAACCTTTTCCCAGAGTTCCCAACTACAAAGATATGTTCAACCTTGCTCTCATGTCTCAGCTTGAGGAAAGCCTGCACAAAAACACTTGTCAACCAACTGTTGTAAGGGAATACTTCAAGAGAAGAGAGAAACCAGTATATACCTGATGTGGCTTAAAAGCATTCCCAAGAGGAGTGGTCAATTCAAAGGATAGACGCAGCTTCTGGAGGTGGTTTGCTGATAATGATAGAGCATTTTCTCCAGCCAAATCTAGCCTGCATAAATGCAGTGTGATTCAAATCAACATTATATCATGGAAGTGCATTTAGAGTAAATAAGTATGAATTCTGAAAGAATGTCTGCGTTTGAAATTAGATTTGAGTAAATAAGTATTACTTCTGAAAGTATCACATTGAGACACAGACAAGAACATGCATCAGTGGAAGATAGAAACATAAATATTGTAGCAAAAAACGCGACCAAACATCTGAGACATGTTCGAACATACTTCTTTTGAGTTTCGACACTCCCCAGATCGCTGTCAAGAACTGCAATTTCAGCATTGTCAATTTTGATAAATCCCGTCACATATATTGGTACTTGAGTCAGGGTTCCAGTAGCATAAACAGATTTATGCTCAGAATCCTGAAGTACCACCTACAAAAATTAAAATTTGACATTAAACTATATACCAATAGCTACATGTAAAGTATGATTTGATTCCACAGTAAGATTAACAAAACATCAATACCTTAAAAACAAAAATGTAATCTCCCACATCAACAGTCGCCGGCAGCACATCCAAGAAATAAACTACCCTCTCAGGGTCAAATTTGAGTTCCTATATTGCACAAATGACAAACAGCATAATTTTAAGTTTAGCAAACACTCAAACAGCCGGTCAAAAGACAGAATAGGTGACAAAAATAAAATCCGCCCAAACAGGTTTAAAAAAGGGCACTTCAGAACCTTGTTCTCAATTACAGAAGAGTCCTTTGCACTGAAGGAATATGCCCGCACAAGCTTCACTGTTAGAGGAGGAGCATTTGAACCAAGCACGGTATTGACCTTAACCTGATCACATTTATCACAATATGTCAAGATCAAAATTATTTGAAGAATTCCTGCAAACAGATGAATAAAACTGAAAGTAATTAAAGATAATTTTCATGGGAATAGAGTAACATGTTTTCAAAGAAATCAACCTCACTATAGATGTGAAAATCCACCACGTTATGCCATGAAAACAATTCTGAATGTATGTATATAACAGTGGTAATTCACATCCAGACTATCACATTTAAAACTAAAATGAATGTTTGACTTTAAACTTTATAATCAGGGCAAAAATGAAACACAAATAGACTAAAGAAACATACAGATAGAAATGATAGGATCAGCAGGAAAAGCATCATACCTGTAAAGGCTCATTCCTAGTCAATGAAATCACTGTAGATGGAAGTGAGAGGATTAGTGGGATTGAAATTCTGCATCAGAAAGAATAAAGTCAAGCACAAAGTAAAATAGCTCAGCCATGTTAACAATAGTTGCAATGTGGACTTCTGTATTCAGCTACTAGTTTCCAAAGTGGCATCACACAGAAGAAAGAAACATGATCTCTTCAGTTCCAGTTATGTAAAATTGCATTGCTAAAAACTATTCTACAAGCAAGAACCTAAATGAATGCTATATCTCAAAGAACAATAAGTCTATCACACAGCGTCACAACATAAATGTATCACGTAGAAAGGACAAAATACTTTACACTCAAGAGAAAACTTGCCTATTGTTTTCCAAGGAAGCCAATGAGTCCACTTGGTTGAAGAGGTCCTTAGCATCACTAGGAATCCCAACACCAAGGAAATATCTTGCTAAACCCAATATTTTATCTCCCGGTAGCTGCAAACACCAAACAAAAGCAATTGATCATTGTCCAACAGAAAAATAACCCTGCAATGCATGTGGCAATGTGTCATACTTACATTCAAACTTTCAGTAATCACATTTGCAAATGCTGTCAGCCCTCTAATAACTGATGAGGAAGTTGCAAGAGGATCATGCTTTTCACGCATGTTAACAAGCTTCTCATCAAAGTAAAAGGCCCCATCATCTATAGCATGGAATATAAAATAGACAAGAATAACACATAATATAATATCAAACTATGACTCCAAAACTTATCACCATAGAAAAACCAACATTTTGATAAAAGATCTTGCAACTATGATTTACAAGACATTCTCCTGCAGGAAGTTCAAAGTATAGAAGCAAAAAAAATAGATAAAATACAAATATTTCTCTTCTAATCAAATTAAAGGTAAAAGCTACGCGTACCATATTTTTCAATACTGTCAAAAAGTTTCAGTATGTCATTTTTCACTGTGCCAATCTGCAGATTTTAAGCCAGTGCAAGTATGAATATCAACGGTAGAAGCTCAGAATTAAGCAAACACATAAAAATAAATAAATAACATCCAGGCAAAATAAAAATACAAAAAGATAGAGCGGATAAGTAAACACACACATTAGCATATTAGCACATGAGAAAAGCAATTTTGAAAGAGCTGATGGACAAAAGCCCAACATCTTTTCCAATCCATATTACCATAGACTGATCAATCTCCGAAGATGCTAATGAGACAACTCCAGAAAGTGCTTCGAGCGCTATTCCTGTAAAAATCACAATAAGGAAACAAGCATAAGCCCATTTTAGTAGATAATTAAGTATCAAAATAAAGATGGGATAAGTAGCAAATGGATAAGACCTAACTTCAATGTTACAATTGTATCAAAACTAGATGCCAGTAAGGTAAAAACACAAGAGCATATCTATGGTTAGCTGCATCCTCAAAAACCATTACCAGCAGCAAAGGTACTTGACTCGGGATTGTTTGAACCATAACGCCACCTTCCATCACTCTGGCTGAGAGCCTGCCAACAATTTTTTACCATCACCTCAAACATTCAGAAAACAATCGTGCAGTAAAATGTACTAGAAACTTCTTGTCAGAACTATAAAGAGAAAGATAGCTGGGAGCTAGAGTGAGATCCAATATTAAACATCCTCCAGCCACTGAACTCTCAACACATATGTGCCTAAGTTGAATAATATGACCTAGCAAATTCTAGGTCTACTCCAACACTAAACATAATCCCACCATCAAAATATCAGCAATTAAAGTAGCAAACCTTGATAGAGCTGAAAATTCCTTCAGCATCAGTAAGATATAAATCTGTTTTAGAAGTCTGATCCTGCGCCAATTTATTATTAAAAATGTCAAAATGAGGGAAAAAGTGAAATGATAAATCTTCAAAGAGAACATGCATTAAGTAAGAGAATTTCACAGACTCCGACACATGATAATTATGAATTGGTTACATACATTTACTGATGAAATAATAAAAATTCCTGAATTACCAAATTCTAAAGCACAACCAGTTATGATCGACTAACCCTTGTTCTTAGACATTCATTACCTTGATAAGTTTCAAACTTCTGATGGAATAGTAGAATTCGAGCAATGAATTGGCATCATTAACTGCAGCTTGGAGTCTTGAAACAATAGCCTTAACATAGAATAAAACATTATGAGCATCATTTTCAGGAACTTCCACATTTTTTATTAGACTTTAAAAGCAATAACTTTCAAACTGCAAAAAGCACTCCAAGTGATACAAACTCAAAATACCTCAAAGCTTTCATCGTTGATATTGCATTTTAATATGCCATTGACTCCCAAGGCATAGAACAAATCCTTTGAAGTCGAAGAGGATGACCCAAGGGTTTCCGCTACAGAACCACAAGTAGCCTTTCTTACATCAGGCTTAATTCCAAGAATCTCAAATGTCCTTAGAGCCTCATACGTCTCTTCTAAGCTGGTACAATAGGCGATATCATATCAGATAATTGCTCACATAAAGTTCAATTTTTACATACAGAAACTGTTGTAAAAATGAATGCATGAGATGCATAAAATATTTTTGGTTTTAATCTGCAAAAACAAAACCAAAGCTAAACCAAACACCATTCCATAAAAAAAAGTTAAAAATAACAATCAAATAAACATAATTTCCCCTAATCACACGAACTAAATTTAGCCAAACCTCAAAACAACATAAAAATGAAAAGCAAAACCAAGCTTGAAATCTTACATTGCTCAGAAATTTGAATCCAAACAATTCAACTTTCAAAAAAAAAAAAGAACTGAAAAAGAAAAGGCATTTGATTCGCAATTACTCCTTGAATGCGATTCAACATCTATTTCTCTCGGACACCAAATTTCCCATAAATCTCAAACCAACAAAAATTTGTTAATGATGGTTGAAATAGGGTTTAAATTGAAATAAACCTGCCAAAGGATCCGTCCACAGGTTCGAAAATCTCTAAAGCTGCAGATCGGTGAGAGTCCGAAATCGGACGAAAGATCGAAGCAGCATGGCAGATCGAAATCGCAGAAATGAGCACCAGAAATCCCGCTAGACTCCTGGCCATTCCTGCAACAACATTTTACAGTGTCAATATATTATGTTTTGAAATGGAAATTGAGAAGAATTGGGAAACCTTAGGGTTTAGATCGTACTCAAACCGTGTCTAAGGATCGTCAGCGTCTCAAGTCTTCGAGGACGAGGACTTCCGGGGGCAGTGTTTCAACTGCTGTATAAGGTAGCAAGTGAGAGCCGTGTGTACAAAGTTGCCATTCCGATTTTGCTTTTATTACTGAACTGCCATCGCCTAGCTATTTTGCTAGTTTTTTTTTTCAATAATCATCCATTTGTATTATCGTGTGTTATGTTCTTGCTTTAAAAATAAAATTTATTAATTAAATTAACTCTAAACTGATTTGCTTTTAAAAAAAATTTTAAAAATATGATTGGTTGGAACAAGGGAGAGGGAAATGAAATCATGATTTTGCCTCTTGACGATTAAAATTTTAATTTATTCTTAATTTACGTATTTTATTATTTTTTATTTTGATTAATTTAATATAATTATTTAATAATATAAATAATTTTTTCTTTTTAAAATTTATAATACAAAATTTTTTTAAAAAAATTAATTTATCATTATCAACAATTATTTTTGTTATAAAAATTCTACATCATTTTATTAAACATAATAATTATTATTATTGTCATTAAAAAATAATATAGATGCAATTATATTTTATTTTTAAATTTTTTAAAGACAAATTGACTAATAAATAAAATAAAAAAGTAATATTTAAAATATAATTTTATATATAACATTAAAAATTATTTACACTTTTAATAAACTAATTAAAGCCGCTTAATTATATAAATATCAAGTTTAGATTGTATTCAAAATCAATTTATTTCTAACAATTCATATACAATTGAACTTATAAATTAAAAAATAAGTGATTTATTTTAAATATAATATATTTTTAATCAATAAGTATATTTACATATTATAAATTTAAATATTTGTTATTAAATTATCTATTAAATTTATACGATTTGCTTATTTATATTTAAAAATAAAATATATAGTTAATTTAATATTTTTTATTATGCAATGCATGAGCTATTTGAATAACAAAAATAATTAATTAGTATTAAAAATATTTATTTTAAGACTATTAATAAAATAAAGTAAAATAATAATTGAAAATTTTAGTGTATTAATAAATAACAATAAATTTAAAAGTAAATATATTTTTATCAAAGTAAAAAAATAATAAATTCATTTTTATAAAACACCATAATATAAACAAAAAATGAAAAATTAAAATTTTTTTCTCTTTACGTCTTTTTTTTTTTTGAATTTCTTGTTTCTTTTCTATTCGTCAATACTTTATTTCACGAAATTGTATTATTTCGTGTGCAACAAATGACATCCAATTGTCAATCTGACCAAATTATGTTACAATTAATTATTACATTTATCTTATATTGCACGATTTGTTTGTGATTTAAAAAATTAATTAGAATTTTTTTTAAATAATAAAAAATGAAATAATAATTATTTTAGACATATTAGTTTATATTAAAAAAAAAACATAAAGTAAATGGTACAGTTACAATTTATTTAAGAATCAAATGAATAAAATTTTGACAAGTTAATAGACATGGTTTTGTTCATGTCAATCTAAAGTGCTATTATACATTTCATTGACTTAACATCGATGCATCACCGTCCATATATAAATTTCTCTTAATAACAAGTAAATTAACACAAAATGTCTTGGACAAAGTCACTATGTTTATATGACGTTACAGTCTTGATAACTGGTAAAAGTAATATAAAAGATGGGATTTTTCAAAGAGTTATGAGGTCAAATCTGGTTCATATATTTTAACACGTCTATATATATATATATATATTCCCATCCCTAATAGCCAGTAAATTAATGCAAAAATGCTGGTCCATTATTGTAGATTAATATTATAAGGCTAGGATTCAAGAGTTATGGGTTCAAATCTGGCACGTATTTGAAGTGATTTGGCTTATATTATTAGAATTTTATCTGAGAGTCCTGTTTATAAATATTTTTTAGGTTTATTAAAAATATTTTCAAATGACTAAAATATTTTCACCTATTTAATTTGCATTTACCCGTGAATACGAGAAATATTTTTTCAATGCTTTAATAAATGTTATTTTATAATTAATTTTATCAATATAAATTTTATTCTTAAAATACTTTATCAAAAATTAGTGTTATCAAACACCATATCAATTTTATTTTCACAATATAAATATTACAATACCAAACAAAACAGTAAAATCATGCCACGTACTCTTCTCTAATCAGTGAAAAACCTTAAACTGGAATGTCATAGTTCACAACAGGTGAAGTTTTGCACAAGTTGCAATACACCCACCATTGGGAACCTCAAGATGACAACATTGTTGATCATTTGGCAAAATATCAATTTAAAGAGAGTAATATATCTCAACCATCCATTGTTGGCGAACACCAATCTGTTACTACATTCTGTAACCATATAAGGATGAAACATTTTCAATTTGACAACACCGAATTAGAAAAAGCTTCAAATGATACTCCAACTGTTAAACCCCTTGAAGCATTTCAGTACTTTGGAGGAGGCTTCTGTGTTGGCAATAGTCCAAAGCGCTTCTTGAGAAGCACTCTTTGCCTTGAGTATTTGTCATCTGGGGAAAACCGCGCTGCAGTTACAATTCAGAAGAAACAAATCAATGACATGAATTACATCTTTCAAATAATTTACCATAAAGGAAAATGTACTAACGGTTCCCAAAATGAGAGACAGAGAGAGACTTTGCTACTCACGCTCATGCATTATTACTATGCAAAACCAGTAAACAAAAACCACCTACAAGCCTAAAATAAGTTCAAGCACAAGTTATAGTCCAAAACATTGTAAGAGGACAAATTACCTATCCAAAAGCAACAAAGGCACATAAAATAGTAGAATAAATGAAAGAAATTTTTTAAAAAGAAATGAAAACTATTGTCAGTGCAGGATACAGTAGCTATTGTGAATTGATGACACCTTGCCAAGCTAAATATCTCGAGCGACATCAATAATAAATTTAAAAGGAATTATACAAAGATTATATGCACAATACATAGAATAATGTACCTGGATGAGCAGAGAGTGTAGGCTTCCCCAGTGGTGATTCTTTCTGCATTCACAATTACAATTCAAAAGTTAATAAAAAAGAACGGAATGGAGAAACAAATTATAAATTTGAACAGAGTTCCTTAGGCAACATAATAACATAATAGTGACCAGTATAGGCTCAAGTGCAGGATACTTTTACTTGCAGGCAAATAATTACAGACAACCAAAAAGAAGCATCCATGGGTTAATGGGGATTCATTCTAAAAGCTTAAGTCCTTAGCATCAACATGGAGGGTATAAAGAAAACTGCAGTGCATAAAATTCCTAATAGGAAACATTGGTCGCCGTAATGAAACAGAAACAGTTCCTAATATGTTGAATCACAGATAATATCCCTAAAATGAAACACAGCTTAGAAAAATCAAGCCCTAGTAAACAATATTTGAATTTGGTATCTGATTTCAAGTTGTAAATAAAACAATACAAAAACAATTGACTACCATTTCTATTCCTCAATCAATGACAAAGTTATGTACTCGGCGAAAAGTGCCATTAATCAAAATCCAATCAAAACCAAACACAACCATCACCAGCTACAATTGATCAACCAGAGACTCCAAAACGAAATGCATTGGTCAAAATTCAACAAAACGCTACAAAATGGAGCTTGAATCGCATACCTTAGTGGTGTAGACTTTATCACCGTTCTCGTTTATGTAGTACTGAAGATACATGGTGATGATTGCTCGTTAAACCTGCTCGAGAGCACAAATCGCATGACAAAGACATTATAACCAGTAAAATTATTTTTACAGAAACGTATCAATTTGTGTAGAGGAAAGGAAAAGAAAGGAAAGGAGAAAGCCAGCAAGCACCTTTCGTCTTTCTCGCCTCGTCGCTCTAGGGCTTAAGATTACCGAACAATTTCGGAAGTCAGGGTTTATAACGGGGTTTCTCTCTCAACTCGCCGCGCGCGTGACCTGTTGAGAAACCCTTGGAAGCTGGCCCATTTACGAAGACCAGGCTCAGGCCCATTTATTAAGACGAAATATCTTGCTCTCTGAACGACCCATCGATAGTCTTCGAACCAACGTTTCTGCCGGCCGCTCCCCGAATTGATACCATCGTTTCAACTATTTCGTTCTTCAATTTTTTGCCTAATCACTCGCATTTCTTCAAGTGTTCAGCAAAACGACGATGTCGTTCGACGACGAAGACACGTTCGAGCACACGCTCCTCGTGGTCCGCGAAGTTTCTGTGTACAAAATCCCCCCGCGCACCACCTCCGGTGGCTACAAATGCGGTGAATGGTTACAGTCCGACAAGATCTGGTCCGGGCGTCTCCGGGTCGTCTCTTGCAAGGACCGGTGCGAGATCCGGTTAGAGGATCCGAATTCGGGCGAGCTCTTCGCAGCGTGTTTCGTTCACCCGGGACAGCGCGAGAACTCGGTCGAGACTGTCCTTGACTCGTCCCGGTATTTTGTGCTCAAGATCGAGGACGGAACAGGAAAACACGCGTTTATCGGATTAGGTTTTAACGAGAGAAACGAAGCGTTTGATTTCAACGTCGCCTTGTCGGATCACGAGAAATATGTGAGACGAGAACTTGAGAAGGAGAGTGGCGAGACGAGTGAGAGCGAGAATCACATTGATATTCATCCGGCGCTTAATCATAGATTAAAGGTATGCTTAACTAGTTAAATATGGACAAATTTTGGCACTGAAGATGCTCTACGTTGTTTTGCTGTGTTTGTTCTTTTGAAATTTAATGGCTTATAAAGTATGCTGTGGTGTTATTGTAATTTGCCTTTCTCTTGAAGCTCTCATTATGTAATAGTTGGCTCTTATTTTTTAAATTTCTTCTGGATGCGTCACTGATTTAAAAATGTCCTCGCAAGGGGTTCTTAGAAAGAACTTGACTAGGTGTGATATCCAGATTCTCAATTTTTGTTATGAAATTTCCTTCACTCCAGTACTAGAGTGTGGATTGATCTCATTTTGATCCATTTATGGGGTCTAAATTGATTATTGATTCAGGATGGTATTGACTTGATTATGTTTCCAATAATAGGAAGGTGAAACCATTCGAATCAATGTGAAGCCCAAACCGACAGGTGGAACTGGTATGCTTTCAGCTGCTGGGCTGTCTGGAGGTGTTGCAGCTTCTGCAAAGCCTAAAACTTTGGGGCCTCCACCGCCCAGCGGTGTAGGGAAAATAAGGTCACCCCTCCCTCCACCTCCTAACGATCCTGCTGCTTCTCGGTTGAACTCTGCTAGTCATAGTGTTGGTTTCAAGGCATCTAAGGAAGCCACAAGACATTCTACTACAGATGCTTTTCCCAATCTTACTCAAATTGAGGTATGCTACTTGTTTAAAATACACTGGCCATATATATATTTTTTCAAGTATTGATATTCTTGATAATTGTGAAGGAGGTGGTAGAGATTTACATGGCATAGAAAACCGCAAGCCAATGATTCATTGTAGAGTTCGCTTATTAGAATAAGATACCTAAAATGGCCCAAAAAAGCACAAACATAGAGAAGACATTTCATGTAACTGATTGTGAACAAGTACTTGTGATATATGTAGTTACTGCTGGTGCTCTCTAGGATCTCTGCAGTGTTAACTGCCTTTGATAGTTAGAAGACTCATTTTTTGCAGATTTTATTCTCTGTTGTATATATTTGGATGTTGGAATATAATCCTTTAAGTGGTTATGATGCTTGAATGTTTATGGTAGGGTGATACTGATATGCTTCTTTTAGCCCATATATGCCTTGCCTTTTTCATATATTTTCCATTTTTTGACATATCTTCACATTTTTGGAACTTTCTGGTTTTTTTTTTTTGGTTTGGAAGTTAGTTTGAAGCCTGTGGATATAAATGGGATCATGTCTTCAGACATACCAGTTTTCAATGCTGAGGTTTATCGAGTGATCTAGTAGACTTTAGTATTTTACCAGTAGATGCATGAGCACCATAGTATTCACTCGCTGTAAATGCTTTATGGATCCTCTGCCTCCTTGTGGTCCTGTCCTGAACATGCCATACTTAAAATCAATAGATATATACAATTGTTTATGATTGATGATAAGGAGGGTTCAAACTTGAACACCAACTATGTTTATGGTATTTTTTTAAGCTTTATTATCCTTATATTAAGTTTTAAGCACCTTGATTCTATGTTAATGGGTGATGATTCACTGCCCCTGATTTCTAAGGCTATAAGTAAAAGCCCTTGTTTGGCAAATCTGCTTGTTGGTTTGTGCAGAGGAATCTTCCTTCGTCAGCCCCAACTGGATCTAGTACGAACACTGCATCAGGATGGGCGGCTTTCTAATTGCATGAGCATTTGTTTTTTTATGAGAAATATATTGTTTTGATGATGTTTTGTGAAAATTGAAAAAGAGCATGAAAGAGTACCAATTACTTGCACATTTTGGAGAAGGGTGTTGAATAGATGTGCCTTATCACTCCATACGGAACCCAGCATGTTTTTCATTCTATACAACGGAGAAATTAATTATTCTTTTCCTTTCTCATTCCTGCATTGCTTGTGAATTGACATGCACCAAAAGTCTGGAACAAGACAGAAACGAATAAAATAATAGGCAGGCAGGCAGGCTATCAATTAAATTATTTTTAAGTGTAAGTACATACATTATAATGATTAAGTAAATTACATTTTAATTTAGTTGCAAAAGAAGAAAACAACATGTAAGACTTTTTTTTTTTTTTTTTTTTTTCGGGTAAGATTAAGGGTGTGTTTAGTAATAATATACCGATTTAGTAAACTGTTACACACATGTAACACTAGTATTTATATTTATATTTGCTAATTTCTTCCTGCCTAACACTTTAATTTCAAGCACATTCATAAATATTTAATTTTAACATTATTATGTGTAAAAATTAAGGTATTTGGTAAGTGTCAACTTTAATAAGATAATATAAAGATCTACTAATTTTATCTCATAGCCTCAATCTCAAGCGTAGTACAATTGTAATTAAATGTGACCTTTGCCAATTTTTATAAGACTTAGGTGATAAGTATTCAAGAAAATGAATCCGAACATGAAAAGAATGAGATTTTTGTTGTTTGATTATATCTAGAATCATCAATGAAAAAGAATTGATTACCTTTATTTTGACAAAAAAAAAAAAATTATTTATTTTAAATTTATCGATATTTATTAACAAATTAAAATTTTTAATTATTTTTTATCTTTATTTTCAAATTTTAATTTTCTTTTATTTAAAATAATTATTATAATAATTATTTAAGATATTTTGTTAATATTCTTAAATATAAATACATGTGACATTAAGTAATGTTATATTTTTGCAAAAAATACTTATTTTTATTGAAATAGTTTACACATTTTATAATTAGAAAAAATTAAATAACTTTAAATTTTTTAAATATAAAATAATTATTTTTTATAAATTTAATAGGTAATTTAATAATAGATATTAAAACTTATATTATGGAAATAAATTTGTTGATTAAAACATATTCTATAAATATTAAAAATATATATTTTTTGAATGCATCTCTTCCTTTATTTAAGTTTAATTGCAAATAAATTTTTATAGATAAATTTATTTTAAATGCAATCTAAACTTGTATTCATATGTTTAAGCATCTCTAATTAGTTTATTAAAATTGTATTGAATTTTTATTATATTTTTAAGATTATATTATAATTATAATAAAATTACCTTTTTTCTTATGTTATTTGATAGAAAGTTTGTCTTTAAAAGAATTAAAAATAATTACATTAATAATTTTTTTATAATACAAATTAAAATTATCAAATCAATTTAGTTAGTTAAATGAAATATGATAACTATAAGATTATAAAATAAAATTATAAATTAATATGCATATAAAATATGTAAAAAAATTTATAATTAGAATGATGACAATAATAAAAATAAGTATAATTTAATGATTATAACAAAAATAAATAATAATGATTAAAAATTAATTTTTAAATAAATAAATATTATGTTAATAATTATAAATTAATTTTTTAAATTTTATATTATACATTTTAAAATTTTAGTAATTAATTATTTAAAATAATTAATTAAAAATAATTTTGTTCAATTTATCAAAGTAAAAATTGTGATAAAATAAATAAATTAAAAATAAAAATAAAAATTTTAATCATTTAAAATGGCAAAATTATGATTCTTTATTTCGTCTCCCGTTTGACAGAATAAGAATTATTAAAAAAAATCTTATTTCTACCTAAGTTTCTCTACGTAAATAAAGAAATCCTCATTTTATTAAGAATTCTTTTTCTTTTCCCCTTCATTTGTCCAACCAAAAATACTAGAATGCTATATTTAAACTTGAATTATGAAATGAAATCACTAAATATCAAGTGATCTCTACTAAAAATTCAATTTATCAATAATTTTAATTAATGCACTTTCAAAATTAAAAAGAAGTACAATAATTCCAAACAATAAAAGCACAACAATGTCAAACATACACTAAATGGGATTGAAAATGCTAGTTGTGGTCGAATTATGCATATGCAATAATGGCAGCATAAATTTTCTCCGACAATGTGTTTGCCAAACTAATGAATGCATGTGTATATCTACACAACTAAGCACAAAACAATGAGCTTAATTTAAAAATTTAGGTCAAAAAACAAGGCCATATAATTATAACCTACCACAATCTACAAAATTTATGGTTCAAAAATTGTATAAAAACTATAAAGGGGTGACTTCATCTTCTTTTGTTAACAATAAATAATGACATTGTTATATGCACTAGTGAAGAACTTCCATGAATATTTTGATAAACTAGAAAAGAAATGATTTTTCACTGAGAACCTTTGAGAAATAATCACTATTGCATGACCTTAGGCTTTAACACCCAGTGTGATCCACTTGGGTGGTTCTTAGATTTAGCAAATTTCTTTTAGGAGATTTTTAAATAACGGCATATCCTTTGAAAGTTTCCTATCTTTAAAATATTGCACTATACTACCTAAATTAGATTTGTTGTTGTATCCTGGTCTATAAATCCAACCATGTAATAACTGTCATATACTTACGAATTATTTCTTTTATTGATAATTCACACGAATGTATAAAGTCTATAGTATCGCATACACATTAAAAATCACATAATATATTTAAATATATATTTACAAACATAATTTTTTTTAAGAATTAAATTATATTGTAAAAATTTTATATCCTTTTTAAAACTTATTATTGACCAAAATATCAAATTTCAATTTGTTTGAATACGTTTTCGCGGTGGATTAATGGAATCTAATTGTAAGTATATTCTAATTATTATTTTCTTAAGAATTTAAACAAAATTTGTATGATAAAAAGTAATAAAATAAAATAAGGTATTTTTATGGGGTGCACATTGCGCACCAGGCACATCTTAGAACATCTAAAGCTGCCTCATTGAATCTTCACAGATCAGTTTCTCGCGGGATCCGACGCCTAGAAAACTATAAACTAACCAGAAAAATAAAACAAAATAATTCAAAAATAACAGAAAATAGAAATAATTATAGAAATTTAAATGATTATGGATCAAAGTAAAAACTTGTGTAAAATGGAAGGCCTGTACAGAGACAGTACAAAATGCAAACGAGAGAATCACGCGGACAACGAGGAAACCAAAATTACAAGCCATTGTTTCCGTTTTCGTGGATTTCGTCGTCTTCTCTCTCTACTTGACACAAATTGCGCGGTAATCCGATTTCTCAGCCTACGTTCTATCTGTCTTAATACAAGATTTTTTCCTCTTCGTTTTTTCGGTTTATTTCAATCTTCGAGGTAACACATGAGTTAATTAGGAATTTGGTCAAATTTGTGCTGGAATTTTAATTATGGTTCGTTTGAAGTTAAAATTTGTTTTAATTTGTAGTATTATTTATGCGCAGAACGGATGAGATTGAGTGCCTCTGATTTTGAGATTGTTTGCGGTTGAGAGGGGATGATGTTTTAGTAGTTGAGTAAGAGAAATGGATTCGGCCAGGAGTTGGTTGCAGAAGCTACAGCCGCGAGAAAAGGTGAGGGTTTCGACTAGGAGGAAGGAGACATGTGATGCTGGAAGTAACGGGGAGTCAACGGATGAAGAAGCTCTGTCCAATATTACCAAGCAGAAGGCTGCAGCTGCTAAGCAGTATATTGAAAATCATTACAAGGAGCAAATGAAGAATCTCCAGGAGAGGAGGGACAGGTATGTTTTCTTGTTCCTTTGATGATAATATGTTTGCAAAACTTAGTTTTGACAGTGAGTTTACTTTTTCTGCTGCTGCAAATTCTCTTGTTGCTATTTGTTGTTGTTTTTAACTTTTAAAGTAATGGTTTTTCACTTAGACAGTGCCAAAGTATCTGATGATTTTGTATTTAGCATTAAGAACCTTTGTGTGCAGCGGCTTATTACACAATGATTTTTGATTCTCATCTTCAAAGTGGTGCATAGAAGACAATGAGTTGTTTATACGTGTATGAGAGACTTTTTCTTTAAAGATTAATTGTGCTTCTTCTATTACATACAAATTGCGGTGATTGCCATTGAAATATTTCTGACGTTTACTTGGGATGATCAAGTGGATGAAGTTGTGTCTATTATAGTAGCAATAATTAGATTAAGTTTTGTGAGTCCTTGATCATTTTATTTCAAGTTTTCAAGGACTGCTTTGTTTTATTTGCTTATATATCTACCTCAAATGTTACATTGAGAATTTCTTCCGGTATCTTTGGTCAAAAAATCACTTAGACTTTCTTACTGGGAAGAACTGGTTTTTCACATTAAGTGGATAATAGAATTGCCTGTGTGGTAATTTGATGATGAAAGGCTTTATAATCAATTTATAATTTGAATAGGCGAAGTATACTGGAAAAAAAGCTGGCTGATGCTGACGTATCTGAGGAAGATCAAAACAACCTACTTAAGTTCTTGGAGAAGAAAGAAACTGAATATATGCGCCTTCAGAGGCATAAAATGGGTGCTGATGATTTTGAATTGCTGACAGTGATTGGAAAGGGAGCATTTGGGGAGGTATTTTCAAGCAATTTTAGTTTGTTTTTGGTTGGTAGGTTTCATGTTGTGCATGTTTCCACAATTTGTGGCCTTTATGGCTGTTGGTATTAGTAATACTTTCACTGTAATCAATGATAGCTTTATCTGTAGCTTCTCGTTTATGTGTAGCTCCTGTATTAGCCTTGCAAATTATAACAGCATTTTATTAGTTCCTGATAACAATTGTCCTTTCTTTCTTCTTGCATGTTTGATTACTCCTGTCATATTGACTGTCTATTGTTTAAGAGAATATCATAATTGCCCTGGGTGCTAAGACATTTTGACATGTAAAGCTTCCATGCAATGCATCAAATATCAAAGCCATTATGATGTACACATAATTGTACATATCATGTATGTATGCCAGTTTTACATGTTTCTAGTGGATATAGAGTATACATTTATTCTAGTAGCATACAGGATATCATGCTGGCTTTCTGTTATCAGTTTATAATTGATACAACTTTTGTTTCATGATGCAGGTTAGAGTTTGTAAGGAAAAGACAACGGGTCATGTATATGCTATGAAAAAGCTTAAGAAATCGGAGATGCTTCGTAGAGGCCAGGTATGCATGCATTTTTGTGGCCTGCCAGGTTATCTCATTGAGGTTTTGTGCACTATAATTATTGATAATTGGCTTCTCAATTTTTTAGGTTGAGCATGTAAAAGCTGAAAGGAATCTGCTTGCTGAGGTTGATAGCAATTGCATCGTGAAACTCTACTGTTCATTTCAGGATGATGAGTTTCTCTATCTCATTATGGAATATCTACCTGGTGGAGATATGATGACTTTACTTATGAGAAAGGATACCTTGAGTGAAGATGAAGCTAGATTTTATGTTGGAGAGACAGTTTTGGCTATTGAGTCTATACATAAACACAATTACATCCATAGGTTTGTGTATGAATATGTTATGATGCATCAGTGTAATTGTACATTGTACAGAAATTGTAATTTTGTTGACCCGAAATATAGATTGACCTTTGTGGATGTTGAATGTTGCAGAGATATCAAGCCTGACAACTTGCTGCTTGATAAATATGGACACTTGAGACTGTCTGATTTTGGACTATGTAAACCATTAGATTGCAGTACTCTCCAAGAACAGGATTTTACGATTGCGACCACTGCTAGTGGGGCTTCACCGGATACTGACCGCACAGCAGTACCGAAACGCACACAACTGGAGCAACTACAACATTGGCAGAAGAATAGGAGAATGCTTGTAAGTTCTCTGCCATTATTATGTACACAAAGTTTCTCCATTTTTTTAAGTTTTATAATTGTAGTGCTGATTTTAGGACCATATTACTAGAGTGGTAAAATGTTTTTTATAATATGCTGCTCAAAATCAAGATGGCATTTTCACTGAGTTATTATCTGGTAATATCATATAATTTATCCGATGTTAGGGGTCAGAGAAAATCATTCAGTACGAATGGGGATAACGAGAGGTGAAAAATACCATGTTTCTCCTTCAACACTCATTTTAATTTTGGCTTATGTTTCTATTTTTGTTAAAACAAAATAACATACTATGTCCAGTTTGTCAGAAAATGGATATGGTACAAATGATCACTCCAATTCTTTCATTGTTACCTAACATGTCTTCATCTATTTAGTTTAAGTCTCTTCTAGGCTCCTTTCATTTTTTTCAAAGTTATTGTTTGGCAATTTGAACAATTTACTTTAGAATATGTTTTAAGAGAACCATTTTTCTTTTACTTACTTCAGCAGTGATTGTTGAGCATTTGGCTGAATTTGTGATGACTATCTGAAGATTGATTTTATTTGTGACTGCTCATGACTTTGTAGGCTTTTTCTACTGTTGGCACACCTGATTATATTGCTCCAGAAGTACTGTTGAAGAAAGGTTATGGCATGGAATGTGATTGGTAACTAGTTATGTGTGTTCATTTACTGTGCATTTTGAATTTTTAGTGTGTCAAGGATGCAAATTGATTTTGGTTTCTTTGACATAGTAACTGAAATAACTCTTCCTTGCTGGGAAACTGTCAGGTCATTTTTTCAATAATTTAACACAGTGATCAATGCTGTTACTAATTTGTTCTGTAATGACACTTTGACCTGCAAATGTCTTGAATATTGAAATGATATCATTCACTTGTGGTTATCTATTGATTCTTAGGTGGTCACTTGGTGCTATTATGTATGAAATGCTCGTTGGATATCCGCCCTTTTATTCAGATGATCCAATGTCAACATGTAGGAAGGTAAACTAAGAGAGTTGCTAATTTACTATAAACTGTCTTCCTCTGATATTCTTTTGCCATATACTTCTGAGAGTTTTAGTTAGCTGTAAACCTCCATACTGGCTCACACCCCAAACAAGAGAAGTAACTCAAATGGACAAAGAAGAGGATTAGTGAAAGTTTCATACGTAGAATGACAATGTTATTCTTCCCCATTTTATTATAAGCAGATTGTAAACTGGAGAACACATTTGAAGTTTCCCGAAGAAGCAAAATTGTCTTCTGAGGCAAAAGATCTCATTAGCAAACTCTTGTGTAATGTCAACCAGAGACTGGGATCAAAAGGCGCAGATGAAATAAAGGTGTTATGTAGTGTTTCCTCATCTAATTCTTAAAATTTTCGATAAGCCAGTTGCCGAAAAAGGAATGACCTTGTTGGGTTTTCATTTTTCAGGTTCATCCATGGTTTGATGGTGTTGATTGGGAGAGGATATACCAAATGGAAGCTGCATTTATCCCAGCGGTCACCGATGAACTGGATACTCAAAATTTTGAAAAGTTTGATGAGGTGTTATTGTCCTAAATTTCTTGGTGATTTATGGAACCATGTGTTTTTGCATTTCATGTTGCTAATCATACTTTGTGGTTGCATCTATTGGATATGCAGGCTGACAACCAGACAAAGACTTCATCAAAGACTGGTCCATGGAGGAAGGTATGCTAACTGTATTATTCTACTGGTTCATTTTCTCTAATTTGTTTATATAATTAGTATCTCAGTAGAAATTTTTAGTAGTTTCTGTTTGTATTGCATAAGGGTGGCTTTACCCAATTAATTTGATTCAATTGACGTCATGTTAATTTAGTCAACACTTGCTGTGTTGGTCGGAATCACTTGGGAGTTTCTTATTAATTTTTTTCTTGCTTTGGTTAGTTCACATTATGGACAAACAGCAATGATGTAATTTGAATAGGGAACTGTTTGAAATTTTCTTATATTGTTTTTATTCTTTCTTCCTTTTCATTCTTATATAGCTGTGTATACTATCTCTGTCTTTCTGGCTTCTTCATTTACTTTCATCAATTCTTGATTAGAATACAGTTTTCACTTTGCTTATGGTAGACATGTTGAAAGCATTGGGGAAAAGCATTTTTGATTTTTGAAAAACCAACCACAGGCATTTTAATATTTTTCGAACTCATGATGAAGTTTTTTCTTCATTTTTGCTGTGATAAATTTAGTATTTGATGGAGATAGAAGTCAATTCATCATTTAAATGTATCACTCCCGTTTACTTTTGCATGGATATTTTATAAGAAAATAGCGCACTAATTTTATCCTTACTATGCTTCCTCTATTACGCAGATGCTCTCATCGAAGGATATAAATTTTGTGGGCTACACTTACAAGAACTTTGAAATTGTCAATGATTATCAAGTGCCTGGGATGGGTACTTCTCTTTCTCCAGGATAACTTTTCTATGTTATGTAGGTTGTTGTGGTTTTTAGATTCATTTATCTGCACATGGTTTTTGTTTGGCTGACAATATATCTTGGATATAGATGCTTTGTTTGTGCATGCAAAGAAATTATTTAGCAATGAGGAAGTGAGTTTTGAACAGGGATGTGTCCACATCCTCCTAGCTTGTTAGAATCTACATTATCCCTTTGTGATGTTGAGCTTTTCATTTTGCTTCATGTATTACTGCCGTCAGTGTGGCTGATATTGACTTGGCAACTGATTTTGATTTTCACTGATCTTGCAGCTGAGTTGAAGAAAAGCTCCAAACCAAGGAGGCCCTCTATCAAGTCCCTTTTTGGTACCATACCTCTTCCACTAAATTCTTTTTGACGCATTTCTTATTTCAGTCATTTCTTATTTTATCAGTCCGCATTTTTTCATTTTTTTTTATTATTCCACATTCCATTTCAAGTACAGACATCAAATTTAAATCGTTTCCTCCAAGTTGGTGTGGTTATCTATTTTCTTTTATATGAGAAATTTATTTTGAGATGTAACTAAACTGATGCATTTGATTTCTTTTGTCCAAAACTTTGAATTTCTTTGTTGTAGAGGATGAGTCAGAAACATCAGAGTCATCAGATACAACCGCTAATTATCAACCTGGTCAGGGAAGCTTTATGAATCTTGTGCCTACCCAACTAACTAGATTGGCCTCAAAAGCTATAGATTAAATCCGTTTCACCTTCCAAATCTCTTTTAAATTTTGGATAGACAAGTCCCTCCAGCTGACAAGCCTCAACTAGAATTTTGACATTTCAGTGTCCAGACGTTGTTGATGCTGCCCATTTAACCCGATTTTTTAGCTGCTTATATTGGCCAAAACTGAAGATCTGATTGAATTCTTGAGGTCTAGGGTTTAAGAGAAGTGCTGGGTTTTGGACCTACTACTAATTATCATCAATGTGCATAAGAAGAGTTGTGCAAGTTTTTTCATTTTTTTTCCACCCTTTTTGTCTGGAAGAACATAGCCATAAAAAAGAAAAGAAGAAGAAGAAGAAGAAGAAGAAAAATGTAATTTGTTTATTTTTCTTCTTTTTAAGCACTGCGGGAGCAAAATGTTGTACAAAGAAACTTGTTATACACATACCATGTATACTGTGTTATTCTGATTAGAGATAGTGAAACAGTGTGTTAGATGCCCCCTTTCCTGTTCGCCTTCTTTCTCTTCTTTTTCAATGTCTCTATTATGTTTTATGTAAATTAAATTTAAGAAGTAACCAACAACATGACAATAATTGTGCCTTACTGTTGAACTTTATTCCCGTATAAAATCAATTTGATGTTTGTTTTTCCATATATAAAAGCTTCAAGCTTCACTAGCGTTGACCAATATTCCGAAAAGGCGTGGTTTGACGACAACTACAAGAGGGTTCAACTTGGACAAGGCCCTGTCCGTTGCATGTCAATCGGCATATTCCCCTCAGTTGCTATATTGAATACCTTAATCAGCCGAGCTGGACCTTTTGAATAATTTGTGGCCCATAATTCATTCCAGGGCGCAATCTTCTACCAGCCCGGAACGGGTTGTATAGGGTATATCTACCACTAAAATCAACTTCGGCATGAGTCTGAAAGAAATCTTTCTGGCTGAAATTCGCACGCATTTTCCCACTTCCCACGGTCTCTCTGCGGCTTCAATATGTTGACGATCAAACGTGTGCCTTTGGAAACGTGATATTCCAGAATTTCACAATCTTCTGTGGCCTCGTGTATTGCGGAGCTGGTGGATGCAAACGGAGAGTTACGTTAAAATGGCTGGAAGGCATTTGCTTGGGCTTGAAAGCCAGTGACCGAAACAAAATAGGGATGATAGCAGATCGCTTTTGTCATGGATATAGTTAAACTCAGTATACATACATCATTATTTTATAAATTTATATAAAAAATTTTAAATTCAAAACGTACATTTTAAAAAAAATAGGTTTATAATCTTTTTTTATATCTATTTTTAAAATATATTACTATCACATTTATTTTAATTATTAATACATCTTAATCTAATAAATACACTTTAAAAAAATAGAATAACAAGTATACCATTACTATATTAATTTGTTGTTTTATATTTTTCGATATTATGAAGCATGATTAAATAATATGATCTTGACACGAGAATTGCTATATTTGATTAATATAATTAATTAAACATTTAAATTTTTGCTGCATATGATATGTTTAAATTCCAAAAATAGTATCAGGGTAAGATTATTTACATGCTTTTAATATAAAAGTTTATGTTATTATTTATTGATTAATTAAGAGTAATGGACATGTATACATGATCATTATACATCTCATAATTTCTTACCTGCTGAGTGTTCCAATTATTCATGTTCATTGCATTCAATTATTCTCTAATTCATCCACATATTTAGGGATAATCAATCAACAATAAACATAAAATTTTATATTAAAAGCATGCACATAACCTTGTTCTCATAAATTTTATATTAAGTATAACATATGCAAAGGAAATTTAAAATATTTTAAATAATTTTATTAATAAAAATATAAAATCTTACCTTAAATCTTTATTTAATCATTTTCAAAACTCATATTATTTAATCATGATTTATAATATCAATAAATTTAAATTAAGGGACTAAGATCTTACCTTAAATCTTTACCATCACCGGGGCTAAAATAATTCTTTCCTCCTATAATTTTAAAAGTTATCCAATTGCTTGGCCTCCAATGATATTCATATAAAATAAAATATTAAAAAATTTGGGTTTCACTAAATCTAAAATTATGTAAGAATTCTATCTTAAAAAAAAAAAAAAAAAGAGACAAGAATTAAAGTGTGAAAATTTTAAGAACTTAGGCCACAAAGAATAGGATTTACTTTTTAAAAAATCAAAATTTTTATTACAAACTATTTTTTATTTTTATTTTTTTAAGGTTCAACATGGGGAGGTATTTATTGTTTTAATTTAGTTTTTTACCTTAATCAAATTAGGAGTATTTAGATAGAAATTAGGTCTAATCTTATCTAAATAGAATTTCTAATTCATCTTAAATTAAATAACTAATATTATTTTAATTAATTAAGTAAAATTTATCATTTCTAATCAAATTAGGATGTCATAAAGCTAAAAATTATAATTGGAAACAAATAACTTATTTAGTTATATTTCAATCCTTATACTTTTTGTAATTATAAATTAAGAACTGCATTTCAAAGTTGTGAAACAACTCCAAAATTTTCAGATTTGTAAATTAGCCCAAACATTTGGGAATATTTTAATCCATAATATTTAAAATTATTAATTTACCCTAAAAGTTTAAGAACTTCATAATTAAGTCTTAAAATTAAATTTTATATAATTTATCTTTAATTTCTTGATACTTCTTCAACACTTTAAAATATGTGACTTATTAAATTTTTTTTCATATTGACAATGGAGATATATACAAATTTTTTAAGTCTAAACTAATTAATTTATTTTTAATTAATTCTTTAATTAAGAAACTAATTTTTATATATTAAAGATGATATTTAACAATGTATCATAATTTAATTAAAAAATTTTAATTTTAATAAAAATATTTTATATACTATTACTGTATGATTCAATCATTTTGTTTCATATATATACTACCAAAAATTTTAGATAATGAAAAATATCTATACTATTAAATCATAGTCAAACTTAAGTTGAAAATATAATTTTAAAGTTTATAAAACTCTTTTTATAACTCGCCATAGTTATGAATTTATATTATCACTTATATTCAAATTATATCTTAATATATCGACTCTATATTATCTAAAGTAACATATTTTTATTGATCATTTGCAACATTTGTGTACTTTTTATATTGTCCAATTATTATAATATAAGCAATCTTGTTATGGATAGTGAATATGTAATATTAGAGCATAGATAATCTATATACATGGCATTATAAAAATTTCAAGTTTAAGGATCAGTCACACCATCGTAGCTTCAAAAAAACTTACAAACATATAGATAAAATTTCATATGAGTTCTTAATCGAGTCATTTCAATGTACTTGCTACCTTTCTTCTCTAATAAAATAAACATAATATCTAAGATTTAAGTTAAATTTATTAATATTCTAATATTAATAAATATACAATTAAAATTTTTTAAGAATGATAGTATCTTATAAATTAAGATAGTATCTTATAAATTAAACTTAATTCTTTTAATTCTCATTCTAAGAATTTTATATTATAAATAATCAATTTTTATTATAGATAAAATTTGTAAATAAATTGTTAATTCTATTAATATATATTACATTTTTGTCCTAACTGATTCTAAGGCATATAACTAATTAAAAGTACAAAAAATGATGTAGTTATAACCCAAATACTGCTCCATTTGTTATGCTTAGCCTAATGGTCAAAACTTTGTTATTTGCAATGAAACAATTCTTGGCAATTTCTTAATTGCTAGGGTTAGCAACGGTTCTAGGTTGGACTAAAAATGTTGAGAACAGAATCAAAAACTGATTTTAAAACTATAACTAATTTCTTCTAGGTTAATTTTGGTTTTTATTTCAAGAACCAAAATTAACTAGTTAGGTTTTGTTCCAAACTTTTTGGAACCAAAACTAAACTTGATTACCAACCCACTAAAATAGAAACATGATTAGGATTTTAGAAATTTTGCTTTTTGATTTGTGTCTCAAAGGTCGTGGGTGCTTCATTTCTTTGCAAAATTCTATTTTGTACAGTAGCATTTCCACTATCCCCTAAATTCCAAAAGAAGAAAATGATTGGTTCTTGGTATAGAGAGATAACTAATTTAATTGGCTTTAGCAACTTGAAAGAAATGATTGAGGCACAAGCTTCTATGAGAAGCAAGAACAAAAATAAAAAGAAAAAGAAGACGAAGACTAGGGGTTTCTATTCAATAAGATATCATTATAAGTGGGTTTGTTATTCTTCTTTTGCTAGATTTTCTTTCAATTAACTTTCTGTTAGTCTTCGAACATAATTAAATTAAAAAAAAAGTGTTTAATCATTTTTGCTTTATAAGGTTTGATTTTTATTATGTATAATGGGTCTAGGTTAATGTTGAAATTGTTAGCATACTTTAAGGACTTTTAAATGTAGTTATCAATGAAATTCAAAATAATTATTATGTGTAGGAAATTTAACTTTCCATAATTCAGGTGGCGTTGCTAACTATACAAGTACAACAATAAATTGAATTTGATTTCGGTTACGACCCGTAAATAAAAATAAAATCGATTACGGACGAAGAAGTCAATTTGACTTTTTCTTCCTTCTACCATGCTCATTTATTACATTCTCCCATTTGAAAACTTTGATTGAGAATTAATCATATCTTCACACCATTCTTTCTACCTTGATATTCCATGTTGTTTACATGTTTGTTAGGATATAGATAGATTGACACCATTTAAACTTGTCAATATTAATTAACTTGGTTAAAACATCTGCTAGGTTATCTCTAATATGTATATTTTGCATGTCTATACTTTCATCCTTTACTACTTCTCGTACATAATAAAATTGAACATTTATGTACTTTGTTCTAGAATGAAAAGTTGGATTCTTTACAATGTGCAAGACACTTTAACTATCATAAAACAGAACCATATTTTCTTGTTTGTGCTTGAGTTCCTTCATAAGTTTGCTAATCCAGATTGCTTCTTTGCATGCTTGTGTAGCTGTTATATACTCTGCTTATGTTGTAGATAATACTACTATAGTTCTGAAACCCAACTCACAGCCTCTCTTGTAAGTATAAACACATAGCTCATAGTGGATCTTCTTTTATCGAAATCACCTACATAATCTGAGTTTACGTAACCTTTGATAATAAAATTTGATCCTTAATAACATAATACAGTATTTAAGGTTCCCTTGATATATCTCAAGATTATTTTCATAGCATTCCAATGCTCTTTACCAGAATTTACTATAAATCGACTAACTACTCATACTATTTGTGCAATGTCTGATCTTGTACATATCATGACAAACTTTAAACTTTTCATTGCTGATGCATATGGTACTCGAGACATTTCTATCATTTTTGCTTCATTATTAGGACATATAACTAAGAATAATTTGTAATTCACAGGTAGAGAGGTAGAGATTAACTTACAATCTTGCATATTGAAGCGTCGTAAGATTTTATTTAAATAATTTTTCTGTGAAAATCAAATCTTCTTATTTTTTCTGTTTCGGTGAATCTACATCTCTAGAATTTTGTTTGCTGGTCCCAAATCCTTCATATCAAATTCTCTAGCTAACTGTACCTTCAATTCTTAAATTTAATCTTTGTTAGGGTTTGCTACTAGCATGTTGTCCACATACAATAGTAGAATAATGAGATCTCCACCAAATTTCTTGAACTACATATAATAGTTTGAGTGTAATCTGTTGTATCCAAAGCTAACGATGAAGGAATTAAATCTCTTGTACCAATATCTTGGCACATGCTTAAGATCGTACAGAGATTTAATCAACCTACAAACCAAGTTCTCTTTTCCTTTTTCTGAAAAACCCTCTAGCTGAAGCATGTAAATTTCTTCATTGAGTTCTCTATGAAAAAATACAGTTTTCATATCTAATTAGTCTAAATGTAAGTCAAATGTAGCACACATAATCAAGATTACTCCGATATAGTGAGTCGTACAACAGGAGAAAAATTTTTATTAAAGTCGATACCTTCTTTCTGAGCATACCCCTTAACCACTAATCTTATACGATATCGTTCCACTTGATCATCGCTATTCTGCTTAATCTTGTAAGCCCATTTATTTTCAATAGCCTTTCTTTCCTGTGGTAATGGCACAAGATACTAAATTCTATTCTTATAAAGAGCTTCAATTTCCTCCTACATTGTTGTTATTCATAAATATGCATCCAAGTTACTCGTTGTTTCTTGAAAAGTTGATGGCTCTCTATCATCTATTAGAAGACAGTATGCAATATTGCCTTCCAAAATGTATTCTGATTGCCAAAATGGTGTTCTTTTTTCACGAGTTGATCATCAAACTTATGGAACTATAGGCTCAACAAATCTTTCTTCGTGCTTTGGTATTAATTCAGAAAAAATTTTATATTTTGATTTTTCTTCCACTTGAATTGTAGTAATCTCTGGTTCTTTTTCTTGGGCGTTATCATCATTTTTTTTTATAGCTTATCTTTTGCAAATATAACATCCCTATTAATAGTTAACTTGTGAATAGTAGAATTTTATAAGCGATACCTCTATACTCCATCAACATATCCCAAGAATATGCATCTCTTAGATTTTGGATCTAGTTTCGTTATTTCTTAGGAATTATATATCAGATACACAGAACTTCCAAATGTATGGAGGTTAGAGTAGTCAGCTGACTTGCCAGTCCACATCTTCATTGGTGTCTTCAACTCAATTATTGTTGATAGTGACCGATTTATCAAATAATAGACGGCATTGACTATTTCTGCCTAAAATGATTTTGATAATTTTGTAGTTTTCAATATTGCCCTCGTTCTTTCTAACAAGATTTTGTTCATCCACTCTGCCACTCCATTCTATTGAGAAGTGTATAATGCAGTAAACTGCCTTTTAATACCTTCTTATTGATAAAATACATCAAATACATCGTTAGTGAATTCTCCTTCATTATCAGTTCTGAGGCACTTGATCTTTTTTTCAGATTCTAGTTTCATCCGTGTTTTGAAGACTTTAAAAATTTCAAACACATCTGTCTTTCTTTTGATTGGATACACCTGATATATTCTGAAGTAGTCATCAACAAAAGATATAAAATATTTTGCTCTTCTAAATAACATAACCGGTGTTTGCCAAACGTCTGACTGAATTAACTCAAGAATGCTTTTGCTTCTAAAATTAGATGTGCTAAACTTTAATCTATGCCATTTACTAATAACAGACTGCTTTCAAAATGGTAAAGACATCATTTTAAGACTCAAAAGTAGTTTCTATTCTAAGAGAATCTTCAAACCTCGTTCTGACATATGTCTAAGCTTTTGATGCTATATCATCATTGATTCTTCTTCAGAAGTTGTTAATGCAACCAATGCTTCTGCTTCCTATAGTGTTTTTCCTTGTAGCAAATACAAGTTTGCAGCTACTTTTTTTGCTTTCATGATCACGAGTGCGCCCTTTATTATCTTCATAATTCCATTTTGAATCTGAATTTGACATCCAATCCCATCCAATTATCCTAAAGACAATAAATTCTTCTTGAAACCTTTCACATGTCGTACCTCCTAGAAAATACGAGTTACACCATCATGCATCTTTAACTTGATGGTCCCAATACCGGCAATCTCTAAGGTATAATCATATCCCAGGAATATAGTTCCTTTAGTGATAACCTTGTATTGATGAAACCATTCTCTTTGAAAGGTCATGTGCCATATTGCTGCTAAATGCATGAGCCAAACATCAGCAAACTTCTTTTTGCCTTTAGTAATTGTTACTACCTCACTATATAGGATTTCTCTATTTCCACTGGTATTTGCCACATTTTCTTGAGAACTTAAATTTGCTTCTACATTTTTTTTATTTTTCCAACATTCCTTTTTTACATGCCTAATTTTGTCACAACTGTAGTATTTAACTTTCTTTTTACTTCTAGATTTTGATCTACTATGATTTTGACTCGTACTAGAGTCATGTTCCATTGATCTTCCTCTCGTCACCGGTAAAACCTCTGTTTGTTGTGAACTTGCCACCATGTCTTCTTTATTTTTATGCCTGTTTTCTTTTTCTAATACAGCAATTGCTATATCGTCAAAAATTAGATTGCCGAAACAGATGTTTTGAGTTGTCAAATTAATGATGAGTTAATCATACGAGTCTTTTAGACTTTGAAGTAAAAGCTTCGCACATTTATTTTTTTTCTATTTTATGACCCAACATTGTGAGTTAAGAAAATATAGTTTTTAAGGCGTTGATGTATTCTATCACATGCATTGATTCTAACATTCGAAGAGTGTAGAGTTTTTTCTTGAAGAAAATCTTATTATGAAGTGATTTTACCTTATATAAATTTGTAAGAACATCATAAATCTCCTTTATCGTATTTTTTTTCTTCAATGCTTGGTAATATTTCATAAGCTAATCCCAAGTGTAGATTAGCCATTGCATCTTCATTCATTTCATTCCATTTCTCATCTGTTATATTTATCGGTTTATCTTCAATAACTGCCAGACACTTATCTTTTCTCAGAACTACCTTCATCTTCATTTTCTATAATAAAAAATTACTCCTGTTGAACTTTTCAATTTTAAACTTTGCTGCCATTATTCCAATCTACTTGAACTAACTCCCACCATTTCATGTGTATGTAAACAGTGTCACGTACTGAGACAGTATCTCCTTGAACAAGTACAACAACCTGATGCTTTGATACCACTTGTCATGATATTTCAAAAACTTTTAATTGTAGCTATCAATAAAATTCAAAATAATTGTTATGTGTAGAAGGCTTAGCATTGCCAACCATATAAGTACAACAATAAAATATAATATAAATAAGAGATTTGACCTTCCACAATATTTAAGAGACATTGTCTACCATATTATTAAAGCAATAAAAGTAGGAGAGTTAGCCTTTTATTATATTTAGGAAGTAGTATCTACTATGTAGTGATAATAATAACAGAAGATAAAAAATAAATAACATAAAATTTACATGGAAAACCTCCAAATTAATTGGAGTAAAAATCACGTGTAAGGTAGAAGAATTCACTATAAAAAGTAGGTTTACAACTTCTTACTCAGTACTATTCTTTCAAATATTTTGGAGAATACACTCAACTAAAGTTTTGGTAATACTCTAAGAAAAAATAAGAAATTATGGGAAGGAGAAGAATTGAACTGGGATACAATGGAAATGCATGGGATGATGAAAACTAAAGTAGAGAAAATGCCTATTTATAGTGAAAATGGCTGCCTACTTCGCCCAACATATTCTTCGATTTTTGCCACCTCAATTTGCCTTATATGAAATCAAATTGAATTTGATTTCTGTTGTAACCCGTAATTGAAAGTAAAATCGATTACAGACTTCTTCTTTTTTTTGTCATGCTCATTTATTACAAAAATGGAGAAAGAACAGTTAGGCAAAGACAAAACTCTGGATATAATTGATATTGTCGATATTGTTAGTGTTGCTGAAGTATGTGTGGAATAATCTATAAAAAGACGGTAAGACTAATTACGTATCTTGTTTCTTTTTTCCTTTATGTTTCATGTCGATTTCTAATGTTGACATCTTCTTTATTCTTCTACGCATAAAAAATCATGGCATGTAGATAATATTAACATTTCTAAGTAGCCATTTCATTCCTGACCTTGGTTGCTCATTTGAAAGTACTGATGTTTTACCAAGAAAATAGAACATTGTTGTTTGCTTTCAACCTTTAATTTTAAATTTTAATTAATGTAACAATTTTTTCAAAGTAATAGTAATAACTATTTAATTATAATTTAGAAAGTGATAGACAAATAGCTTATTTTTGAACCAAAATCACAGAATAAGACAAGTTTTTGCCCTAAAATTTAAAAATCAAATTATTTAAGGTAAATTATGATTATGAGTGGAACTAGAATTAGAACATATTTTGCTAACACCTACTAATTATCACAATTAATGAGAATCTTCAAACCATATTTGTTTACAATGGCTCCAAGCAGAGATGGCAAAAGAGTAGTGCCAAAAGAATAAAGGCCCTGTTGTGAGCTTGAACCAAGCTTGGCCTATCCATGCATGTTTATTTATTATTTTTTAATATATATAAATATTATAATTTATATTTTATAAGTAAATATTAAATAATGTATATAAATATTTTGTTCATTTGACTCATTTATATATCAAATAATTTTTATCTCTTATATTTTAAATTAATTTAAATTTATAATTATTAATTAAATTAGTTTTTTAATAATTTCTTTAAATTTTAGAAATGATCCATGTAGGCCCACGGACCACACCTAGCACCAAGTGATTTACTAGTGGTTCATGGCTAACTAGTCATGTTTCTCTTAAGATCAAAGGAATAAGAGACAAATGCCTTATTTTTAATTTTTTTTTTTCAAACGGATCGTGCTTGACTCGGTCCATATCATATTTGGTCCCAAAACGACCCATATTGTGCTTGAAATACAAACTCAGCACACACAAGCACAACCCGAGATCGTGCACGTGTGCGTATTTGTACAGTAGCCAAGTTAGGCCATGAATGGGACACAATTGCTTTGTCTACGATACTACATACACCCCTAGTAGTTTTGAGAGGCATGCCTTTTTTGTTTTTGGAGCAAAATAAGTGATAAATGTACTCTTTACTTTTTTCCAATCATAATTCACAATTTTAATTGAGTTGTTGAGATAATCGCTCATGCTTTTGTTTAAAAAATATTAGATGAAATTAAATAAGAGTCTTTTTTTTTTTAAAAAAAAATAAAATTATTTATACTTAATTTTTAAATATTTTTTTTTACTTAATTAAAATAAAAATTCGATAGTTGTGTCTAAATGAAATTAATTTTAAAATTCTTACTTAACGCTAAATAAAATATTTTAATAAATTTACTCAATAGTTAATTTTAAGAATGCCCTTATGAATTATAATAAGTTTTCTAGTTGCTAATTTATGGTATATTATTCTTGTTGTGAAATTTAAATCTCAAATCTCTTATACTAATTTAACATGTTTTATTGGTTAGCACCCACAATTATCATTACCATTATCAATAATGTTAATTTAAATCAATTTGAAGCAGTAACTTTAGTCAAAAGAATAATTCTTTGTTGATGTAATTTTATATGACTTCTAAATTAGAATCCTTTGCTGTTGTAAGTTTTATATGATTTAAAAGAAGTTTTTTGATATTAGACATCTCAATTTATTAGTTATCAGTCAATCAATTTGTTCATAAAAAGTTTCCTGGATAAGTCAGGGCTGAGTTTGAATTGCCCCAATTTGGAATCTTGTAGACAGGTAGAAGCCTAAAACGATACAACACACATCAGTCCAAAAATAGCATCAGAAAACATACTAATGCGTGTATGGAATGGACCCAGAAACTCTGCAAATGCGCCATCCGTCGAAATATTATGGCTCTCTTTCTCTCCTCTCTTCACTGTCAATTTCATTGCCTTAATGATAATCAGTTCAACCAACGTCATTTCTGTCACCTTTACCGCATCCTTTCAGCTTTGTTTTGGCACAGCGACGCAAAGATCCATCACAAACAATCAGCAAATAAACTAAATCATGCTTATTGCATAGCATATTCCTATTCCTATGCTGTCGTTTTGGTGAGTGTACATGTGATGGTTGCAGGCCAAGACTGGATTGACCAGACTTTGACTCTCTTGCTCAAATGTTCAAGATTTGACCAGTTGGTTATAGCCCTATTGTTTGATTTGTTTCTTTCGATGATTCACCAGTCACTCAACGAAGACCGTCGGATATGTGCAACTTGCATTCAACTGGATTTGGTAAACATGAAGCTGTAACATGTTACCAACAAATTTTAACTAATCCTTCATTTCGGTATAAAATTTTTTGCTTGATCTCACAAATTTGCCATACTTCAGGTCATAAATCATGCATTGATCTGTACTAAAATTGTATTTTCAGTGTCGTCACAGGAGTTCCAGGTTAACCAAAGCTGCTGCAAGTATGTCTTGTCCTAATAAGACAACTAACAATTGAACGAACAAATTGATGTACTGTCTCCTCTAGCCGAGGTTCAACGTCTATATTGACTTAATTCTCATGCAACCATGCTGCTGGAACTCATCATAAACCGTAGAAGATAATGTATCGCTTAATATGCCAGAGAGCTATTCATAATACATCTCCGAGCAATTACCTCAATGCATCGTTATTGATTAAATCACGGAACAACCCAGCTGAATGATCAAGATATATTTGATCCGAAGTTGATTATTCACTTGCATGTTTTCTTCAAACCACATTATTTTTATGATGAAAGTCACAACTTTTTTCCACAGTCGCCTACTTTATTTTAGACATTTGGGGATCCTCGTTACATGAAAATTGATAATATATACGTTGGGTTGGGTAGTTGTTTTTTTCCACATCTTGCTAGTTCTAAGTGAACCGTTACGTCTACTTCTCCTTTCTTTAACACACGCTTAATTCAATTTTGCTTCAAAGACTTTCAGACCCTTGGTATTTCATGATTTTTATATGCGTAAAATCCGAGTTTATAATGAGAAAATCATTACCAAACTTACGCGTGTGCTTGGCTTTTAGCAACTTAACCTCATCTATGTGTCTGGCTATGCCGGCCGGGCTCTGGGTTTACAAATATAAATGCAAAAGTATCAGTTAATATCAGTTGAAAACATTTCTTTGGTCATTTCTTTAGTCATGTTTACTTCTCCTTTTAAAAATGGTCTCCAGATCTTGCTAACACCCTCTTGCCACCATCTTTCTTTTCTCTAATTTCTCCTTGTTTTCCCTCGTACACGCCTTAATTCAACCTCTCTCTCGTTTTATGTTGGTTAACCCCTGCATTGCTTCAATGATGAATGGACGATTTGAAGCTGTACATGGGCCTCTTGACATCATACAGCCCCATGAACATTGGGAGTATTCCTCTATTGGGTTTCCAACTCCTTGTCCTGACTCCTTCCCAAGGCCGCCAGTGACCGATAATCATTGTGTAAACTTGGAGAGAAATGAACTCTCTGAGTGGGTCGAACACATCACCAAGCAGCTCATTGATGATATACCAGAAGCTAACAGTGATAGATTGCAAGCTGATACAACGATGGTGTGTGAGGAGAATCACATCCCATCAATTTTGGGTGACTTAAGGCAACGAAAATCTATGAGGCGAAGTTATTTTGACGGCAGTGGAGAAGAATTTCCATGGAGCAATGAGCTTGGAAACCAAACAAACATTTCTGAAAATGGACCGAGTAATAGAGCTTTGAATAAAGTAGATGAGCAAGGGTTGAGCCTAGTAACCCTTCTTTTGGAGTGTGCTGTTGCAATTTCAGTTGATAATCTTGGTGACGCTCATAGAATGTTGCTTGAGCTAACAGAAATGGCTTCACCTTACGGTCCTTCTGCCGAAAGAGTTGTGGCCTATTTCGCCAAGGCCATGGCAAGTAGGGTTATCAACTCATGGCTAGGAATTTGCTCTCCTTTGATCAATCACAAGAGTGTTCACTGTGCCTTTCAAGTCTTCAACAATGTCTCTCCTTTCATCAAATTCGCACACTTCACCTCAAACCAAGCAATCCTCGAGGCTTTTAATCTACGCGATAAGGTTCACATAATAGACCTTGATATCATGCAAGGATTGCAATGGCCGGCTCTTTTTCATATCCTTGCCACAAGCATGGAAGGCCCTCTGCACCTTCGGATGACAGGAATGGGACCTTCAATGGAGATCTTGTTAGAGACAGGAAAGCAACTTTCGAATTTCGCTAAGCGACTTGGAATGGCATTTGAATTCCACCCAATTGCCAAAAAATTCGGAGAAGTTGACGCTTCAATTTTGCAAGTCCAAAGGGGAGAAACACTAGCCGTGCATTGGCTACAACATTCATTGTATGATGCCACAGGACCTGATTGGAAAACAATGAGAATGCTGGAGGAATTGTCACCCAGAGTTACAACATTAGTTGAGCAAGAAATTTCCCATGGCGGATCGTTCTTGGACCGTTTTGTAGGCTCTCTCCATTACCATTCAACCCTATTTGATTCACTAGGAGCATACTTGCCTAGCGATGATCGTAGCCGGCAACTCGTCGAGCACTGTCTTCTTTCGAGGGAAATCAACAACGTATTGGCAATCGGGGGCCCGGGGTGAAGTGGGGAAGATAAGTTTAGGCATTGGATTGTGGCGAGGAATTGTTTCGTGCAAGTACCAATGAGCAGCAATTCGATGACGGAAGCACAGCTTATACTGAACATGTTTCCTCCAGCTCATGGATACAGCCTTGATCAAGGAGATGGAACTCTTATGCTTGGATGGAAGGATACTAGCTTGTTTACTGCTTCTTCTTGGACATCTCATGCTTCTAGATAGCTAGAATTTAATGTTCGCCTCTTCTAAATCCTGTGTTTCTGTGCAATTCTTGTTAGCAAAAACTACAGAATGTAACCCAAGCAATATTGGCATAAAAATTATAATTATGGGCAGCCCGGCATTTAAATTAATGACTAGCTGCTTTGCAGCACCCATTTGTTCAATAATATAATCATCTTTCATTCGGAAACTAGTTCATGATTGTTCTTTATCTTTCTTATATAAAAATTTCTCTATATTAACGACACAGTGTACAAATTTAATTTTACAAATCAAAATTTTTGATAAATTACTAATTACTAAATTAATAATTGAAAAAAATTTGTTGACTATCAGCTTTTTTAAATGATATAAAACTAACATTAGAGCATAAAATTTTAAAAATATATATACGTGATAGCAATACGAGTTCCATCACTATCAAATCTATATAGATGATACGATAATCACTTATACATGTTTTACACTGAAATTGTATTGTTATCTTTTTCGTATTTTCGTAGTTGTGCGCGCGCGTGTATAGTACATGTATCTTTGTAACATGACTTGAGAATCATACAATATTAATTTTTAAAATTGATTTTTTAAGGAGGAAGATTTGAGTCTCTTATTAATGGAAGTAGACTTAATTCCCTGCTACATAGGACGAGAGCAAATTCCTCCTTTTAAAAATAGATACCCCGAACTATTATTATGTTATTGTACTAATTGAGCCTAATGCTTAATTATATGTTTAAAAAAGGTTTATAATTAAAGGACCAAAATATTAAACTTCTGTGAATTGAAAAAGTCTAAAAACAAGCAATAAATTAAAGCAACACAATGTCATACTTTTAAATTTTTAAAAATCAAAGTATAAATAAATTTTTCATTACAAAAATATTATCACATATAATTTTTTTAAAAAAATTACTCAAGCTTAGTGTCCCGTCATACATCAAATAGAATTGAATTGATTTTGAGCTTATAAGAGTAATCAAACAATACTACCTACTATGCTAGTTTTTTGAGTTCGATAACAAACACTTGGTCTATGACAACTCAAATTCTCATTCATATATAGACATCAAACACAAGCACTTTGTGTCCTAATAAAAAATTATTACATGAAATATGAGTTTTGTTCTAATAAAAAATTATTACGTGAAATATGAATTTTCAAATAACGAGAATATGGATAATATAAGTCAGATGACTTATGATGGATAGGTTTGGCAGTAACAAGATATCATGTGATTGGATATGTAAAAATATCATGTCCTACAACCAATAAAATATTGATCGAGTGAGTAGATAAAATTACTTAGTAAACTAATCTTTTAGGCTAATGGCAAGCTCAAGTTATGATATTAGGCTACTATTCTTTTAAATTGATGGCGAGCGTTCGATTTGTGACATTAAACTACTAATCTTTTAAGTGGATTACAAATACTTGATTCTTGATAATAGATTGGAAGATGAGCCCCTCCGCATCTATGGAACTTATTATGTATGTCAAAATTTGCTCTCTTAATTTCTTAATACACATTTTGTGTAACAAAAAGCTTTTATAGTTATAATTTTGGACAAAAGTAATTTTATTACTATGAAGATGTTATAATTTAATAAAATTATAATTATAAAAATTATTATTTTAATTTAATTATCTTTCATGTAAGTAATGTAGAAGTAAAATATATATAATATTAATAATTAATTAATAGAGCATGTTAAATTTAGTGCAGAGAAATTAATAAAAGATATAAATATAATTTTAAAAAAACTAGTATAAATGTCTATATTGTGATGGGAATAGAAAAAGTTAAAAATATAGCATCATACTCTAAAAAATCAACCATTATAACAAATAGTTTTAGAAAAATATATATATTTTTTGTTAACAAAACATAATATATATTTTTGTAATGTACAGATAATTATTATTATATGAAAACAAGTTTCTTTCGATAAAATTTAAAAAAAAATTATAATTTATTATCATATAAAATTTATTTTTATTTTAATATATTCAAATTGTGACTAAAGTTTTCTTATAATTATATAGAGGTTATTTTTATCTAAAATATTGCCATAAAAATGTTTTACTTTATCTTACATTTTAAAATAAATAATATAAAAATTTAAAATATAAATATAAAATTAAAAGGATCGGAGGAATCTTACATTGAATGTATCGTAGCCACACACGCACACAAAAATTACATGCCATGGACTATTGGTGCTCATGCATGAGCGAGACTTGTTGCTTCATCTTATTTGTTGTCTGTTGTCTTTATTCTCGTTTCCCATATGCTTAAACTTCTTCATGTCCGGAGGACCGTGGCTGCGGCATAATATTGAATTCAAAGTCATATGGTGTGTCATTTGATTACATTTTCATATATGTAAAATGTATCGGTATATATGTTTCTATACAGTTACAGGGTGAACAAACAAGCCAAGTAAATATCGATTAATGATGTGAAACTTGAACGACCGGCAGAGATTTTGAGCGTGGTTATCATTGCATTAGATACTATGAATGATTGGCGTCTATGCCTGTTGTTTTGGCTCTGGGTTCTTTTAATCGACGGTGAAAACTTGTACGTCTTTCTTTTCTGTTTGTTGCGCATGCACTGCTGTAAATCAAAGAGGGTATGTCATCAAAGGGACCAGATATGCATGGCATATCTCAAAACGAATCCAAGAAAGGCCCATTTCTGTATTCAATAATTGTTACCGAGAAAAGCACTACACCTTGTACCAAACCAACATCAATGAATATGGGGAAAATAACCAAGGAAGAAAAAAAAAATTGTTAAACCAAAAAAATAATGGTAGCTGAAAGGAAAAATGTAAACACCCTGTTTTCATCGATAACAAGATCATGTTTACAAAGTTATTTTATAATATTATAGCTATGTATAAAACATAATTATTAATTTTATTATTGTTAATGAATAATAACTGTTAATCGCATTAATTAAATTTTTTTTTTACGTGCGATAATATTCTTTTATTAATGTACTAAATTCCCGCATACATTAATTTCGGCCCGTCAATGCATGACTTCATTTACATATTAATTTATATTTTAATAGACGGTGGAGCTTCTTAAAATTTTTAGCTTGAATTAAAATACGAATATATATTTTATTGATATGTAATTTAATAATTTAAATTTAAAATCAAAAAAATAATATTTAATAATGACAATTCAGCAATTATCTTCATCTTCAAATTGTACAAGGTTAATAATTTAAAAACATACCATATTTAGAATATTATATTGACTACCTTGATGATAAATTGAGATCCACCCTTTTATTTAACAGTACTCACTATTTTGCTTTTCACTTTGGATTCGTGTCTACTATATTATAGTCCTTCAATTATTAGAGTTGGACTCTCTAAGTATTTATGCCCAACATCAAGGGGACTCGATTAGGGATAATCACGAACTCCTGACTGTATTGTAATATTAAATATTAAAATAAAATTTTTATAATTTATTATTTTATTTTCTATATAAGTAATATGATCTCAGCTGATTTAAAATATTTTGGGATAAAATATTTGGTGATCTATATATATAACTTATGAAAAAATTGAAGCATTGTTGTGAACCTAATCTTATGAAATAAAAACAAATATACAATTTTTTATATAAATATTATCGAAATAATGTAAAAACTAAAAAGTTTATTGAATAAAAAAGAATGAACATATAAAGATTATTATTATTTTTAATTTTTACCTCTCTTATGAATTTATACCAATAACTTTTATGTATTTTTTTTACTCAATTTTATAAAATGCCTACATGTATTAAGGGTCTTGTTACAATATATTTGTTGTATCACATATGTCTCTGATTATTTTATTATAATTTTTAAAATTTTATTATATATATATTTTTTAAAATTAGAAATGTTTAATTTGACCGTATACCCATTGTCAATTGATGAATAAAAAAAATGGTAAATTCAAAATTTAATAATGAAAACATGAACTATACCATACGAATGAAGCTGCCATTAGGGAAAAATAGATATTAACCTTTCCAAAATGCATCTTAATAAAATGGGAAAAGAGTCGATGAGAGGAGGACACGTGGACTTGGTCAAAACAAGGATGAAAAATCAGGGGCAAGAGGCGAGTGGAATTCGTTTGGAAAATAAAATGGAAAACCAGAACTTAAGCTCGTCTATAATGAGAGAGAGAGAGAGAGAGAGAGAGAGAGAGTTGAGGCGTCAAGCACGTTTGATTTTTTAGATTGAGAGAGACGGAGATGAGATCTGACACAACGTAACGCAACAGTTACAGTTACAGACAGCCCATACATGTTTGGTTAGACGCCATATACAACACGTTTCCCCGTTTTCTCAAAACACTTTCGTTTTGTTTTTGATTTCTGATTGCGATAGAAAATCTATCTGGTTTCCTTTTCTACATTTAGAGTTCAATCGTTGTCTCGATTCCCATTCTGCTTGTATCTGCAATTGAATCTCAGGTCAATGTGGTTGGATTTCTCCTAAAATTAGGGTTTCGATTCTATATTGAAACACTTGGGGATCATGGTGTGAAACATTTCGGTTCCGTTAACGTGGTTAAAGCAGCTCATTTGGTGTTTGGGTAACTCTATGCTCGATTTTGGACATTGGATTGGAATACCCTTGGTTGTTTGATTCTCCCTTTTCCAATTTAATTTTAATTGAATAATTATATTTAGATATTCGGTGATTCATTTGGCGGATGATCTATACAAGTGGAGATCTTTTCACCTGTGGGTTTGTTAATTTGGAAAATCTGTTGATTTCTTTTGGGCTCCTACTTGGTGGGTATAGGATTATCGGCCACAATTGTTAAATTAAACACAAATCTAAGTGATAGAAAGCTATATTGAGCTATTGTTGCAATGTTTACCCACGAAAAATTGAAAATGGACCATGTGATCGGGGGCAAGTTTAAGTTGGGGAGGAAGATTGGGAGTGGCTCTTTTGGAGAGCTTTATTTAGGTAATATCTATCGAAGTTTGAGTTTGATTGTAGTAACCTTGTTATCACAATGTGGGTTTTTTTGTACTATGTTTATTTAAGTTTGTGTTTTTTGTTGGTTTCTTTGATATTTAGGTGTCAATATACAAACTGGAGAGGAAATTGCTGTTAAACTGGTATGTAATTTATATTGGTACAAGGATTTATGTAATGATGTTTGATTTGAAGTGTAGATGTTGTACGTGGTGTTCATTTTGGAACTTTTCTTTTAAGTTTGCTGGTGATCGTGGTTTAATTTTTCTTGTTGATCTTGGGATGCTTATTCTCATTTAGCAAATAAGGCCTATTTAATTTTCATCTCTAGAGTGATAAGCTTTATGAGGTCAATTTAGATTGTGTTTTTAGGAACTTGGCTACAATACATTTAATGTATTGTTACATCCATTATTGTTGCAATATAAAACTTGAAACATCGTACGCAAAATTTAAAAACTCTAGCAAAAAACTTAAAACATGTAACATAAAAAGTTGAAACACTAAAATATAAATCTTGAAAAATAACATGTAAAACATGAATCATCAAACTTGAAACATTTAACATAAAAATTGAAAAAAAGTGTGAATACAATTATAAATAGATGGATTAGTCAATCCCTGTTTTTAGAGGTTGAAGCAGCCCATTTTGATCATTACCTGTTACAGCTACATAGTGCATTGGAATTGCTACTAATTACATTTTCAAACAACTAGAAAAGTCATCCTTATTGAGAGTTATTTCTAAAGGCAACCTTAGTAGATTAATCTTTGTTAAAGGAAGCAGAGACAACTCTTCAATCATTGGATGAGTTTTCGGGGTACTTGTAATTTACACTTATGTGAAATATTATGCCCTCAAGTCCTATTTATGTCATTAACGTTGAGTGATTCTGAGTGATACATCTTATTTTTGTTTCAATTTATGTGATATTCTATGTTTATCCTTCTCCTTTTTAAACTTGGCTATTTCAAGTTACTGTCTTGCAGATCTTCTTTTTTGTTTCTTTTTGTGGTTTGTAGATATTGTGTTGCAGATCTTCATTTTCTTTTTCTTTTGGTGGTTTTGAAATTTAGGAACCTGTGAAGACCAAGCATCCACAGCTTCACTATGAGTCAAAATTGTACATGCTTCTTCAAGGAGGAAGTAAGTATCTCTTTCTCTTTCCAGTAAGCTGTAAATGTTTTTGGCCTGAGATAATCCTAGGGGATCTTTCCTATGAGAAAAAAATACTTGAAGAGCTCATATCTTTTCTTATACATTATGATTTTCCTTTGATGCAGCGGGAGTTCCCCACCTTAAGTGGTTTGGAGTTGAAGGGGACTACAATATCATGGTTATTGACCTTCTTGGACCAAGTTTGGAAGACTTATTTAATTATTGTAACAGGAAATTCTCTTTGAAAACGGTGTTGATGCTTGCGGATCAATTAGTAAGTACCTATGATTTTTTTTTTCTATTAAAAACAGTCTTGAGCTTTCAAATTACTGGCTTTTTATTTTTGTTGTCTGTTCAGATTAATAGAGTGGAATACATGCATTCAAGAGGTTTTCTTCATCGTGATATAAAGCCTGACAACTTCTTAATGGGTCTTGGACGCAAAGCAAATCAGGTAGTTTTCTTTTGTGACTTCTTTACTTCACGTCAGCAAATTATAGCACATGTTCACACTCTTCGGTCACCTACTCTTAGCATTTTCATTAATTCCATGAATGCTTGAAATATCTTTTGTTACGCATAGACTTTGATGATTGACAGAGTCCAGGGGCACAGTCACCCATTAAATGTTTGTATATAAGAAATATCCATTATTACACTTAGACATTGGAAAGTAGTTTTACTCAGGCTCTGCTTTTTATCAATTATAATCTCCTGCTATATATGTTATCACAGGTCTACATCATTGACTATGGCCTTGCAAAGAAATATAGGGATCTTCAAACTCATAAGCACATCCCCTACAGGTAATTATTTCTTTGTTGATCCTTCACTGCCAAAATTCCATTACTGAGCTGCAGCCATTATGTTGTGTATTAGAATATGCACTGAACAAGTTGAAAATTGTAATAATAAATGAACCAGACAAATAGTTACTGACTATGAATTGTCTTTTCTTGAGGAGTCAGATGGTAGACATTGCCTGAAGATTCTTCTCTTATGAGGAAAAAAGCAGTAGATATTGCATCATTTATGCCTCATCAAGTAACAAAGAGCTTAATGTTAAACCCTATTAGTGCAGATATCTGTTATCATTAGTGAATGAACATATCAAGCTTTTTTCTTTACTTAAAATTTGAACCTAAGTTAGTTTCAACAAAATTGAGATGATGTGGTTGTGCTGGACCTAGATTGGGAGGTTAAGTTTGAGGCATCAGAAGTTAACAGGGGTGAGGTTCTTCATATAAACAGATATGATTTGACTTTCCAAAGAGCACCTCTATATTGGCATACTAGGAGAGCTACTATTATCATCCATGAATAGGAAGAATATCGGATTGTGGACATGAATTTAGTCACTTTTTACCATGATATAAACTGCTTGACCTGTTCAAATATGTTGTTGGACCATTTAAGTCATGTGTCTATTTTTTTTCCTCGCATATAAATCTGAACATTTTAGCCAATTTACATTTCTCCTACCCTCTTGTGGGAATGCTTGCTTAAATTTCCAGCCTAGATGTATTTTTGGCCATGAGCTGCAGCTTTAAGGTTTGACAATTCTGATTGGATCAATTTGACTGATTTAACACTTATTGTGGATTGAGTTCTCTTCCTAAATTTCCTGCTCTATATTCATACCTATCTTTTCCATTTTTCCCATCATTTGAGTAATAGGTTTCTTCATTTCGTTCTTTTACATATCTATTTTTGTTTAAGTCACACATCATTTTTCTATTCATGCTACGTGTGATTTTCAGTACATGCATGCAGCAGTCTGGCAAACTGATGCATTTGTGACGGTTATGATTTTTTTTTCTTATTAATTTATTTATTTACTTCAGGGAAAACAAGAATCTCACAGGCACAGCTCGCTATGCAAGTGTCAACACTCACCTTGGGGTTGGTGAGTAATTTACGTGTCATAATAATGTCCACCTAATTACTGAAAAGAACTTTGATAGATATAAACTTAATGTAACTCATTTCTAATTTAATTGTCTTGTTTTTTCCCAGAACAAAGCCGACGAGATGATTTAGAGTCTCTTGGTTATGTGCTTATGTATTTCCTCAGAGGAAGGTGGAGTATATAGTTGCTATAAAGTTATTTTATTCCATTTTTTAACATATTTGACTTGATGTTTGACATTTTGAGCAGAAATTTTCCCTATTTTCTCATTTGTAATTCTTTTTGTTACCCCCCCCTCCCCTCCTTTTTTTTGGATTTCAGCCTTCCTTGGCAAGGATTGAAAGCTGGCACAAAAAAGCAAAAGTACGATAAGATTAGCGAAAAGAAAGTGTCAACTCCCATAGAGGTATGCTACTGCTAGTTTAGCATCCTTTTGATAAGCCATGTCATCTCTTTCTTTGGTCTGATTCTAAGTTTGATGCCCTGGCCTAGGGCTGGCTGTTGCCTGGTCTGATCTCTGGAGAAATGTCGCCATGGCATGGGGGTCAATCTAGGCTATTATATTCCTAGACCCTTGAAATCCAACTTTGGAAGAGCTCAATCCTTAATCTTACTCTAATGATTAAGTTTTGGATTCTGTGCATAAATGATATCATGACTGTGTGCCTGTGTGTCTGTCTTTGTGCATTCACACATTCCTATGAACAATTTTATGTAAATGTCTCTATTTGGCAATTCAGGCCCTGATGTAGATATGTAAATGTTAAACAGGTGCTTTGTAAATCATACCCATCTGAGTTTGTCTCATACTTCCATTACTGTCGATCATTACGGTTCGAGGACAAACCAGATTATTCATATTTAAAGAGGCTATTCCGGGACTTATTTATTCGAGAAGGTGAATAAAATGACTATGACTATCTTCTCTTAGAATCTTGTGAATAATTTTTGCTTTTCTTCTGAGTTTCATCCATTTTGCAGTCACATAAATTATCTTATAACTTTTAATATTCACCTGAGTACATAAAAGTGGAATATATCTGTTGATGCAAAAGATAGTCATTTGCAGCCAATCACATTGAAGAAGAATTATCTTCAGTGTTATGAAATAATAGTATTTGTTGTCTGTCAAAAATTTTCTCACCTTAATGCATGAGTATCTGTGGTGATTTAAATTTCATCTAGTTGAAAACTTTCTCAGCTTACATTGCCCAATTACTTTCTATAGAATCAATATTCATAAATCTGATCACTGAAATTGAATCAATTTCTAGTTTCCATAAAGTTTGGAAAAGTTTATATTAATTAGGTATTTGTCACTGGCTATTCAGTTAACTCACCTTTCTATACATGATAACTTTTGTTTTAGAATGTAATTCGGAATTTTCAATAAACTTAAAATTCGGTGAGTGTGAGACAGGTTTCTGAAACGTGACAACTGATTTTGTGGATCATAAGTTGTAATCTAGGATTTAGGGGTATATAATCAGGAAGTACCACAATGGCTGTAGGTATTCCCATATATGCATATTTGTAGATTTCTAATTGGTTGTTGGGCTATTTTTCTTTTTCCAAATTTTTACATGGTTGTGCTGCAGGTTTTCAGTTCGACTATGTATTTGATTGGACTGTATTAAAGTACCCCCAGATTGGTTCCAGTTCTAGAGGAAGGGTGAGTTCTGGCTAACAGCTAGGTGTGAAGTTGCATTTTCTGCTGATTGTCACTTATATCTTGTCTCTATTTTTCAGCATTCCAGCGGGAAAGCAGGTTTAACCGCAGGACCATCTGCAGAAAGACCAGAAAGAATTTCAGGTTTGCTCTCATTTACTAAAAAAGGTTTATTTGAATTTATATTTATAACTATGTAGAAACTACTTAACCTCAGCAATATTGTGACATTGGCTCATCCAGTTGGGAAAGAGATTCGAGACAAATTTTCTGGTGCAGTAGAAGCATTTTCCAGAAAAAATACCACTGGTACTCCTCATCGTGATCATTCCAGACACAAGACTGAGGACGGACCTTCGTCCAAGCATGTGGTAATTTTTTAATTCCCGGCAGAAATTGGCTGAATTTCCTAATCAGCCTTTTTCTTTGGCCGATGCCTGTTGTGTATTTGAAAACTCGGTCTTGTGATGATTTTATAGCTTCTGCTTTCTTATGAAATAAAATCTTACATATCATAGTTAACAAGTTTTGTTCTATGCAGAGTTAAAGACATTTGTTATGGATGACCCCTAAAATTGCTTTCTATTTTGTTTAATGTTACAATTAAATGTAATCATTTGTATATCATACTTTCCTTCTAGCCTCATGTACAATCTTAGTTTAGCTTCTTACTACAGAAATGTTCCTGTGAAACCCTTGGTTATGTCTTTCCTCAATCACACTTTGTTAAGATCAGTCTTTCATTTTTAGTTCTGTTCAATCTCCTTTGGAGTCTATTTTAGTTCTGTGATTCAATCTTCTCACAAAGAACTTCTTGGTTTAAAATGTCAGAACCCTGATTCTGAAAAAGGACGGAGTTCTTCTCGATATGGAAGCACTTCAAGAAAAGCTATTATCTCAAGCAGTAAACCAAGTTCATCCGGTGAATTCAGTGAGAGTCGCTCTAGCCGACTAGTCTCAAGTGGTGGTAGGTTGTCCACCACGCAAAGGATCCAACCTGGGTATGATTCTAGACAATCTTCTTTTAATCGCACAGCTGGTGGTAGAAGCACCCGTGATGATCCTCTTCGGAGTTTTGAGATGCTTTCAATCAGGAAATGAGCGATTAGTAGATGAATGTGAGAAGACATTGCTTTACTTATGCATGTGCTGGAAGAGTACACTTCAGAGTGAAGAAATCTTGAGAGTTATGATGTAACTCTTGTATATGGGTGTTACCTAATCAATGCCTTCATTGCAATCGTGCAACAATATTTCCGAATCTGTTTCTTTATTTCTTTCTTTCTCTCTTTAATTCATTCCTATTTATCATCCCTGGGAGCTCTCAGGCCATTGTAACGGCAGTTGTAGATGGATTCAAGAAAGAGGGAATCTCTGTATTGGAATTTCATTTGATTTGAGACCTGAATAGCTGTAATAAATAGTCGTCATTTCTATTCAAATGCATTTGACTGAGACACCGAAATTAGTAATGAATCTATGAACCTTATTAAGAAAGAATTTTGTTCTTGTGAAAGCATGAGCTTCATTTCTATGTATCTTTTTCATAATCTTGTGACATTTAGTTTTATGCTGCAGAGCTCATCTCAAGCTTGAGATGTATTTTCACATGGTGAAATAAACTGATACTCATCTCGGATGAAGCTTGATTACATCCTTCTCTTGCTTTGTGAACTTAGTGTTGAAGGTATGTGTCTTCTGTTCTGATAAAGTATGATTGGGATTCTGTAGTTGTCCTGTGTCGTCAAAAGTTTGATGTCACATTGCATAAATATTGAATTTCAGGCACTTGAATCAATGATTGTAACACGAATTCATATACTTCGTAGCCCGCCATTAGATTTTAGGTCGAATTTGCAGTACCCAGCAGCATAAAAGCTTTTGGAGTGAGATGCTATGACTTTGATGTTAGTGTTTAATCTCTCCTAACTTTTTCGAAGATAAATAGAAGCACATCAGTTTCAAATATTTCTGTGCAATTTTGTATGCTGTAATTGGTTTTTGATGTAAAATTTCAATGGAATTGCAGTTTTAGTTACATAATTTTCATGTGCTTGTAATAAATAATATTAGGGATAGTGAAATTATAATAGTGGTTAAATGAAGATACAAAAGTAATGTAATTAGTGATAATAAATGATGTGGACAATCTTACAATCATATAATAATGTATTTCTTTGTGTTTTATATTTTTCGTGTAGGTATTTTTCTTTATGTTTATAAGTCATCTGAAGTTTTAAAAAAAATTGTGATGCTACTGTTATATTTTAAATGTAAAATTAAAAAAAATATTTAATAATATTAATTTTTAATAAAAATATTTTTTTATTAATATTTAATATTTAATATTTTTATTTTGCATCATCTAAAACCTAATGAAACTAAATACCTCAATAACAAACAACCCTAAAGGGTTCCCAAGTGCTCAATATTTTCCTTTCATTTAATTCAAGGCATTCGCATTTTAACCAGTAGTATTTATTTCTAATCTAGCATTTGCAATGCAACATTTACAGTATAATTTAATTAAATATCATCCAAGAAATAGGATACATTCAGGGCAGAGCTATTGACAGTGTACAATTTTGCTGGAGTTCAAATTGTAGCCAGGAGGATCACCTCGTTTAAAAATCATAAATAAAACCAATAGAAGAAAAAAAATTATGAATTCTCCGGCTCAAGGATTTCTGAGAGCTGCCAGCCGCTTCTCAAGCTCACCAATGCCCGAACTGAAAAGCAGCATTGTAAGGTTAGCAAATCAATCAGACAACCTAAACCTGGTAACATATTTACAAGGACCAAAAACTTCTGGCAAGTAAAATGAGGGGATCGGCCAATCAATCGGAGCACAATGACACAAAAGGAATGAAACAGGAAATACCTGCTCGCATCCTCTGTGTTTTTTCCAGCGATCCTGCCTTTTGGAGCTGCCGACAACTATCAAAGTTCAAGCACAGTTCAAACACATTAGTATGAAGACTGCGGTATAACTAAGTTGGTGAATTAGCTACTACAATACTGACCTGTGAGGCAACATCAACCCCAATTTCATCTAGCACCTGGACAAGTGAAACAAAAAAAAAAAAATTCAGGAAAAAAGATCGTCAGTACTTGATTTTTAAAGTCCAGCTCTGAATGCCATCAATGGTATGGTTTATATCCTAACATTTGGACTCGTCTAGGGTTTAACAAACACCAGGGGATACCTAGTAACATCCCTTCCTAATCTGTTTGAACTTACGACTGGCTAAGAACTGTTACAGTTACTCTATTACAGGATATGTTTTCAGTACACTCCATGTAAAAATTTTAATAACAAAGGGGCTACCTGATTTGTCAGCTCTTCGGTTTCCTCTTCAGCCTCGTCATTGTCCAAGGCATCATCTATGGTGTCAGACATCATTTCAGTCTGCAAGAATGAATGTTAAACCAATGAGCTTCGTGAAAATGCGACCAAAAGCAAATATATACCAATTCAACTATTCTAATGTAGCAGCATGATCTTACAGTCATATCCATCTGCGCTGACTGCTTCTGGAATTCCCGTATAACCTTAGCTTGCTTTGTGGGCGCCATTTGCTGCAAATATAACATACATTTCATCAAGAGCTAGGAGAAAATGTTGCAAATTAATTGCAATTTCCCAACATGGTAATGACTCATGAAAAAGCAGCTTTAAAAATGAAGCTTGCTTTCATGGTCCACTCCTAATCTTGTAATAGACAAAATATATACGTTTTAACATCTACGTGAAATGAGCTAACAGTATAGGTTTGAATGTTACAGACCTTATTCATAGCTGCCATTGCCTTACTGGCTCCTTTCATGCCGGCAGCCACTGAAGACTGTGCATGCATAGCCTGCAGAAGGGCATAATCATTGGTAAGAGCAGAATGCACATGTGCTATTGCCTAGGCTAATTAAAACAAAGAAAGATGGAGAGGTTTCAATAGTGCACCTGTGTATGAGTAGCTATGCCTCTCATCTGAGCTTGACTACCCTGTAAGTTAGCTATTTGCTGTCTTAGCCTGATCAGCTGCTGAGCAAGAATTTTTGTTGCAGCCTGCGAAGTAAATTTAACATTGAAAAAAAAAAAGAAAAAAGAAAAAAAAAGTAAGAGAGATACATGAGAAAGAATTGAGAAATATAATTTGTCTATTCTCGACAATAGCGATCAACTTCTGTAACTCAAGTCTAAAAGGAATGACTACAACATGGTCAAATTAAAATATTAATTGTAGTCACCACATTTTCTCTTCAAATTAAAAGTATACAACATACCTCATTTCCTGTTTTGGCAGTTCTCTTTATCTCAGCAACAAGCTTCTTTTCCTGCCATGATGAAAAATCATATCAGATCCAACACCTATTTGCTAAAAAGAGGATCATCACTATAAACAGTCAACTTACTTCTGATTGCAGTGTCCCAATTTCCTTTTCTATGCCTGAAGAAAGTGACAATTCCAGGACAGAACATAAACATGAGTATTTAATACAAGGAACAAATAGTTTTAAAGCTTGGTATCAGAAGAAAAGTTTCTAACTAAGTCAGTATGCACATATGAACCATCCAAGACCTTACCTATCCACTACTTAAAACACCTCATTAAAGAATTAGAAGGTAAATGATCTAAAAACTGTATACAAAACTAATTTAACAGGGTATATGAAGAACATTTTAAGTGCAAGACCAACTCCAAGTTATTTTGCAACTGGTAGAATCTAACAGGAAGCTCTAGGCTACCCATTCATCATGATATGATACACAAGTGGTGTCAATGTCAATAACTTAGTCCACTACTTCAGTTTGTCTTTATTAGTAAATGAGGGCATGAAAGTAACATAGCATTTTCTAACAAGACAACTCAATAAACACATCTGGGACTGCCTTGAATTCAAAATTTAAGTCAATAAGTTCTCACTCTGTAAGTTCATATGAGCCTCTCACTTCATCACTATCTTTCTATTGCAGAACTCCAATTTCACCCCAAGTAAACAGTCCATTCTTCTTCTAGCCACCTGGTCAACACACCTCAGACAGTACACAACCAAGCTGCAGTGCACTCTTTGCATTTGTGCTTTTATAGCACAGCAGTTACTGACCATTTTGAATTTTAAATTTTTATCTTCACAGTCAACGTACTCTAAATTCAACAGTCACGCTTCCAAGCTTAAATTCTGATTGCCCTCTATCATTTATTTTATCATAGATAGCTATAGGTGCTGAAGAAATTGAAGTTTGTCTGTAGCAATGATCAATCATCCCCTTTGGATATAAAAAAACTTAGGTTAGATCTGGAAGACCTTTTTCACTAGCAATAGTAACCCAGTACCTGTAGTTGGTCAGGACAATTTTGAGACATGGTGAGTTCCAAGACTTTTGATTTCCTTGCCAAAACTTCATTGAAATAGAGAAATGCTCAGATGGAAGATTAACAGCCCCTGAGATACTAAAATGAACGCATTGAATCCAAATAGATTAATTGTTGTTGACTACTCTCCCAAAAATTTACAAAATGGTAGTCCTACAGAAGCCTTCAGCTAGGCTACATCTTACAAAGGTTTTTCCTCTAGCCAGAGATCAGTAAAGACGCCAAAAGATGTATTTTTCCGTTACCCAATGCTTTCAAACCCTTTGTCAGCATATCCTTTCACTTGTATACATACTTCTCCAAGCATCCTAACCATTACTTTGGACCTCACTTTCATTAACAACAACCCAAAGAAAAAGTACTTTCAATCAATAATTGAACCAACAGACAGTATCAAACCTGCTTTTGGTACCTAGGAGGTTCACATATTACAATCAAACAGTTAAAGAAGGAACCTAACCTATCTTCCATGTTACATTTCAAAGTCTATTATTTCCCTAACGTTCTAAGCTAAAACTAACCAAATAATTGTAGCTAAAAAATATGATAACATGATCAAAGCTCATTCTCTAATTAAGTCCAGCACCAAAAACGACATTTAATGAATTGTAAGTAAAAACACTACCTCTGGTGGCATGCTGCATTTCTCTCTTGCTCGCTCGAAGAGCCTCTGCAATCAAAATAAACATAATTAAAAACAAACACAGTTAAGACAAAAAAAAAAAAGAACCCTTGGTCACAAGCTTTAAAAAGATCAACCCACGATCAAATTGACAAGCACACAAAGAAAAATGTCAAACGCGTAAATTTCCACAGCATGAAGCATATCACGCGCCATTATCAACAGAATTAATCGGCAGTGAAAAGAGAAATAATGAAAAAATAAAAAATGAAAATTTGTAGGCGAGATAGGGCATGGCGTGTATGAACCTTTAGGGTTTGGTTTTTTGGAGAAGATATTCATGTTTTGTTATTTGGCAACGATGATGATGAACAGTGGATGGAGATTTCTTAACAGGGTTCTATTGTACTCGACAACAGAAAGGAGGGGTGGCTTGTTGATGAATGGGAAGGAAAAAGCACCGGTGAGTTGCGCCTTTTTCCTTTTTTTTTTAATTTAAATTATTAAGTAATTATTCAGATCGGCAGAATTATCAAAATTCCTTTGACTTTGGGTTATCGCCTAATTTTTAGGCCCATTTTTATACACACACTCTAATTTACAAAATTTTTTTATATTTAAAACTAAAAATTTGACAGTTAGAATAAAAATAATTTTATCTTTTGATTTTTCTCTAAAATTAAAATATCAAAATAGAAATAAATATAATTGAGAGAAAGATAAATTTTATTACGAAAGATTAGTGTAAAACTAATTTCTTTCGCTGAAATTCGTTTTCCTCAATGAAATTTATCTCTCTTTGACATTTTAATTTAAAAAAAATTAAAATAGTTAAAGGATATTTTTGTTTAATGTTAAATTTTTTATATCAAATATATAAAAAAAAAATTAGAACTCAATCTATAAATGTAAATAGATCTAAAAATTGAGCTATTTCAATCAATAACTCTTTAACTTTCAAATTTGATTCATTAAATAATTATCTAATATTAAATTTAAATTTATTTAATATGTGTATTTTCTATATAATTAATTAAAATTAATTTTTTTAATCAATGTTAAATGGCCATACATTAATTAATATATTTTATGGGATTATATTAATCTCAAATTTGGTTCAAAGTCTTTTATCAAAAAAATTATTGAATATTAGTATTAATTCTTCTATTATTATTGTTCATTACTAGACAAAAAAAATGAAAAATAAGGGATAAATAATAATAATGATGAAAATAGAAAATAATAATAATAATAATTTAAGAAGATTATGATTATCCTCTAGTTCACATGATTACGAAGTGTGACTTGAGTCAAAGCAAGAAAACAAGATTGTATAAATGTATTTGTATTGAACAATAAAAATGAAAATAGAATATGAAATCCCCCAGTCATTAATGGGTGAGTTTAACTTATAATTTATATAACTTTGGTCTTTCTAACTACGTAAAAGTATTTTAGATTGTAAAGCTTAAAAGCAAACCTTATGATAAACTATGTATTTAAAGCAGAAAATATCAACTCAATTATTAAGTCAGACTATTATATATAGTATTAAAGTCAGCTTGCAACTTGACATGTGGATCTTTTGTTCTATCTATGTTATGTATGTTTTGGCCCTTTCACAAAGATATTGCATTCAAAAGGAAAAAATGTTACTTTGCACATTACTAATAGGTGAGTCTGAGTTATAACTTTATAGCACGAGTCTTCCTAATTGAATATATGTATCTTGGATTGTAAAGGTCAAAGTCAATCCACGATGAGTTATATGCTCAAAACGAATAACATACACTCTGTTGTTGAACTGGACTGTTATATTTGTGATATCAAAGTATGGTTGTGATTTTATAGACTTATAGAAAATTAGATTTATAAATTCTGTTAACTCATAGTTTTAGAGTTTTAATCCTTTTAGATGTGTTTGATATCAAGTACTGAACTATATTGTTTTAAATGAACTAAATTGGATTGAAATAGATTGGACTACAATAAATTAAATAAAAACTTGTATTATATTTAGGGCAACACGTATTGAATTGTATTATTTTATTATATATAATATATATTATATTATATACATTTATATTATAATATTTATATTTATATTCTATTATAAAAATAATTTATAATGAAATATAATATAATATTTTATAATAATTTATTATACTTTAATAATATTTTATTAATAATATTATTATTAAAATAAAAAAGAAGCTAGTATGGGGCTGAATTATAGCTCTTTTGTAATTTTAGTTAAAGGTAACTAGGCAATAACTAGTGTATGCTAGTTCATATGATGCCAAACATTAGTCAATCAGATTTTGGGTTATTATGTAATGCAGTTTCATCATCCAAATGCACCTTTTATGTTGTCTTATGTCTTATATTTTCAACTTTATAGATATGGAAGGAAAAAAGATTACCAAATAGGTAGAGATCAAATGTATCGAGCAATTCTCTGTAAGTAGAGTTCTATAGAAATGATTGCTATGCCTTTTAGTAATTTGCCTTCAAGCTTAAGTGCTTTTAAGAAGAGAAAGAGAGAAACTAGATCAGGATTGTGTGTTTACAGCAAAAGAGCTAAGAAGAATAAATTGGTTTTAAAACGTCTTTATACATTTGAGCTTAAAAAATCAAAAAATTTAAAAAATAGGATTGATATCCTCAGAGATGTTGAATATTGTCAGTGAGAATAGAATTGTAGAATTGACTTCATTTTCAATTAGAATGAATGTTCTTTTTGAATCCTTAACATATAAGGAATAAGATGCTACATGAGACTTAGTTGTCAAGAAATCTTAATTGTTATTTTTAATTTTATTTTGTTTGATTTTCGATAATTGATAATTTACTTAGAATGACTTAAACTTAGGAGTCAGAAGTATTAATAAAACAAGATTAATGTTAACATGTCTGATAATATTTGAGTATTTTGATTTCTTATTTGTAAATTATTATTATTATTATTATTATATTTTTTTGTGATGACTTTATCTAGAAACTCATATTATTTTTTTATGATGTGATGTTTTCTTATAAGGGTGTATAACATATTTGTTTGGACAACATGGCATATAGATATGTTAATACAAATAATGCGTCAAGTTTTGAAAACCCCCAACTGTTAACGATCCTACTATTCTCAAATCAATTTAAGAACTCAATCCTCTTATTTGTATGATTGTTAGGATGGTGGAACAACATAATAGACTAATTAGGGAGTTCACTCATAGTAAAGGTACAACACAGAATGTGAATATGAAATAACATTATAGTAATCATGAGACTAAAGTTGTGATAATACTAGAGTAATTCAAGAAATTAGAACCATCAATATTTCATAAAAGCACTAATTTATTTGTTGCTAAAGTATGGTTGAAATAGATGGAGAAGATTTTTAATGCCATAGGATGTGACACTGATCATAGGATTATGTTTGCATCATTTGTATTTTAGGGTAAAGCAGATCTTTAGTAGGATACTAAGGCTTATCTTTTGAAAATTTAATTGAATAGAAGGTTGATCACTCAGATTTGTTTGTAGAAGCTTTTTTATAAAAATACTTTTTGGATCGAGTTTGAGATAAGATAGAAGCTGATTTCTTGATATTGACATAAGGGTCAAAATCTATGGTTGAATATGAAGACCAGTTTATAGCTTTATCATGATTTGGTTCCATGTTAGTGGCTAGTGACAGTAACAAATGTAAATGTTTCCTTGAGAGGTTACATCTATCAATCAAGTCTCGTATATCTGTTCTCAAGTTAAATGTATATGCTGCCTAATTTGCTCGAGCCATTATTGCTGAAAAGGATTTGGTTAAAGCTCAAATAGTACAAGATAAAAGAAAAGGTAAGCAGAATCATCACGATGGGTTTTAAGATTAAGCTTTTAACAAGCGTGGCAGGCGATCTTAAAGGTAAGCTATCAAAACTAATAGGGGCAGTTAAAGGATTTCAGGCTAATCCTCAAAGGAATGTAATGCCTTGTACTCATTATGGTAGATTGCATCTTAAGTAATGTTACTTGATGCTGGGAGCATGTTTTGGTTGTGTAGAGAAAATGGTACATGATTAAAGATTATTTTAAAAAGTATGGCATTAGTATAATAACTCAATCAAATATAGAACAAATAAAGAAATCGAAGGTTTAAGGACATTTCTTTGCCATGACTAAATAAAATACTAGAGCATTAAATGATGTAGTATTAAGTATATTCTCCTTTTTCTTTAAAGCAGTTGAAAGTTTATTTGATTTGAATGCCACTCATTCATTCATATAATGTACATTTACCCGACACATAAGTGTGCTTACTAAACCAGTAAAGTGTTATTTATTAATTTCCATGTCTATGGATGATAGTGTATTATTAGATTGTGTTCATAAATCTTGTATAATTACCTTTTATAGTAAAGACTTTCTAGTTGATCTATTACCTTTGAAAATGCATGAATTCGATATCATTTTAGGGATAAGTTGGTTGGCTACTTATCATGCCATAATGGAATGTTTTGCAAAGGAGATTGGTGATCTATATGCCTAGGCAAATAAAGTTTAAGATTTAAAAAGAGTTAAAATTATAATATTGCCTTGGTTTTCATAGTAAAAGCTAATGAGATGTTGATGAAAGGTTGTGAAAGGTTCTTGGCATGTGCAATAGTAGACAATATTGAGAAACTTTATCTTAAAGATATACTTGTAATAAAGGAGTTTAATGATATATTTTCAAAAGATTTATTAGGACATAACAGAGAAGTGAAGTTTGCCATCGATATTGTACTGGATACAACACGTATATCTAAAACTCCATATTAAATGATACCTCTTGTGTTAAAAAAACTAAAAGTACAGTTACAAGAACTATTAAACAAATGATTGATTCGCCCTAATGTTTCACCATAGGGTAATCTAGTGTGATTTGTTAAAAAGAAGGATTGCATCATAAGATTGTGTATTAATTATTGTTTTTTGAATTAAGCTACCATTAAGAACAAATATGCACTTTTTTGAATAAATAATCTTTTTTACCAACTTTAAGGTACAATAGTAATTTTTAAAATTGACCTATTATTAGGATATTATTAGTTGAGGGTGAAAAATAGCAATATTCCTAAGACTAGCTTTAGGAGTTATTATGGACATTATGAGTTTTTAATGATATTATTTGGTTTGACCAATGCCTCTACTGCATTTATAGACTTAATGAATAAGATTTTCTAACCTTATCTAAATTGATTTGTCACTATATTTACCAATGATATACTAATATACTTGAAAAGTAGAAAAAAGTATACTAAGCATTTAAGAATTGATTTGTAGTTACTCCGTAAGAAGTTATAAGCAAAATTTAAGAAATGCGACTTTTGATTAGATAAAGTTGTATTTTTGGGACACATGGTAACAAAGTATCACTTGATCGTTTAAGAGTAGAGGCTATTATGAAATATGAATAACCTCTTAATGTCTCTAAAGTTAAGAGCTTTTTGGGTCCAGCCAATTATTATTAACATTGGGGTTTCTCCAGCATTATATTGCCTTTGATGAGTTTGACTAAAAAAGGTAACAAATTCATTTGGGATGAGGCATGGAAAAGAATTTTAAAGAACTTAAAAATAGGTTTGTATTAGCCCTAATTTTGACTATTCCTTTAAGTGATGTGATTTTTGTGATATACAACAAAGCATATAAAAGAGGTTTAGATTGTATACTAATACAATAATGTAAGGTGATTACATATGCTTTTAAACAGTTAAAGACTCAAGAAAAATTATCTGACATATAATTTAGAGCTACCTACAATTATATTTATTCTTAAAATTTGAAGACATTACTTATATGAGGAGTCTTGCAAGATTTTCATTGATCATAAGAGTTTAAAATATTTTTCATTCAAAAGGAGTTGAATCTGAGGCAAAGGGTATGGTTAGAATTAATTAAAAATTATAATTGTTGTATTAATTACCATCATGGTAGAAAAAATGTAGTAGCTGACACATTCAGTAGAAAGTCATCAACCTCTATAGTTTATTTAATCACTACTCAAAGATGTGTTTTGAAAGATTTAGAGAAGATGAGAATTGAAGTAGTGGTGCATTGTCAAAGAAATCTATTGTCATATTTGATAGTCCAACCTTCCTTACTTGATAAGATTAAAATGGCTTAAAAGGAAAACTCACATCTGATGATAATTATTGAAAAAGTGAAGAAAATGCATGGATTAGAATTTAGAGTCACATACAATGATGTGTTATGGCTAAGGAAAAGGTTTTTGTGTGCTAATGAAAAAAGAGATAAAGGCAAAAATCTTAAGGGAGGTTTATGAATTGACTTAAAACATTCATCCCACTAGTACCAAAATATATCACAATTTAAAGAATAACTTTTGGTGAAGAAACATGAAGAAAGAAATTGCTACCTTTGTATCACAATGCTTAGTGTATTATGAAGTAAAGATAGAACATCATAGATCAGGAGGAATCTCACAATCATTTCTTTTTTTAGAGTGGAAGTAGGAAAATATCATTACAACTTTTGTTAATGAGTTACCTTGTTCTAGAAGGGGTTGTGATTCTATTTGGGTAATTATTAATCATTTAACTAAGTTTGCCTATTTTCTAGCAATCAAAAGTATAGATAACTTAAGGCAGTTGGCGAAGTTATTTTTATGTGGGTGAAAAGATCGCACAGTGTCTATCATATCGAACAAATATCCATATTTTACATTAAGTTTTAGGTAACTCTCTGCAAGAAATTAAGGACCAAGTTGAGTTTCAACACGACCTTCTGACCCCAAAGTAACGACTAATTAAAACAGACCATTCAAACCTTTAAAGATATGCTAAGAACGTGTGTTTTAGATTTGAGAGGTACTTGGAAGGAGTATCTAACACTAATTGAGTTTACTTATAATAATAGCCTCTGCTCGAGTATATGTATGACACTTTACAAAGTTTTGTATAGTAAAAAATATAGATCACTTATTTATTGGGATGAGGTAGGAAAGAGAAAATTATTAGGACTAGAAATAGTATAGATCACGATTGAGAAAATTAAAGTTATCAAGGAATGATTATTTATAGTCTAGAGTAGACAAAAGAGTTATATAGATTATCAGAAGTGTGACCTAGAGTTCCAAGTGGTATATTTTGTGTTCTTAAAGGTATCACCATAGAAAGGTATATTTCATTTTATAAAGAAAGATATGCTTAGTCCTAGGTTCTACGGCTTCTCATATAGCCCTAATTCCTAGTCTTTCTAGACCACATAACATGTTTCATGTCTTGGTACTTCAAAAGTATATACCAAACCCTAAACACGTATTAGATTATTGGTCAATTCACATTAACGAGGATGTGTTATATGAAGAAAAACTTCTAGAGATCATCGATTGAAAAGATCAATACGAAAAAATATATATATATATATATATACACATATGAGTGGATTCCATGATTATTATTTCAAATGAACAGTTACTAAAAATATAAAAAAATTAAAAAAATGAAAAAGCATATGATTATACGAAAAGGTTTCTATGAGTGAGAAACACTAACATGCTCATAGACATTAAAAAATTTGTGGTAACTAAGTTCATCAGAAATCTAATGTAGTCTTACTAGTTGAACTAAATTGATACATAGAGGCTTAGTGCAACTACGAAAAGAGTTCCTTGACAAGAAAAATCGGTGAAGAAAATCGCAAGATGGCACAATTGAATATTTCGTTAATTCTGTTCTAGGCTGCTGACCTCTCAGAGGTTTATCTTGAGGGGGTGGCGAGGGTATAAAACCGGTATATGTGTGTTCTCTCCTGTTGTAAAGTTCAGCTGTGTCTCCTCGTCCGTGTCAATATCAAATCTGTCACATCATTCAGAATCATAATTTGAAATACAATAAATCTTACCATGGAAACGTGAAATACAGAAAGATGTTAGATCATTTGATGTCCTTAAGGTACCCTTGAAATATAACAGTTTTGCTAGTTTTAACATAAAAGTATTGCCCGTCAAAACTATTTGATAAGCCTTAAGATAGAAAGACAAAATAGTGCATTTTAACCTAGTGATAATCAATTAATCATGAATGGTAATTTACCGGTCAAACCGATTGTACATATCTGCATTACTCTGATACATATCAAAACGCTCAAACAGGGTGATATTCTCAGCATCAGCTGGAAGAGAAGTATGTGAATAATATGTGAGTTTTATATTTCCCTTCTGGTTCAAATGATTGTATGTATGTGCCCAAAATCAATAATTAAAACCTCGATGTAAGTTTTGTGATTGATATTCCTCACAAATATTGTTGTGAATAAAGGAGTCGTCAGCATTATCTAGCCGCTGCAACAGAGAAACAGAGAAATATTATGAACAGATTAGTTCAACAAATGCTTTTGAACTTTACAACTTAAAAATATGTTATATTTCATGGTTTCCTACCTACAGGTTTGTGTGTTATACCTCCTATTTCATTATGGGAACATTTTTCAGTTATCGCTCAAGACTTCCCATTGTTGTAATAGTCAGAAAGAAGGAACAAAATCTTTTGATGGAACCTTCTTGCCGGCAATTTTTGGTGTTATTTTGCATATTCGTAAATACGACCGCATTTTTGGTTGAATGTAGAATGGAAGAAATCCACATTGGACAGTAGCTGAGAAAATCCCTCTTAAATAAAGCAAGTTAGACGATTAAATAACCTTTCAATAAATTTATTAGTTTGCCGAGAATGAGGTCGCTAAAGTTTAACAAAATTAGGCAAGGTCTCAATTTATATATACTTGTCAAACCTTTTTCTTTTTAGGTCCAAAGGACCCCACGCACTATTAGGTAATCGGGTTTATTTATCAAACACTTTCAGAACCAGCAAAAAAATTGTCCACAGCATTCAACAGAAGTTACCAAAGAATGATATGAAGCCACTAAAAAAGTAGAGGATGTGTATAATTTTAGAACTTACCATGGCAAAATAAGCGGTGCGTTGAAACTCTACTGTTGAAGCGCTCGAGTAATTAAGAGACTGCTCGACATCCTTCTCCTTGGCTTCGGGCAATGAAACAGCTTCCTTCCTGCAAACATGGATATTAGCCACAATAACAGAGAACAACATTTTACTGTGATAATGATGAGATAAAACAACACCACCCACAGATTAACGTATATTAGGATAATTATAGCATTTAGTATAAGACAAAATGTGCTTAATTCGGATGAAGAGATGCATACTTGGCTTTCTTTGGGGGGCGCAATTGGGTATGGAGCTACTTTCACCGTCCGTGCTTAGTTTATTTCAGCCTCAGAACATTTAATCAACAAACCCAACTCCTATTTAAACATTGTTATCAATGAGCGAAAAGTGAAAATATAAATTTCCGAAGTTCATGGAAATACCAGAGACAATTAACATCAACTGCAGAACTATTAAGAGAAAAAAAAAAAAGAATAAATTAAACATCAAAACACAACACACCCTGTTTACTCGTATCAGAGCACTGAAATTGGATTCAAAAGGAAATTACCGTAAAGAAGTTTAAACTTTCGTTCGTACACAATCGCAACTCCACCTAATCAAACGAAAACAAATGCATGAACCGAGAATGAATTGTGAATTTTAAAATAAAAAAATAGAATTCAAAAAGGGTGAGTGATTGCCCATGAGAACTCCAGAGAGCCTAAGAGCCATCGGTACCGATGGATTCAAAATTTCTTCACTATAAACAAAAGTCGGTATTAAATGAAAAATTTACTTGAGCTCGTCTACTGTTTGGCTACACCGAAGTTGATGAAATTGATTTTAAAAAAATTGAAAAAAGAAAAAGGAGACCAGATTTTGATGACATTAAGCTTGTTGAGCTTCTTCCGATTGATCTTCGCGTGCATAGTTGCAGCCATCCTTCCTTACGTAGAGGTATAAAATCAGCCTCTTATTTTAAATTCACAAAAGCTGAACAAACAGGTAAGCCTAGAGAAAAAACTTATTAAGACGATTGGAAACAGAGCAGAACATTTTTGGTCTGTGCTAGTTGTTAGGAGCTCAACAATGAAACCAGAAAAGAATTTGGATTTAATCGTTGATGGCTTTCAGAAGGAGTATCCCAAACGCGGCTTTTTATGAGACACAGAGAGAGAGAGAGAGAGAGAGAGAGGCTCATGCGTAATGTGTGTTTTGTCGATTCTCTATAGCGATCTATGTCCTCGCCATTGCAGAGAAATGCGCGGGGGAGAGCACTGGAGATATTAACTTTCTCCAGTGATAAACTTACCTCGTCGCGCATGAAATTTTACCACCTACGAGTCTGTTCAATGGGACAAGTGTGTATTGTACGGTTAGCAAGGTGAGGGTGCAGTGTTTTTTTTTTTAAATGTAACAGCTTGGTGATGATAGTACTCTCTGTACGGAAGCTCAGTTCGTTATTTTTGGACCTGTTATGTGGAAAAACACCATGGCGCTCCTGGGGCTATGGTCTGTGCGACAAGCTGCTTGCAGCCAAATATTCGGATTGTTTTATAATTTATTAAGAGGTGATTTTCTGTAACTAATAATTTAGTATTTTATACACACATAATTTTCACCTCTCATAAGTTAGAGGAGATATTTGTTAATTTAAATGATGGATTATTATTTACTAAAATAGTTTTGTCATTTAATTTTATATAATTTTTAAAACTATCTTGTAACAACTGTTTGCACGAATCATGTGTACATGAATGAATTACTAAGAATTTTAAAATCTTAATTAGTTAATATTTAGATTTTTAAGCATTGATGGTACTCAGGAGGAACAGCCAAACGCACCATTTTAATATCGAGAAAGAGAGGAGCAAGGCGCTCACACATATGAGATGTGCGTTTTATTGATAAGTTGATTCTCTATAACTAATTTATGTACCCACCATTGAAGAGAAGGAAATGTCCAAAAGAAAGTTAGATAAACATTCTATATCGTGATATAATAATATTATTTAATTAATAAATAAATAAATTAATTAATAATAAATAAAATAATTAATAAAATTTTTTTCTCTTATTTATTTTATTTTTTATTAATTTATATTTTTTTAATTGAATAATTCTACTGTATTTTTAATATTAACATAATTACTTCATTGTGCATGAAAAATTTTGTACTAGAGTTTGTTCGATGCAACGCGTCATGCATGTGCATCTTGTTTTCTTAACAAGTTTAGGCTATTGTATTTGTATTCCTAGCAAGTGAGTGGTGTGATAGCGAATACCACAGGCGACAGCTGAGTTCGTTAGCTAAGGCCCACTTATGTGTGAGGTCATACCCTAAAATAGGGAATAATGATTTTTAAGTTAATAAATTAAATTATTAAATAAAATATTATTTGTTAAACAGTCAAATGTGTTTCAAAATCTTTAAAAGCAAATCAAAATATAAAATTTATTAAAACATCACAGGAAAATATAAACATCTGTTATATTTTAAAATAAATAAATTTAAAATTAAATAATTTATGTAAATTATACATTATTATATAATTAAAAATCTAATAATTTAAATATAAATTAATAAGAACTTACTTAATTATTGAGTAACTAGAAACTTACTCGATATGTCTCTGAGTCCTTTAAAATACTAATTCACTCTTTACTATCCATGTCAAACTAAAATTTTTTTGAAGGAAAAAAAAAAATTGGGTAAGCAAAAATATTATGATTAGTATGGTTAAATATTATTTATTTAAGTTGATTTTACTAAAAAGTCTATATAATTAGTAGAAAATAATTTATGTTCATTGTTAATAAAACCATTGATGATGCTAAATTTTAAAAAAAAATTTATTAATTCATACATATTATAGAACTAAAATATACATCATTCGTTAAATTAAATCACATGAATAATTGTAAGATCACACACATCATTAATAGCCACAAAAGCATTCAAACAACATAACTTGCTCAAGTTTCAGGTCTTATATCTAGAAAAACTTCCTTATAGTCTCATTTATATTCAAGGACACTCCTCCATGATCCCATTTATACCTAGAGACACTCTCTCATTGTCCCATCATTATTCTCATATAACATGTAATATTCGTGTTCTATTTTATATCCATTTTATTTTCAATTAAAAAAAAATTGCACATGATAATGGCATTCAATTAATAAAACTTCTTGCATATTATTTATTAAAAGAATACATTTAGTAATTCACTATACAAACATTATCAAAATAAAACATTTAATATCAATAATTATTTGACATGCCATAATTACAAGATGTATTACCCAAATATTTTCATCATAAATTATCATAATTAATTTAAAATAATTTAATTTCATTACATACTATAACTATAATCATGTGTATGTATCCAATTTATATTTGAAAATGTATAACTAAGTCAGTGATAGAATTTCTACCTCATTCTTCTCAATTTACATGCTTTTTAATTTAAAAAATTATTTGGTCAATCTAATGTCACAATTAGATTTCTCTTTTGAAATAAGTTCAACAAATATCTTTGAAATTAAAAATAATGTACAAAATGTCTGAAAAATAGGATTGATTGAATATTCACCGATGATGGACAATTTAGGTAGTGAATTCCATTAGGTCTAATAGTTTTCAATATTTTAAATCTAACAATAGTGCTTGTTTTTCCATTCAACAATTTGTTCATCAAAAATTTTGTTGAAAATTATCAACTCCAACGAAATCAACAGCAAAATTCTGACAACTTTTGGGTTCAAATTTTTTAATGATTTTATTCTATTTATTGAGTTAAATTTATCGATATACTTGATTTTTTAAAAAAAGGTCAAGGTTGACCAAAACATTGAGTTAGAAAAATTGTTAATTTTTAAACTAAATTTAACGCAACGTCAAAATTTGGATTAAGGTGAGGTAAGCAGCTGTGAAATGGCAATGTCAAAGAGTGCGTGTGGGTTGAAAATTATGTTGATCAAGGTCGGAAAAAGGTTGCTAGGAGGGCTGATAGAAAAATCTAGAGAGAGAGTGGGCTCTTTTAGAAATAGTAAAATTATAGAGTATTTATAAAAAAAAATTTCATATAAAATTGCAGAATAATCCCAAATTTTTACAAAATTTATACTTAAACTACAGATGTTCAAAAATTATACCATGTTGTCCAAAATTTTTTACAATTTTAATCCTCACCAAAATCAACCAAATATAAAATATTTTATATAATATTTAACGTATTTATTTAATATTTTTCAAAACCTAATATGTGATACGGACACTCAACATGGCGCTACTATGTGTCCTATTGCTGGGCTAGTTGTTTTATGCATTATTAACAGAATAATTCGGAAAAAAAAAAAAAAAGAAGTTTACAAATCATGCAAGATTGTAATACATTAACCACGTAATTTTCACTAATGTTGGGTGAGCGGGGTGTTAGGTTATCCTATATTATTACACTTAAAATGAACTTTAATTTCTAAACCCATCGAATATTGATATTTGTTGAAAATATATAACAACAGTGAAGATTGTGATCCTTTCATTCACGTGACTCTGAATCAAAGCAAGAAAACAAGACCCTATTAGTATACGTACCATGTACGTATAAAGAGACTGGAATCTTGCTTCTTGGCTGGACAGTTCGTGGTTTCAGTTATACAGTTACTCACTCACTCTTTATGCGCCCAAACTAGCCTTTTCAGTCTTCACCGTTACCTGCTCATTTTGATTCCTTTTCAAAGCTATGATTGAAGACCATAATATAAAACCGTCTTGTTTTGTCATTTCAATTCTTGAAGCAAAGTGTTTTCAAGGGTGATCAGTTGGGTAACCTTAAGTTTGAGTTCTTTACGGCTTTTTCAGTTCGAGATTATTGCATTGTTTTGTTTTCTCTTTTCCTCAAAGAAGCATCGAAGTTGTTTTGTGAACGATGGAAAGTAGAAACTGATCCCAAGTGTTTTCAAGAGCTTAATTCTGTAGAATTTGTCAACTTTCACACTAAATTTTCTTGATCACCATGAATGACAAGTGTTTGAATGCGATTAACGATGTTAATCTTGATTAATTAACTGCCATGTGACTCAAGGTTTAAAACATGCAAATTTTACATTTGAGGAATTGAACATTTACTTTTGAAGTTCAATATAAGCAATGGATGGCGATGAAGCAGTGGATGTTACTTCTGTTGACTCTGAACCGCAGCAGCCTGGTGAATCAGAGGTTGATGAAGCGAACGATTTTACTTCTTTTAACTCTGAACTGCTGCAGCTTCCGGGGGTATCTCCAATGGGGCCAAACGCAAGATCAGAATATGTTCAAGGGATGTTCAAGCAGTGGCTTTCGCTGCCGGAAGCCAGCAAAATGGTACTGTTTTCTGGTTTTTTTTACTTCATTTGCCTTGTTTTCCGTGTTTCTTGGTTCCTTTGAGATTATGAATTTAAAAGATTTAGCATCTTGGGTCCTGGTGTGTCTACAACGAATTCATTAGTCTTCTTTATATTTCTTGATATTGTGCAATCCTCATATTATTTTACTGTTTTGATGTGAACGCAGATGAATTCTTTGATTGCCAATGCTCTTGGAAATCCTGTTAATGCGGATGCTGCAGGGAGCAGTTCATCGTTTTCTACCTTCACTGGAACTAGCGCTCCTCCACTTCACCCAATAAGTCTGTCCATTTCTCCACCCATTCCAGAACATAGCAGTTGCCCTCTGTCGCTTGGTTTTCGATCGAATTCTGCTCATCATCCATCGCAGGTTTGATTTATTCTGCTGCTCCATCAGTAGCTTCAGATACTTAGCCAGTGAGCACATCGTTAAACATGGAGATAGCCCCAGAGTACTGTGAGATGCCATGCTCTTGGTTTCTAGTGTTATTTTCAATATTCAAATTAGTTAATCCTGGGGATCCCGATGTCAGGCAAGGTTTATTTTTGCTTTTATGATGTTCTAAGTACTGAGTCATTTAATATTAGGTGTTGATATGCTTACCGTTTTATTTCAACATGGTTGTCCTACGTCACAGGAACTGAAAGAACAATTTATTTCAAGAATAAATCAGATTTTCAATAATCCTCTCGACGGATTGCTGATCGAAGGTGAGAAGTTTATATCTACAAATAACATCATTCAAAGTAAAGCAGAGGATGTCTCTATTGAAAGGAGTTAATGCTATCATTCATGCAGAATTTAAATCAGTTACGAAAGAAGTATGCAAGTTACCGTCCATTTTCCCTCGTGCACTTTTTAGAAAGATAGACATCGCCAGCACAGGGGTAGTGACCAGGTATAATAATATCTATGATATACATAAGATTATGTAACAACAGGTTCAATACCTGTATAATTTTGTGAGAAATAAGATTTGGTTGTGTGCGCTTAATCTTATAATTTTTTCATAGGAATGAATTAATTAAGTACTGGGTCGATGGAAATATGCTGACAATGAACACAGCGACTCAAATATTTAATATTCTGAAGCAGCCTTGCTGTGAATATCTTCTGCAGGTTCTGTTTTTTGAGCCCTATATTCTTTCTGAGCATTAACATTTCACAGGCATGCGTGAACTTTTTTTTGATTATGGCCTTTCTGTTGCGATTTTGCCTGTAAAGGTTGACTTCGAACCTATTCTTGAAGAAATTTTGGCAACCCATCCAGGTTTGGATTTCCCACAGGACTTACCTGATTGTCAGGAAATATATGGTGCGTGCTTAGTTGTTTACTATCCGATACTGTTTATTTACAAATCAACTGGGCATAATCCAATTAATACTTGTGTAATTGGCCAGCTGAAACTGTCATCTACAGAATTTTTCACCAAAACGATAGATCAGCAAGGGGCTGTCTGCAGCGTGGAGCAGATTTAATTGATGCCATGCAACAACTTGATGAGGAAGACGACGTTAACAAAGTTCAAAGGTTGATCTCCTGACTTTGTTTATATATTTTTCACAGAAGTATTAGCAATGCTTTAAATTCCTCTTTCATTTTAGATACTTCTCGAGTCGGCACGTTCTTGTTATAGAAGCCATGTTTGCAAAACTGGCTCCGGAGGATGATGATTTCATGATCCCGAAAGAAAACCGGATCACATATGCCGATTATTCCCTTAACAGGAGAGTCGTTGATAGGATATTTTCAGAGGCTAGTTTACTATTACCTTGCTATTAAAAATTCTGTTTTGACTTATAAACAAAGGTGTTCATTTCATATCATTTGGTTGTGGTTATGCATCAATTTCATCTCAGGCTCCAAGGAAGTTTACAAGCTAGGGTTGTAAACAACTGATTTCAGGAAAGATGGATTATGAAGACTTTGTTTACTTCCTGCTTTCAGAGGAGGACAAAACAACTGAGTCTAGTATTGAGTATTGGTATGCATGGATGCTTGTTTATAGCAGTTTTCTCTGCAGAACATGTGCTTCTCTTAATAGTAATTTGATTGTTTTTACAGGTTCAAGTGCTTAGATTTGTTTTCCCGTTAGGTTTTTCTTATTGATTCATTGATTGGATGCTCTTGCCCTCACCTCCTTGTTATTCCTCTGCCTTGTGTACAGTGTAAATTCTGTTTCATTGGATATGACTTTAATGGAAAAACAAGATAATATAAATAAACAATCAAAGGTTGCACACACATAATATAAATTTAATCTATTCATACTGTAAGATATATTTCCAATTCATTTTCACTTGTAGTACAGTGGTGAACCACTACAATAAATTACTCTTGAATCGATTAATTGTATAAGACAGTAAAGGGGGGGACAGGACGATGAATTCAAATATTGGTAATAAACGAAAGAGGTAAGTAGAAATAGAAAGCTTCTTGTAGAAGAAACACTTTTCCTCCTTAAAATTATGAAAAAGTAACAATTAACCACCATCTTCTTATAGTTTAAAGAAAATGATGTTGAATTCACTTTAAACTCTGGAAACAAATGGTGGAGGCTATTAAAGTAGTAAGGAAAGCAGTATATGTAACGTGTATTGAAACATTCTTCTGTTTCTTCAATTTTCTCTAAACATTCTTCACTTTTTATCCCCCCCGTTAATTCTACTGCATACAAATATTTCACATCTTCATTATTGAACTGTAATTTTACAACTATGTATTCAAATTAAAAGATAAATCTTAACTTTTTTTATTTTAGAAAATAAACTGATATTATAAATAGCATTATAAACTTTTGTACAAATTCATCGTCAATATAATCTGAAATCACAATATTCTTCAATTATCACGCATCTTATATTTTTACTAGATGTTAAAATATTTCACATTAATGGGAAAAAAATTCATATCTACTTGTTCAATAATATAAAGTTGTAAATAAATATAGTGTGTAGTAGTTCATTTTCTAGTATTATTGCCACTTAAATTGGCAAAATTTGATATCACACTTACAAAGTTTGGTTTGGGGTTACCATTCGAATTTGCATATTATATTTTTATTGTGTCAAATAAATATATAATTTATTTTAAGTCGTTACAAAGTTTAGTTTGGGGTTACAATTGAAATTTGCATATTATATTTTTATTGTGTCAAAAAAATATATAATATATTTTAAGTTGACTTAAACTTGATTTATTTATCAATTGTGTTGAGAATTTAAAATATTAAGTCAACGAGATTATTAAAAGGATTAAACAGTATTATAATCATATTACTTGCTTAATATAATTTTAGTATATTTCAATAAATTTCATAAAATATTAATAGTACTGTCTACTCAAAAATTCTAATAATTTTTATTTTAAATATAATTAAATATCTTTTAATTTATTAAATTATAAACAAATTGACATAATATAATTATCGCATAGTTAAGTATGTTATAAATAAATTTATATATAAAAAATTAAATTAAAATTTGAGATAATTATTAATCATGTTATAAATGTATCATCTATTTAATAATTCAGTAATAATATTTGTACAATTTCAGTACACCTTTTGTAATATTTGTATACCTTCGGTACACTTTTTGCATAAAACAACAAGGTCTTTCGTCATTTTGAGCTCACTCATTAAAACAAAATAATACTCTATTATTCTCTCTCTCTTTTTTCCTTTTAACCACAGCCTCTTTTAGCTTTTCACTATCTTTTTAGCTCTTCTAAAGCTGAAACGTTAGGTTTTTACTGTACTCATGCAGTGCTTAATTAATATTAAATTTTAGCTAGTATATTAAGTAAGTTTTAATTATTATGCAAAAGATTATTTTGAGTATACTAGAATGCTTAGAAAAATAGATGAAGCAAGAGAATTAGAAAATTACAAGAGAACTTAAAAAAAAAAAATACTTGAATTGAATGAAAAAATTACAAAACTACAAAATTTTATAACTCTTTAGAACTATTTATGTTTACAACTTTGGTGGATGATTTGGCCAAAGAAAAAACACAAATCGATTATCAATATTATTTTGATGTGTGTGGCACACCTTCACTATCTTGCTGAATCAATAATCGTTAAAAATTTCCACTATGAGATCGTCCGTAGTTGAACCAAGCAAAAGAATTAAAAAAAACAATGGTTGCATGCAGAGGGATTGTTTGCTATCATAAAGAAAAGCAAAAAACATATTATGTTTAGAAGAATAAATAATGTATAGAAAACTTAACACCGCTTACTATGTAAGATTCTTGTGAAAATGATGGATAAATATTATCTGCAATTACATGGTGTGAACACATAGGCACTTAGACAAAGGATTAATTTGTAAGTATAAATTTTAAGAATTTAAATTACAAAACACTTAACGCCACCTACCGTAGCCACATTCTTTTGTGTTGGGGTTGCACTATCCATTTAAGAAGATAAAGGATTCGATAATTGTGACTCCTAAAAAAAACAAAATAAAAATTTCAAATATTGGAAAATTTTAACTTTACCTACTTTAATATAAGAAAATTACCCTTGCATTTTCGCCTTTTGTGTTGATTTCTTAAAAATTGTGGATCGCTTCCTTTAGCAAGGTGGATGGCCTTTACTACAAGTTGTTACTGATTCATGTATGCATGAGGTCTTATGCGTTGTAATGCCCACATTGTTGTCACAACTTACTTGGCCAGTAATAGTTATTTCTTTACTTTCACAACAAAGTTTCTTTGCCACATCCTCTTTCACTTTCACAATCCACTCCAGAACATCTTGGTAACTTTTTTCATCATCTACAGCCCCATCTGTAACCTTAAAAGAAAAGTAGCACACAATTTATCATATCGTATCGTCTCAATTGTCGAATTCCACGCATGGTCAAAACTAATTTTCTCCATACGATCGCATCTTTTTACATCTTTCCTTCGTCTTTTTAGGATGTACTTTTCTACAAGTATAGTGCACCTATTTCATAATAATACTGAAATTGCATGTTTACAAAGAATCCCTTTAAATTCAAACCTTGAATAGCTACAAATAATTTTAGTCTCATCGTTTTTGAAACTAATATGACAATTTTAATTTACCCTGGCCATTATCTTCATTGACCTTATATACTGACCCTTACCCATTCTACATAGCAATACATTTTTCTAGTTAACTCCTGCTGAAATTCTTGAAATTTGGAAATGGTGTCTTCTCCATGGCAAAAGTACTTACATAAGGAATATGACGGTTGAGAGATTGGCATCTACTTCCCCCTTTCTTTTTCAATTTTGGTTTAATGCATTACCATATTGATCCACAAATTGCTTCAAAGTAGTTTTGGAGTTAATATAACTATCAAAAGTATTCATACTCTCACTGAGTGATTGACATTTCCACTCAACAACTCCTTTTAACTAAATATGGAACTCAATGATGCTTTTCATCATATAAACTATTTAAGCAATGATTATTAACCAAATTATTTTTCTCTAACATCTCATGCCAAGTTTCCTCAAACTCACTAGCACTTTGTGAATCATAAACACCACAATGCAATAAATATCTCATAGCCTCGTAGGGTTCATATGCCTCTAACTTCTCGGGCCTTTTTTTCTTTTTTTTGTTTTAGTATATGCCATAAACATAATCAATGCTTAGTTTTAGAGAAAACAATGTCAATAGCTTTTTCATTGCTTTGTCTTAGTTTGTAATGATTCTAATGGAGGAGATCCACCCATTTATGATAGCCATGCCTGAAATAACCAAGTAAATGTCTCATTATCCTCATTTGAAACCAATCCATATCCTAACAATTTAAAATGATTGTGATGATTAACTCTCACAAACGGAGCAAATGGCTTGTCTTGTTTAATATGTAGTATCAAATGTAACATCTCCAAAATTTTTATAGGCTGCTCTACTTCTTGGATATGTCAAAAAAATCTTTTTTTCAATTGATCTTTCTCATCCAAATTTATGCTAAAAAAGAACCCATTATTTTCTGTTTCCATTTTTAAAATATATTTTTGAATTGCCATTGCATCTCCTTCACCAAGTCGTAATCGCCAAACTTGATCAACATAATTTCTATAATCTCTTTCTAAGAATGTGATATTTTCATGACCACCGACCTCCATAATAACATATTGTAATTTTGTGTAACTTTAATTCCTACTCAATCATTTATTTTAAGTTTCTATTTTATATATTGACTAATGTAATGGTTACATTAAAAATATTTAAACTTGCTCGGACTCACTGCATATTTATGTTCAAGGATTACAGTTCAAACAACCCATTTTCTATCCTCAACATCTAAACATCGTTTAATTTTAGCATTGCAACCATTTTTCACATTGGATTGAGGCCTCAAGACATCACTAGATTTACTTCTTGACATGTTGTTTCTCCCACAAGCAAATGTCACATATCTTTAAATACCATTACTTCCCTTTTTACTACTTCTTTGCACCAGTGGAAACCCTTGCTGTTTATCAAATTCTCGGTAATATTGGAACATTTTGTTAGTACTATCAGACAACATCCTGATGCATGGCTACTTCAATTTTTGTTCCATTTTGAGAATATTTTCTACCTCATTCATTTTTCTATCTTGGTTTGAAGCAATTTCTAAAGAAACAAAAGCAAAAATTTTTTCATGAGTTTCTAACTTCATCTTCTTCTTCAAATCAAATTCCACTTTTATTATGTAGAAAAATATAAATTATGGCGAAAATGTCAGATTTTTGAATTGATGTTTGTCAAATACATTAGAAAAATAAAAATAACAATAATTTAAGTTGGTTGATAAAGACCCACTTGAATTTAAGTCCACAAAACATTATGTAGCAAAATGAGTACTTTTCATTTGGCCATAAAAACAAAGAGCAGTGGTAATTTAAAAAGAAAATTACCTAATATTTGTAAAAGACAACGGTCCATTGATGCTTGTAGTGGTCTTGGTTAAAAGAGTTTGGAATAATCTTGATTGAAAGAGGAAAATTAAAGTTTGAAATGGTTAAAAGTCCAAGAGAGAGTGAGAGGATAAACCAGCCATGGTTGAGAGGGCTCAAAACGACGGAAGATATTGTCATTCTGTGCAGAAGGTGTATCGATTATGTACAAATATCATTACTATTAATAATTGCGATAACTTAGACTAACTCAAACATATTAATTTTGTGCCCAATTTTTTCTCAAACTTTTACCTCTAAATATAATAGTATTATTTATTAAATATGTATAAATTTACATGCTATTAACTAAAATTTATCCCGTTTAAAAAGAAATTTAAACTTCTCACAAATGTCAAAATTTTATAATAAAATTAATTTTTTTTATAGGTAAATTATATGTATGAAAAAGATTTTTCTTCTTATCTTTTCTATCCTTGACTTTATCAAATATTGACACGAGACATTAACAATTTAAATTATATCTTAAAATTTTTAATTTATATTATAAAATATAAAATTAAAAATTAAAAATTAAAATATAATATCAATTATTAATTATAAATATATGCTATGTGTCAGCATTTTATAAAAAATCAATAATAGAAAAGATAAGGAGCAGACCCTTGTCCTATATGAATTTGGAATTTGCCCTAAAATTTTATAGTTAATAAGAAAATAAATTATCAGTTTTTCCTTAACAAATGGATTATTGAACTTTAATTCTTAACAATTTCCAATATTTGTTTAATTGAAAATATATATCACTGTTTATTAATACAATCATAAGACTTTTACTAACAAAAAGGACAAAAATATCCCAACAGTGGACATTCACCTGAGTCATCCTCTCTCATGTGACTGTGATGTTTGACCTGAGTCAAAGCAAGACCGTATAAATATACGTACCGCGTACGCATAAAGAAATTCAAATCTTGCTTCTTGGGTAGACAGTTGGTTTCAGTTATACAGTTTCTCTCTCTCTCTCTCTCTCTGCGCCCAAACTAGCCTTTTCAGTCCACACCGTTACATGCTCATTTTTATTCCTTTTCCAATCTCTGGTTGAAGACCACAACGCACCGTCTTGTTTTTTAATTTCAATGCTTGAAGCAAAATTTTAAACAAGCGTTTTCAAAAAGGTGTTTTCAAGGGTGATCAGGTAACTTGAAGTTTAAGTTTCTTTATGGCGTTTCCACTTCAAGATTTATTGTATTGTATAGTTTTCTCCTTAATTTACTCAAAGCAGCATCGAGGTTGTATTTATGAACAATGGGAAGTAGATGCCGAACCCAAGTGTTTTCAAGAAAGCTTCAGTAGAATTTTCTAAAACCTGAAGTTCTTGATCACCATGCATGCTCTCTGTTTCTTTCTGTCTTGTGGTTAAGACAGAACAACGAGTGTTGAATGCTATTAATGATGTTAATCTTGATTAATTTACTGGGTTGTGATTGATCGTCTGGTTTAAAGAATGCAAATTTTACATTTAAGGAATTGTACTTTTTGGTTTTAAGTTCAATATTAGCAATGGATGAAGCCGTAGATGTCACTTCTATGGACCCTGAACCGGCGCAACCTGATGAAGCAGAAGATGCTTCTTCTATGGACCCCGAACCGCTGCAGCCTGATGAAGCAAAGGATTTTACTTCTTTTAACCCCGAATTGCTGCAGATTCCGAAGGTGTCCGCGATGGGGCTAAAGACAAGACCAGAACATGTTGAAGGGATGTTCAAGCAGTGGCTTTTGCTACCAGAAACCGGCAAAATGGTACTGGTTTAGTTTTCTTTTGCTTCATCTACCTTGTTTTTCGGGCAACTAATCATGGTTTCTTTGAAATTAGGCTGTTTCATTCTTTCATTTATCAACGTGAATGCCATGTTGTCTGATTTTAGATTAATCAAAATAGACAAGAAACTTTGAAGAATACAAAAACTTAAGCATAAATGATAGAAGAATACAGAAAATCATGAACCAAACGAATCAAGAGGTTTTGCATCCTTCGTCCTGGTGTGTCTACAATGAATTTATTTCTTCCTTATATTTCTTGATTTTCTCCAACCTCAAGCTATGTTTCTGTTTTGATGGGAATGCAGCTGAATTCCTTGATAGCAAATGCACTGGCAGTCGCCCCAATCAATGCTCTTGGAAATCCTGTTAACGTGGACGCTGGTGGGAGCAGTTCATCATCTTCTTGCTTTCCCGGAACCAGTGCACCTCCACTTCTACCAAGAAGTATTTCTAGTTCTCCTCACCTTCCAGAACAGAGCAATAGCCCTCTGTCGATTGGATTTCTATCAGATTTAGCTCATCATCCTTCGCAGGTTTGATTCATTTCAACTGTTCAGTCAGTAGCTTCGAACACTTAGCCAGTGAGCACTTGATATGCTTACAATTCTATTTCAAAATGGTTGTCCCCTATCACAGGAACTAAAAGAACAATTTATTTCAAGAATTAATCCGTTTTTCCAAAATCCTCTCCGCGGATTGCTGATCTACCGTGAGAAGTTTATATCTATAAATATCGTCATTTCAAGTAAACAGAGGATGTCTCTGTTGAAAGGAGCTGATGCTGCATCTTTGGTCATGCAGAATTTAAAACAGTTACCACAGAAGTATGCAAGTTACCGTCCTTTTTCTCTCGTACACTTTTTAGAAGGATAGACAGTAACAGCGCGGGGCTAATTACCAGGTGTTTTATCTATGATATACCATAAAGCAAGAACAGTTTCCCCTGTATAATTGTATGATGAATTGGATTTTGATGAATAGTCAGGTCATTAAGCATTTTCATGAATGCTTGATCGTATAATTTGTTTGCAGGGATGCATTAATTAATGCTTAATCATATAATTTGTTTGCAGGGATGCATTAATTAAGTACTGGGTCAATGGAAATATGCTGACAATGGACAAAGCGACTCAAATATATAATATTCTGAAGCATCCAGGCCGTGAATACCTTACTCAGGTTTGGTTCTTTGATGCCTATATTTTTGCTGAGCATTCATATTTCGTATGCATGCATGAACTTTGTTTTGATTGTTGCCTTTCTGTTGTGAATTTTCCTGTTAAGGTTGACTTCGGACCTATTCTTGAAGAAATTTTGGCAACCCATCCTGGTTTGGATTTCCTACAGGAGATACCCGACAGTCAGGATGCATATGGTGTGTACTTAATTGTTTACTATCAACTTGGCATAATTCAATTAGTATTACTTGAACTGAATATACTAATAGTTTCCTACATCATACTTGTGTAATGGGCCAGCCAAAACAGTCATCTACATAATTTTTTACAAAAACGATAGATCAGCATGTGGGCGTCTTACACTCAGGAATTTTAAGCGTGGAGGAGATTTAATTGATGCCATGCAACAACTTGATGAAGAAAATGACACTGCCAAAGTTCAAAGGTCGGTCTGCTCATAGATATATATTTTCATGCAAGAGTTGGCTAGTAATTACTTAAGTGTAATTTTTTAAATTCCTGTTTCATTCTAGGTACTTCTCATATAAGCAGGTTCTTGTTATAAACTCCACGTTTTGGGGTCTGGCTGCGGATGATTCCACGATCGAAAAAGGAGACCTAATAACATATGCTGATTATTCCCTTAACAAGAGGGTAGTGGATAGGATATTTTCAGAGGCTAGTTTACTATCTTGCTATTGAAAATTCTGAAAGTATCTGCTTCTGTTTCGGATTACGACAAAGGCGTTCATTTGGTTGTGGTTATGCATTAATTTCATCTCAGGCTCCAAGAGAGTTTACTTGCGGTATTCCAGGGAAGATGGGTTATGAAGATTTCGTTTACTTCTTGCTTTCAGAGGAGGACAAAACAACTGAATCTAGTATTGAGTATTGGTATGCATGCTTTTTTATTGCAGTTTTCCCCGCAGGCATCAGTTCTGTTTTTATTAATTCAATTTGGTTGTTTTTGACAGGTTCAAGTGTTTAGATTTGGATGGAAATGAAAAGATTACACAGGATGAAATGAAATACTTTTATGAGGAGCAGATGTTACGCATGCGATCCATGGGCCATCAATCCGTGGTCTCATTTGAGGATACGTTATGTCAAATAATTGACATGATTGCGCCAGAGGTCAAGGCTTTAGCCTGCCTTGTTTTATTTGCTTCTGATAATCATGGATCTTCTTCTATTTACCTAAATGTTGTTTGAGTGACAGAATGATTATTTTTTTTTTCTTGCAGAGGCAAGACTATATCACACTTCTTGACTTCAAACGATCCAAACTGTCTGGAAATGTTTTCAATACCCTCTTCAATCTTAGAAAGTACATTGAATCTCAAAGGTCGGAAAAAACTTGGCTTCGTAAATCGGTAAGTAACTAATTTGCTTAATTTCTAGTTATACACAACTGCGGTAATAGGAGATTTTTTATGACTGGTGTGCTTGTAGCCTTATTTGCATTTGTGGTGGTGCATGTATGATCAGGAAGAAGCGGCACACCCAGAATGGACAGAGTGGGATCACTTTGTACATAGAGAGTTTGATGCTTTGCAAGCGGAAGCTGAAGACGGAGATGAAGATGAAGCAGTTGAAATTATTGATTGAGGTAAATATTTATGGAAGATTTGTCAAATCAACAGACTTATCCTGGAAAACATTTTTCTGAATTTTCTGGTAGCCGCTCATTTAATATGACGACCATAGTTACAACCAGGGTTGTGATTTGCTGACCTCCCAGAATCAAAGTGCATGTTATAATCTTCTTTGGATTGTTTCCTAGTTTCTGATTCTTAAGAAATTCTGTGTGCTGGCCGCAGCTGCCTTTAGAAATCCATGGTTTTGATTGAGTAGGTTAAATGGATGCCTTTTTGACGTGAAACTGAGTTGATCTCAAGTACTAATTGTTGTCCAGTGATTTACTTGTTATGCAGGCTAGATACCACTCATGAGTTCTCCGATTCATCTCAGTCTAAGTTAGCTGCTCTATTTCCAACTAAACTGCAACACAGTTTTCTTTTTCTTTTTTTTTCCTGATTCATTCATGGTTTGGTTACGATTTTGGTTCTTTGGCGTTCCTGCTTTCTGTACAGTGTAAATGTTCTTTGATTGGACGTTGAACATGACTGAAGGAAACAAAATATATAATGATATTCATTCTAGTCTCCGATTACTACCAAGCTGCTGAAGATCTAATCTATATATTGTCCATTCCTTCGTAAGACAGCCCAGACAAACCCCACCCCTGAAAGAGGAAACAAATTCCCGAGAACAAAAAAAAATCGGAAAGCAATGAAAAGAACAGCAGTAAGAGCTTCGGGGTTTTTTTTTTTTTTTTTAAACAACAAAATAGCCTATTTTAAAAGAACAAATTTATTTATGGCTCAAAAAAAATTTAATCTTAGCTAAAAGGGTAATTTTTTTTTTATCAAAATAAACTCTTTATAATCTTTGATCAAAAATGTCTATCAAACATTGAGAATCTCAATATTTAACAAAAAAATTTCTATCAAACATCATAATTCTCAATGTTTGATAAAAATATTCGATCACATATCAAAAATTTCATATTATAACACAAAATTTTGAGAATTTTTTCTATGTTAACATTGTCGAACATGCAATTAAAAATAATTATTATATTGGTGTTATATTTCAAAGTTAAAAATTAACCATGTATTCTTTTACATTGCATAAACACATGAATGAGTCGTGTTACGATTTTGTTATGCAATTTGAATATTTATACAATTAAAAATATACTTATTTTGGTGTTATTTATAATTTTTTTGTCAGCTTGATGAAACAGGGTAATTACTGGATATGAGAATGGTATAATCAAGTAATAACCTGTTCTTCATGGGAGAAAATATTTGATCTTTAATGTTGGGTTATGATCTTCTAGTTCTTAATATTTCCAATTTTTTGTTTGATTTCCTTGCTTATTTTAGCCTGGTTGGCATATTACCCAACAAAATCATTCAGCTGATTGCAAAGCACAAAGATTATCTAATGGAGGGCTTTGGTACTGCTTGTGTTTCTTACGAGAGATTTATTTTCAGCAATTAATTGATTTTAGGATGTGCTTTGGCCTTTCTGATGAATTATATTAACTAATATTATAGCATCAAGTCTCAGATCAGTTTTTCCCCTTAACTTTATTTTAGTGGTTTCTTGTCTTTTGAAGGTTGACCCTTTCAAAATTCGACTAAATATTCTGGATGTCTGACATAAGCTTGTTTAGCAATTGATTTTGATTGGTTTTGCAGCTTTTTCTTATGATAAAACAAAACATTTCTTGGCAGTATTAGTATTTCCTATGATTCGACGTCAAAGGTGTGTGGCATCTCTCTCTCTCTCTCTCTCCCCGTCCAATTTTAATATGGCCAAAATCCTTACACTTGTAAGATTGAAGAGATTGAAATGATTTCTTTTCTTTTCTAGGACCCTTAGGTAAGTTTTTTTTATGTTAAATAAATTTTGACTATTTTTAGTTGAATTTCTTTTAGTATGAAAAAGTTTTTAATCAATAAGATCGTTTCTTTGTTATCAATTAATTCTTCGTAATCTATATTAATTTTTAATTTATTAGTTTTAAAAACTATATATTTAGATTTATTTGGAGAAAAAAAGTTAAATTTATATCTCTAAAATAATTCAACTAATTCTTCTATTTTCATTGAGTTTAAATCTTTATTTTTTTTATAGTAATTACCTTAGATTTAAATTTCTCACATAAACTTCTAAGAACTTTCTTAATATCTTGATTTTAGGAAATCATTTCACTTCAATTAAAACTTAAACTCACTATATCATTTAGTTTAATAGAGAACTCATCATTCATCTTAATTTTTTCAAATTTAGAGGTTTTAAAATTTAGACTTTTAAAATCTTAACAATCTTAATCCTCATAAAAAAATATTAAAAATATCTCAAGTATTTTTAGTAATTTTATACATGGATATTCTTTTGAATTCTTCGAGTGAAACACTCATGAAAATCGCATTTGTAGTTTTATTATTCTAATTTGATCGACTAATTCATCCTTAGTCCATTGATTAAACTTTTTAAAACTTCTTACACCATCAACTAAGAGCATGGGGAGACTCCAAACTTTCATACAAGACATCCAAACTTGTTCATCAACTAACATAAAGAATGCTTTCATTCTAACTTTCCAATAAAGATAGTTACTCCAATCAAAATAGGGTAAAATAGATAGACTTTGAGATTTATTCTCCATCTAAGCTGAAATTAAGTGTCAAAGATCAATATTAGATTTTGATACCAATCGAAAATACACCTAAGTTTAGACTTTCAAATATTGGGGGTGGGTGAAAGGCATTTGATGCGGAAATTAAAAATTTTAAATTAGTAAATTTTAAACATGTTAAAATTTACTACACCCATCAATTGAAAATACGCTTAAGTTTAGACTTTCAAATATCGGGTTAGGGGGAGGGGTAGGTGAAAGGTGTTTAATGCAGAAATTAAAAACTTTTAATTAGAAAATTTAAAATACGTTAAAATTTACTATGCCCTAAATAAGTCAAAAAACAAATAAAATTTTAAGTGATCGCCCTAATCCTACCACAAATAGATTCTAACAACGTATTTTATCAAGATAGGACCTTTGGATTATCTATGAATCATTTAAAAATTCACTAAGCAGAAAAAACTTACAACTAGTAATTTTACTCACAAAACTCTGATTATTTCTTACTTTATGAATCTACAAACAATATATTCAAAGACTGCAATTCCAACCACCAATATCTTGTAGAATTATGAAAGTTCATATTTAAAAGAAAAAACTTTGGTGATTATAATTTTCAAGAGCAAACAATCACAAATTACAACAATCAAGATAAGATTTGTAATTATAAGAAGTAAATTATATTAAGAAGGTTAAGGAATACTCAGAGGATGATTTATGCTCAAGAAGAAAAGGAAAATGCAAAATTAACCATCACAAATCATAGGCCTGCAACTTAAGATTTTATATCTTTTATAGGAGTGCTCGAGCGAATGTCGAACAATTTGCCTAGGTAAGATAACTGGTCAAGCAAAAGTCTAGCGGAGATTATTGCCAAGCTTCTTCAAAATGCCGCTTGAGTGCCAATCGAACACTTGTTAAGCATCAATGTAGCACCAAATACTACTTAAACACCAGTCAAGTGTTTGTCGAGCGCCACAGACCACCCAAGTGCCAATCAAGTGCCTGTCGAGTGCTAGCTTTCTGACTTCAATTCTTCAGGGCTGCTTGAGCACTCATGAAGCCTTGGTTAAGCATTAAGTTTCTAAAACCCTTCCAATAACTTCTCCTTGATGCAATTAAACAGTCATCGTTATACAACTCTAGAATATATTTAAACACTAAATTTTATTCATGAATGAACTACCCTAAATATTCTAACAATACTTAGGGGGCATATTACATTTTTCATTTGTTTATTCAAGAAGTAAAAGTGCAAGTAAAGGACCTGGTGTTAGTAGTTTCAAAAATTTTTTTGCAAATTAGTAGGTGATGACTCTGCTGTGCATACCTCTATTCTTTTGCATATATAGTGAGAGTTTTACAACTTTTGTTGGCATGCATCTTTTAATTCTTCTTCGGCGATACTGCACTCAAGTCTCCTTATATGAGTGACACTTGCCTAGGAAAGTATCCATGGATAAATCTTCCTCTCTGTCATCTTGGTGGCTAAGCAGTGTTATTCACGCATTTTGGGATGGGTTTGATGTTGATTTGGTCGTGCATAAAAAGATTGCACATTTCGGTTTTGATGAGTTATAAACAAACTCTGTTGACGTTTTTTGCTCTTTCTTTTGAGGACTGGAAAGGTGATGTCCATGTTTATTTTGTTTATTTTTTATTTTTTTATTTTATTTATTTATTTATTTGCCATTATTATTAATGATCATAAGAGATGTACTCTTCGAATGGTTGTTGGGCTCTTATCCACTTGTATGCTTCTGTTCAACACAGTGAATACTTTTTTCTCCTTCCAAATAGCTTATTGTAGAGAAGAGAGCGAATAAGGAATTGCTTATTGTTGTATATTTTTCTTCATTCCTCACAAACATCAGAACTTATGGAATTGCCATGGCCGCATCTACATAAACACAAGTTTGTACAATCAACAGGTGCTTGTCAACCGTGACCACAGACTAAAAGTTACCCCCACAACCATTTGCATAATTGCATGGGTGAACAGAGGAGACTTCTCACTTTCAGCTAAACAATAAACCAAAGATCATGAATAAGAAAAAGAAGAGCCCGTGATATATTTTTGAAGTTTCTGAAAAAGTCTCAGAATTATGATTAACCAAAATATAGAATCTGATGTTTCCTCATATCAATCAATACATTAATGGAATCAATTTGATGCTGAAAAGAAAAGGGTGGAACTTTATAATAGAAATTCTATGCTGCATTCTCCTTCTTCAGCTTTGCAAGCTCCTGTCGAACAAGTCCACTCCTCTGCAATAGAGAATTACAGCACATAAGAAGCTTGTAAAGGTGCCTGGTAGATAACCTCTTTGATAATACAATATAAAAAGGAAAGAAAAATAGATCAAATCTCCAACAAATAACACATGCACATAGGCATTTAGCTGTTTATCAACCCACTTTCTATCAATTAAGGGTACAGATCTGCTGAATTATTAACACTAGTTGTATTCACTAACCATATTACATTTGTGGGGTTTGGGCATGCCAAGGCTCCAAATTATATTTATTGACAAGTAATGACATATACACAGTTCCAGTCACATGTTTGCCTAATAAAAGGGAGGGGGCAAGGGAGACGAACAGTACAGTTGAAAATCATGAAAGGATGAGCGTCTCTCTCTGACATAACTGTTTGCCTTTTTGATATGAGATCAATCCAATATTACAGAACAGGAAATAGACAGGCAGAATAGCATACCTTGATCTTTGCCAACATGAGCTTGAACCTATCAAAATCATTAAGTGAGGCCCTCCGTTTCTGCACAATTAGTTTTCTACCCCAGGAGCTGTTCTCCCATTTGTTCTTCACATCTGCCACCGTAGAACCACAATTTAGTTGTAAGGAAACAACAAAAATGTGGTTAGCAAATGATTAAAAAAAAATTTGTCACTGAAATTTTAACTGCTTGACACTCACCAGCCTTTTCCATGGCTTCAATCAATGCCTTCTTCCTCGGCACTCGATTGATGTCAATCTTAATATCTGTTAGAGATAGCCTCTTCAAGTTCATTTGGCCCCTCACCATATCAGGGGCATCAACAAGAGCCTATACGACATTATGAAAAATCAATTGCTAACTCGTATTACAAGGTAGGCCACAAAGCCATACTTAAAAACCAATCTTCGCTATTCACATGATAATAAAATGTCGTGCAATCACCCGTAAAACGCAAGTCAGTTAAACCCAATGGTTTTCTTCTTTCCCAATAGAAGAAAAAAACAACACTTGACATGCAGTGTGTAGGGCAACTCAAAATTATGCAGAACAGTTCATACAAGTCCAAGCTAAAATCACACTGTTTACAAAGTTAGTCAACTTTCCAAAATTTTCTATTATGTACAGAAAAGGGTAACCAGTTATTTAATATGTAATTCTACAGAAACTAGACAAGAACATTCAGATTTCTGGCTTTGCATGCGGACATGGCATAAATTATTTTCAACTAAAAACTGTAAACAATAACGAAAAAATTGAACATAAGTTGCAACTAAAGCATAAATAAAGAGTAAAATTAAAAAGGGACCCTGTTTTGATCAATGACATCGACAATGACCACGAGCTTCCCATAGTCCTTGCCGTAGTTAACCAGAGCTACTCTTCCGATCTCCACGTACCTCTTGAACGGCTATACATATAAAAAGAAAAAGAAGGGAAAAATTTACGTAATTGAAGCAAATCAAGCATTACGTTTGGCAAGTGATAGATCTAAGGAGGACCCATGAAAGGGTTAGACAGAGTACAAACCATTTTTGAAGATATGAATAGCTCAGCCGGAGGAGCGAAGAGACGAAAGAGGCAAGAGACTATGTTTGGTTTACGGGCTTGCCTGGTAAAGTTATGCTAGGGTTTTTGCAGTTCGTGATGGTGATTGAATGCGGACAGGTCTATGTTAGGTTGACAAGGAACGTGTCTATATTGTATTGATTGGAGGACGCAATTGTGCTTCCGTCGATTGAAGTTTTACAGTCGCACCCTCTGTTTCCTGTATTTACTGTTTTGGCATGCCACTTCTTTAAGTTTTGTGGTTTTTATTTTTTAATTATAAAAAATACAAATGATGATAGTAGAGCGAAAGCCACTGCACTGTGATCTTAAACCAGCCGTATAATCTTATGACATTTGCGACTTGTATAGTACATATCTGCGGGTCCGACTTGCCACGTCATTGCCAGATTGGACGAGCCGCCTCTTTCCTTGCACATATATCCGAATAATACGAAAAAAGAACAGGCGTGCGTCAAGAAAACGCAGGCACTGTTCGAGTTAAGAAATCTTCAAGCGTCTTCTTCGCTCTTTTTTATCCATTTCCATAACTATGAAAACTTTTCCTTCTCTCTGCAGATTTCATCATTATTAACAAAATCTCATGCAACATCTTTTTTCATAGCATCTGCAGTTGAAACCGACATTTCGTGTACGTTTTCGTATTATTTATAAACACGGCAGTCGTTTTCTGCAAACTGAGCAAAGAATGATTCAATTAGAAACAAAGAAAATGTGGTTTTATTTTTATTTGAAGGAAGAGTATATTTCATTGAAACTTTTTCCTTCTTTTTATATGTCTGACGAAGTGGCTGGTTGGTGTGGCAGGCTTGGTTTGGTTTGGTTTTGTTTGATGGGTGCCAAGTGATTGCAGAGAATGGCGGGCATTCTTCTGAAGAAATCTGGAGGGGATGATCTGGATTCCTTCTATCCGATTAGACCCGAATATAAAGCTGATGTCCCCAAGATCCGCTTTAAAACCCGGGTATTTTCATCACTTATTCATTTGTTAACCATTAAATTTAAGCAACATATGTTTTGTATCATCTTGTTTACCCCATTTAGTTGTTTCTTATTTTGTCTTAGTACATTTTGATGTATTGAAAGTTAGAGGTGTTTTTTTTGCTCTGATTTTTATTTGGATAAATTGGATTTCGTTGGTTACTTGTGCAATTCCATCCAATGATATGTTCGAAGATTGATGCGTGGATTTGTGGTCACAAAAATTTCTTTTTTCACAGGCTGGGAAAACGCTTAGTGCAAGAAGATGGCATGCTGCGTTTTCTGAAGATGGTCATTTGGACATAGCAAAAGTGCTAAGACGGATCCAAAGAGGGGTAGGCTTCTTTGACTTACAATTACGTTGCTTTATTAGGCAAACAAAGTCATAATCTGATTAATACATCATTTGGGGACGTACAAATGGACCTAAGGGTCTAACGCACAATGTTATTAACAGGATTACTCTAGTGTTTTCAAAAAATTAATCAAGGCATAAGATTATCGATACCAAATTGGTAAAAATTCATTCTGAGCAGGCGAACCTAGGTTTTCTTTGTATTTTCATGCTTAGCTTATTAGTGTACCATGCCAAACTTGAAATGCATTAAGACAATAGAATGTCTACATCAATCTTATTTGTATTTTTACATTTTATCTACCCAAGTTGCAGGTCTGCAAACTGCCTATATAATTTATTGCACATATATAAATTTTACACTCCCTTGCTTCATATAAAAATGTGGGAAATATCAACTTCCATTGAGACTTTTATCTCATAACTTATCTTGTTTTATTGTTATATTGCATCTATTATGTCATGCTGATTTGTTTTATACCGTGTGTCAGTGTATGGGATGATCTTTATTTGTGTAGTGGAATATCAAAGTTATTACATGATTGATATAGAGTTTTAACTTCTTCAACAGCTTGTGTGGTAGGGTATTCATCCTTCAATCAAAGGGTTAGTATGGGACTTCTTGTTGGGTTGCTTTGATCCTGACAGTACCTTTGAAGAATGGAACCAAATCGGGCAACAAAGGAGGTAATGTCTTCTTCCAAATTAAATTATTGAGTTGACATAGTAAATCAATTTAAGCAGTTAGGGGAAGAAAATACATGCTCTGTTTCCCATTTGTTTTCCCCTGACTCTCTGCTTTGGATGGCAGATTGTAATGGAGACATTTGTAGTCTTGGTTCCCAATTATTAATAGATATATATAACTTGTGATGAGTTTTACATGCATATTGTTGTGTGGGTACATTACATCATCTGTTACTTTTTTGTGAGAAACATATTTGAACTAATTTTGCTCTCATGCCCGTACAACTGCATATGCATATATTTAACCATGCATAAAATGCACGCACAGATATAGCTTTTCACAGCCAACACACTGGACCATTTGATCCATTTAATATTTACCTTTTTTCAGTTCATCCATTGGTCCTAATTTAAAGAGCATTTCTCTCAAATGACAAATGGTGGCTTTACATGTCCTCCAGTGTGACCTTATGTTGATTCTATGCTAGTTGTGGTCAGTTACCACTTTGTTATTCCTTCTTTTTACTTTTTTGATTATAGTGGCTTACACAAATCATTTTAGGCAGCAGTATGGTGCATGGAAAACCAAATCTTAAAGCATGGTTCCCATTATTGGTAGTGGAAAGATCATTACTGCTGCCATTGTAACTGAGGATGGCCAATCATTACAAGAAAACAGCAATTCACAAGATTTGGGGTGGCACGTAAATATTGCCGTTGCAGACAAGAAAGTGCTTCAATGGATGCGCAGCCTGCACCAAATTGGTACATATGTGGTGCGTAATTTCATTCTCCACTGAATTAGGATTCCTTATTGATTTTTGGGTTTCATTGGATACCTTAAGACAATTACGCTTTACAGGGGGTTATCATGGTGTGCTATATGAAACTGTCTTTAACAGCAAATGTTAAGCCAGAAAATGCATTGGCTATGGGGTTGCACTATTAGTTTCTTAACTCAAAATCTTCTTGGTTGTCATTTTATGGTCTTGCATCGACTTATAATAGTACTTAACAGGGCAAGTACAATTTGGGTTGTAGGTTTGGATGTTGTTTGCACAGATCGATCTCTTGTCTTCTACGAGAGTGAAAGTAATCAGGCAAAACTTTGGAATGTTCTTGCAATTTATTCATGGGTGGACAATGATATTGGCTATGTTCAAGGTGAATGGAATAGGCTGTATAATTTACTGCAAAACTGAAATGTTTTTGTTTCCAGATAGTTATTTTGGGATTCTTTCTTGAGCAGGAATGAATGATATTTGCTCACCTATGATAATTCTTCTTGAAAATGAAGCAGATGCATTTTGGTGTTTTGAGCGTGCAATGAGAAGACTGGTATGCATGAATTTGATAATATTGTTGTTGTAACCATTGTTGTGCAAGTGATGTCAACTACCTTTTGAGACTTGTGATTTGAATATATTCCTCAGCTTTACTAAGATACAACAGAAATGCCATAATTTGAATGAAGCTACTATCTGAAAATCTAAAGTGGTTTCTAATTTGAAGTGAAATTTACTCCTGTAACAATGGCATGATATTGACTCGAATGAGGATTTAAGAGAAATTTCCGGACATGAAGCAGATGATAGCAAACATAAAGAAAAAAGATTGAAGTTGGGACAATGAAAGATCAAGTATTAGGCTCAGAGTTTGCAAAACTTCTAAAATCTTGAATGGGTTGTAAAATAAAGAAAAACTGCTTATAATAATGACTTGTGGTTTTCTTATTAAGGAGTTTATTGGTTACTTATTTAAAATGGTATAGGTTTCTGTTTTGCCACTAGGGTCTTGACTCATTTTTCTTGGCAGAGCTTATGGTTCATTAGAGAACATAAAACCATAATTTTCTATGTATCTTTCTTGCCTCTCTCTATTTTTCTCTCCAAACTTTGTTCTCTTGATCTCCTTCTCTCTAATTTCTACTTTTTTCTCTCTCTTCTGGTTTCTATCTCTCTCTCTTTTTGCTGCCCTACCTCATAAGGTAATTATTTGTTGGCTAAAGCCTTATTTATTTCATTTGGTAGAGGATCTGGATGGTGGGGAGTATTTGTTTGCATTTCGCACGCTCATGGTGCTTTTCCGGAGAGAATTTTCCTTTGTGGATTCATTGTATCTTTGGGAGGTACGGAGGAATTATTGTACTCAGTCTAATTTCACCGAGAATTGGGCTTTATTTTGTTAATTAAAAGCGCTATACCAATATTTACTTATATTTCAGCTTAAGCTTATTCTAAGACATAAGATATATTGGTTTTAGCTGATGTGGGCCATGGAGTACAACCCAAATATCTTTTCATCATACGAGACAAGTACGAGTGATAGGCACAAAGTAAATAACAAGAAGCTAAGCCTAAAGCAGTGTGGGAAGTTTGAGAGAAAAAATATGAAGACTGGATTGACCGATAAACAGAGCGCGCTTTCTGTTTTTCTTGTTGCAAGTGTTCTTGAGACCAAGAATAAAAAACTTTTAAAAGAGGCCAAGGGTCTGGATGATGTTGTCAAGGTCTACTTTCTCTCTGTATCTCTCGTTGCAATGCTTAGTTCATCAACGGTAAATCATCTAATAGTGGAACTCTTCTCTTTGCAGATTTTGGGTGACATTACTGGGAATTTGGATGCTAAAAAAGCATGTACTGAGGCATTGAAGATTCACAAAAAGTACCTAAGCAAGGTAGGATTCCTTTTCATTTTTATTTTTTTCCCCTTTCAAGTGCCTTACGTGTACCAATGATGTTAATGACTGTACTAATTATGTTAACGAATGTTTGTGCATGTAGACCAAAAAGTAATAGATGTGGGTTGAAATTATCAGTCTGCAAACTAGCTGCAGCACCCCGATTTTTTGCTAAAGGATGATTTGATGAGGTTTCTGTCTGTTTTTGATATATATCCTTTCAGTTGATTTGTCTGTGGAGAGTAAATGGTGTTGAGCTCTTTGTAATAAAATTCTATGGTCTTTTACCCTGTATTATGACACGTCATTCATTCATGTAAACCAGTAACTTTGAAGCGGATGTGGTGATGGTGGTGGTGGTGGTGGTCTCTTCGGAGCAGTATACTCAGATATAATTTGTATAAACAAACACGTTGGCGGTGCTAGCAAGCAACAATTTTTGTCATATAATTGCTTTCCCAAATGTCGAATTCTTTTCATCTAAATAAATTGCTTACATTTCAACAATTAGCTTATCTCATTCTCGTAAGAAGTTTGTGCTTTTATTGGCCACCAATTATCATTAGAACTTGAACAAGAAATCACGGTAGATGAGGGAGAGACCTGGCAATATATCATAAACATCGTTGATTGAAAACAGTACTCAAGTGTTGATTAGTCATTACAATTGAGTGCTCATCTGTAAATAAAATCCATTACTAATGCAGACACCAAATTTTAAGATGTCATTAGTAAGGATGCACTACATGTAAAAATTAATAAATAAACATCTTTGAGACAGCTAGTTTATCACCACCTGTTAAGTGACAAGATGGCATAGGAAATTTTTGTTTATGCAGTAACTTTTTGCATGTGCCAAACAATTTAGTCAATAATCTCAAAATTTTCTACAATAAGGAGATTTCTCTCTCTCTCTCTCTCTCTTTTTATTATTTTGCACAAAAGAAAGCACATAATATTTACAAGGGCAAAATTCTTCTTCATTTTTCTCATTTTTCTTTAAAAAAAAATACAACAAGTGTTATAAGATTCACCTCATTGAATTCTTTTGAACTCAAGATTTTTGAACTCTAAATTATACTATTTATACATACAAAGTACAATCAACATCTCTAGTTATTTAAAACTCTCTAATCACTCAAATTTTATCATCTTGTAGTTTGATTATATTCAATAGTTGATGAAAAAGTTAGCTAAAACTCCCACTTCATCTATATCTCTAAAATTCATGATCAACCAAATTCATTAAGAAGGCTGTTATTATCTTTATCTCTTATCAAGATAATCTCTTTAAATCCTCTTGACCCCATGTAGGATGAGTGCACCATATGTTGAGCCTTTCTAAATTTACCCATCATTGTTTTGAGTCTTCCAACTCTTAACCTGCGATTGTTCTCATTTGCATCTTCCTCTATAAGCCACCTTTTGTACAGTCCAACTATACATCTCTATTATTTATACTTTTTTTAGGCTACATGTCATGTTAAGGGCCCATTGGGTGTATGTCAACAAGTCTGTTTGCTAGCATTATGGTCACATGACACCTTTGTGTCACCGAAGCCCTGCATATTTCATTACACTCATGGTTCATTTCCTCATCTCAATTCATTGAAAGTATACTTTGCCTCTAAACTCTTTCACGCCCCAATATCCAAGAGTTGAAGCTTGAGTACTCTCAAATTAAGGGTTTAATAGACCACCCCCATCAGAAGAGCTTGATGTACTTATCAAAAAGTGTCCAAGTACGCCTTAATTTCCTTTTCGAATTAGCATAAAAAAGTGTCCTACTCTTAGATAGCATCCATTATGCTACCATGTTTCTATAGAACTAAATATTCTATTCTTCTATTCTTTATACTTTATCTTATAATTGTCGATCAAAGATCCTCTCTATTTTTTTTATCAAATTCTTGCATATCATAGAAAGAGCTCTCTTGGCTTGTTGGCGGCCATTATTAACCAAGTCCTCATAAAAAGGTTTAAAGAAGCTTGCATGAAATGTGGGATGTACTTTTGATCTCTCAGGTAATTTTAACTGGTATGCCACTCTTTCCACTCTTTTGAAAACTTCAAAAGGCTCATCATATGTTAGCAACAACCCATGATGCAACAACGTCTTATTACTGATCTTCTTCCATATTTAAAGGGTCAACTTGAGTAACACCTCATCACCACATCGAACTCTAGTGACCTATATCCCACTTCAGCATATTTCTTCATGCACCAAAATGCCTTGGCCAAACTGTTTATCCCTTGTGCTAGCATATCCTACTTATCTCCAAAATCTATAAGTCTTTGAATAATCTCACCATTAAATTATTTAACCACCTCATGTACAGTGAGTAGCTATTGCTCTATCACCAACTCCGTTAGACTCATTCTTATTATCGAAAAACAGTGGATGTTATAGCAAAATTGGGCTACATCAAACAAATTTATCCAATTCGTTTGAATTGTTGTCACATAATACCGCAAGTACTCTTTGAGTAAAGCATTCACCTTTTTTTTCTATCCATTAGATTGAATAAAGTTGTCCAAAATTTACTTGTAATATGAGCATTTATATCGCTTATAATATCTCCTAGTATGACGAATTACTTAACTACACACTTGTAGAAAAGCTTTGCTATCGTACCAATACTGCAAGCATGAGGTGCTGATATGAACACTACATACTTTAAAAAGTAATCAACCACCACAAGGATCGATTTGTGCTTTCCACCTTTGCCATGCTTGAGACAAAATCCACAACATTGACTGCCATGGTTTCTCTAAATTTAGCACTGGTTGTTGCTATCATCTCCTTCTCATAAATGGTGTAGCACTGTTTGAAATTCTTTAGCTTCTGACTTTCATAAGCAATAAGATAACTCTTTTGCATGAGCATGACACTAATAGTAATGTCTGACACATTTGTATGCACTTTAAAAAGTTTCTTAAAGTTTAATAATTTTAATATTGGCTCAAAACACACTGCTCTTTTGATATCCTCAAATGCCTGATCAACGCTTTAGTTTACTCCCACTTTTGACCTTTTCACAAGAAGCTAATGAGCGTGTTTACTTTTAGTGAATAATCTTTAATGAACTTTCGATAATAACTTGTAAAACCTAGAAAAGATTGCAATTCGAGTTCCTTCTTTAGTGCAGTCTAATTAAGACTCGCCTTAACTTTTGTTTCATCTATTCAAATCTTGCCATGGCTAATCCAATACCGAAAAAACATCATTTCTTATCAATAAAGCTCACGTTTCTCCTTTTTGACAAACAACTTATACTTCCTCAGTTTTAAGAACATTTTCCACAACAGCTTAAAATGACCATGGTACATCTTGTTGTGCACCACAATATCATATAAATAAATGCCAATAAACTTATCCAAAACTCGTAGAACACATTGTTCATAAGATTGCAAAATATTGTTAATACGTTAATTAGTTTGAATGGCATCACCAAGAACTCATATTGTAACACCTGGTCCAATAAAAAGGAAAAAAGAGTTTAGACCCAAAAATTTTTAAAAAAATATTGGCCTATTCCTTTAGTATAAATAGGAATGAATGAGTGTAAAACTCAAAATAACATTTTAAAACCCATATGAAGAGAAAAGAAGAAAGAAAAGAAAAGAAAAGAAAAGAAAAGAGAAAAGGAAGAAGGAAAAAGTAAAGAAAAAAAAAAAGAGAAGAGAAGAAGAAAGAGAAGGAGAAGAAAGATAGGAAAGTGAAGATAACAATTTTATTTTTGTTTATTTTGAAAAGAAAATTATTTATTTTAGTATAAAAATTGAAGAACATAGATAAATTTTATTTTAAGAGTTTACTAATTAAAATTATTATTATTTTAAATTTGAACTATAAATCAATAAATTTTATGTTGAATTATATAGTTTAATTAAAAATTTCTTAAAAATAGTTGAAAATTAGATGAAAATTTATAAAATTTACATTGAGGTAAAAATACAAAAAATTATAATTATTTTATTTTATTTTATAAATTAAAAATTTTATGTGCAAATAGTTAAAAATTTTATAGTCAAAATAAAAATTTTTATAATTTTAAAATAAAATGATAAATTCTAACAATTGTGGGCCTTGAAAATCAATATTTTTATGGTTTTTTATAATTTATCATTATTAATATTTTTCATTTTAAAGATTCAAAATTTTAAAATATTTTAAACCGAATTTTAGGTTGATTTTAAACTAAGACCTTTTTTATATTTTAATTTAAGCGATACAAGTTATTAGTTTATTTTAGTTATTTGTATTAATTTTTGTAAAATGTAACTAAGCAATAATAACTGAAAAGGAAGAGAGATCAGTGAAATTTTAGAAAAAGCACTCTCATATCGATCTAAATAGGTCATTCATATATAATTGATTATTTTAATGTTTTAAAAACTGAAAATTAAAGTTTTATATTAAATTTTTATGAAAAAATTATATTTCAATGACATGATTATTATTTTATCCTATTTTATATAAATTGTTTAAGAATTTAGCAATATTATTATTGTTAAATTACACTTCGGATATTTACAATATTGTGAAATAATATGAATAAATTAATTTGTTATTATTGTATGTGATTAGATCATGACATGGTATATAGTTTTTTGTTTCGCACCAATGACTAAAGACTTGATTTCAGTCCAATGGTAAAGGTCAATAAATTTAAAATCATGGACGGCAATTCTCAGGTATAAAACTTATAAAGTACGCAGGTTACACTTTTTTTGAATGATAATCCCGAAAATAGTGTTCCAAAATTATGCATTATACATAGTGATAATTAAATATATTATTTTATATTATTATTATTTATACTTATTTATATTTATTTATGATTTGATTAATTAAAAGCACATATATTATTAAATTTATTTGAAAATTTTCAATTATATGTAAATATTTATGAAATTTTAGCTCACAGCTTACTTTTCAAGTCATTTTAGAGTAATTAAAAATAGGTGAAACTAAAAAAAATTGTCTTTTTACTATATATATTTTAGAGAGATATTCTATAGTATATATTGTGTTTGTTAGAATTTTGTAAAAAAACTGTTCATATTTAGTTAAATAAATATGTTAAGTTTTGATATGATAGATTTTGTTGTGACGATAATTTAAAATTTCATAAGAAATACTATAGATATTATAGAATTTTAATACTTGTAGGTCTATATCGATGTTGTATATGGATAATGAAAAATCTATTAAAATATCCATAACCTCATTATTTCCCTTTAAATTATTCCATTAAACCCTAATTTTGGGAGTGTGGCACATATGAACCATAGCCAATCACATATGCTGTCTTCGCTTCATCTCCTTTAACAATTCTCACTTGCCAATAGCACGCTTAGAAGTTAAGTTTTATAAACTAAAATGTGCACCCTCATCGGTCAAATAAATCAGCAACATTAAATATGAGGTACTCGTTCTTTACCATGACCTTATTTCGTGGGCAATCATCCACAACAACTCATCCTACTTCTTCTGAAACAATATCAGTGTGCCATATAGAGCTTTCAATGCTTGGATATATCCCGTTTCCAACAACTCATCAAGTTATCTCCAAAATTCTGACAACTCTGAAGATGTCATCCGATAAGGAACTTATACAGTTTAACTCTATGTAGCGACCAACTACATATCTAGGGGATAATTTTTTTGGAAGTTAGGGTGGCATGATGTCTGCAAACTCATCTAACACAATAGTATACTTATCAAGTACTTCTACAATCTTAGCAAACTTGATCTCTACTAGTGCACTATGTAAGACATCTTTCGTTTCTTTATCCCCTTTTTAAACTATATAACCATCTGAAGTGATGGTCTAGTCTTACCATTCTCTTAGAACAAATGCGGCACAAGCCCAAGAGTTTTTCTTATAAGCAACAAACTTTGTATTTATGATATCACGTATGCCATAGATCTCACTAGAAATTTTATTCCAAAATCAAGTTAAAATCTTCAAGTAATGGAATAAAGAATCCAACCTTCTCTTCCCAAAAAAACTTATGACAATGTCTTGTATCCACCATTGCAACATCATATTCCTTGAATTCACAACTTGTATGGCACACAATGAACCTTCAACTTGTAACCTAAGCCTTTGTACCTTTCATACTGCAAGAAAGTTGTTAACAGCACTTATATTCACTATTGCCTGAATCTTTTTCCTATTTACTTATATCATTATGTATATTAGACCTTGATAGGAGTCATTTATCCGTTATACATTGCAGCGTTAATGTTATAAAGTGTTAAACTTTAGAATGCCTTTATCGTATTGAGCTTTCATATTTTAGACATTTTTTAGTCCGATCGAAACCATTACAAATAAAGTATGCCAAGGTTTTTCTTTCCCACTTCTATAGTGATTTACTAAAGTTAGATTATGTCATGTCCCTCCTTCGGTCATCACTCTTAAACGTACTAGCCTATTTCTTTTTACCTTTAGTACTCTTATATTCAGTCAAAAAAGTAATATCAAACTTGTAATTCATTAAGCTATTTATTGTTGTAATAGCAATAGGCAAGTCTCTCATCACTTGTCTATTTACACCCATGGCAATAATTCGGAGATGAAATTAAAAAGCTTATCTTCATCTGACATGTCCTTAATGTCTAATATTAACGAGCTAAATTTTTTCACTTACTTATGCACTATTCCCAAATGCTTGAGCTTTTACAGTCGTTCCCTCGCAAGACATTCCACATTATAAGGTAAGAATTGACTTTTTAATTCTTTCTTGAATGAATTCCATGTAACAATAAAAAGTCACATTAAATCTACATCCTTTTATAATTGAGTAGGCCACCATAACTTCGCATTTCTCTTATGGTACGTACTCGTGATAGTTACTAACTTATCCACTAGTATGCAAGCAACCTTGAAATACTACTCCATGTCTCAAATAAAGTTCTCCAACTTCTTCACATTTCGAGAGCCACTAAAACTCTTAGGCTCAGGCATCTTGATCTTTTAAAGACTTGCCTCTATTTATGTGGTATTGCTAAATGTGCACTTCAACAACCTAACTTCACCCTTAAAGTCAGTAAGTATCTTCAGCACTTCATCAATGAAGCCACATCATCTGTAGTTGCCTTAAGTTTTTTCATAAACTCCTTAGCAAACATACTCAACTAATGTTAAAGAAATTTAACCAGTAACTTTAAAATTTTTTATAATAAGGAGGTTTTTCCTTTTTTCTTTTCTTTGCACAAAAGAAAAAAGACAATATTTACGAATGTAAAATTCTTCAACCTTTTTTTTATTTTTCTTCAAGAAAAGAAATACAACCTAATACTTTCAAAGATTCACCTCATTGAATTCCTCTAAATTCACTTATAATCTTTGAACTATAAATTATACTATTTATAAGAATAAGGTATAACCAATATCCCTTATTATTTAAAACTCTCTAAGCACTTAAACCTTGTCAACTCGTAGTTTGACCATAACTATTTCTTAATAAAAAAAAAAGTCATCTAAGACTCTCGCTTCATTCATATCTCTAAAATTTAGAATCAACTAAATCTATTAAAAAGACAGATCTTTCTTTGTAAATTACTCTTTATATAATCCAATTCCACATCTCTATTATCTGTACCTTTCCTACTATATGTCATATCACTAGCTCATTGGGTGTATGTTGCCAAGTTCATCTACTAATATTGTGATCACATAACACCTCTGTATTGCCGAAGCCCATGCACAATCCATCGCACTTATGCTTCATTCCATCATTTTAGTTCGTTAAGAAAGTACTTTGCCTCTAAGCTCTTTTGTGCCTTAATGTCCAATAACTCTTTTGTTTATGTGACAATTCTGTGCATGTGTTAAGAAACTTCACCAGCAACTCTAAAATTTTCAACAATAAAGATATTTTTCACTTTTTCTTTCTTTGTACAAAAGAAAACACACAATATTTATGAATGCAAAACCTTTAAACCTTTTTCTTATTTTTTTCAAGAAAAAGAATATAATATGGTGCTTTCAAAGATTTACCTTATTGAATTTCTCTAAACTCACTTGTAATATTTAGACTTTAAATTATATTATTTATAGGTACAAGGCACAACCAATATCTATGATTGTTTAAGACTCTTTAGCCACTAAAATTTTATTATCTTGTAGTTTGACTATATCTAATACTTGATGAAAAAGTTATCTAAGACTCTCACTTCATCCACATCTTTAGAATTTAGGATTACCCAAATTTGTTAAGAAAATTGATCTTATCTTTATCTCTCATCATGGTAAGATATTTTTAAATTCCATAGACAGAATAAATGTACCCTATAACACGCCTTTCTTAGTTCACTTGCCACTTCTAACTCTCAACCCAATGAACATTCTTACCTGCATCTTTCTTTGTAAGCCATACTATATAAAGCCTAACTTCACATCTCTATTGTTTGTACCTTTTTCGTTATTTGTCATGTTACGAGCCTATTGGGTGATATTAGTAAGTTCGTATGCCAGCATTATGTCATATGACAACTTTATGTTACCAAAGCCCATGTATAGTTCATTGCGCTCATGCTTCATTCACTCATTTCAATCCGTCAAGAGAGTACTTTGCCTCTGAAATCTTTTATGGCCCAATGCCTAAAAACTCTTTTATTTATGCTATAACCCTATGCGTGCAATAAGAAATTTAGCTAGCACCTTTAAAACGTTTTGCAATAAGGAAGTTTTTCTCTTTTCTTTTCTTTGCATAAAAAAAACACACAATATTTGTGAATGCAAAACCCTTTAACCTTTTTCTTATTTTTCATGAAAAAAAAAAAAAGAATACAACTTACTATTCTTAAATATTCACTGACACATCTCACATCGCTAGTAGTTGAGTCTGGGCTACATAATATATAGCTTGGGTTCTCCTAACTAAGTAGATACATTTTGAGTTGTAAAACTTAAGAACAAACCTGTGATAGGCTGTATGCCCAAAGAGAACAATATCTACTCAGTAGTTGTTGAGTCTAGGTTATTACAGATGATATCAGAGCCAACTCTTAACTCAATGTGTAGATGTTTAAATTTGTGATATGTCTTCTGATATGTTAATGTTCTATTTGACCCCCTCACGAGGACGTGAGATTTAAAAGGGGGAGAATATCAGATCCCATATCATTAGCAAGTGAGTCTGGGCTACATAATATATAGTTTGAGTTCTCCTAATTAAGTAAACGCATTTTGAGTCGCAAAATTCAAGAACAAATCCGTAACAGGCTGTGTGCCCAAAGCGGACAATATCTACTCAGTAATTGTTGGGTATAAGCTGTTACATTCACCTCATTAAATACTTATAAACTCACTTATGATTTTTGAATTCTAAACTATACTATTTATAGGTACAAAACATAACCAACATTCCTCATTGTTTAGGACTTTTTGGCTATTAAAACTTGGTCACTATATAGTTTGACCATATCAAATTCTTAATGAAGTAGTCATCTAAGACTCATATTTCATCTATATCTCTAAAACTTAAGATTAATCAAGTCCATTAAGAAGATTGATCTTATCTTTATCTCTCATCAAGATAAGATCTTTTTGAGTCCCATAAACTACACATAGGATGATTGCATCCCATAATAAACCTTTTTGAGTTCACCTGCAACTTGTAACTCTTAACTAGTATATGGTCTCACTCACATCTTCTTTTGTAAACTATTTTTATACAGTCTAGATTTACATCTCTATTATTTGTACCTTTCCCACTACATGTTATATTACGAGCCCATTGAGTATATGTTAGCAAATCTATTTACTAAAATTATGGTCACACGACACTTTTGTGTTACCGAAGTTCACACATAGTTTATTGTACTCATTCTTTATTTCTTTATTTAAGTTCGTTAAGAGAGTACTTTGCTTCTGAACTCTTTTGCACCCCAATATTTAAGAGCTCTTTTATTTATGCAGCACCTCTGTGCATGCGCTAAGAAATTTAGATAGTAACTCTAAAATTTTTTGTAATAAGGATGTTTTCTTCTTTTCTTTTCTTTACACAAAAGAAAATACATAATATTTAAGAATGAAAAACTCTTTAACCTTTTTCTTATTTTCTTTTTAAGAAAAGGAATATAACATAGTACTCTCAAATATTCACTTTATTGAATTTCTCTAAATTCACTTGTGATCTTTGAACTCTAAACTATATTATTTATAAGTACAAGACATAACTAACATCTCTAATTGTTTAAGACTCTCTAGCCACTAAAACCTTACTACCTCATAATTTGATCGTATACAATGCTTGATGAAGAAGTCATCTAGTACTCCCACTTCAACCATGTCTTTAGAATTTAAAATTACCCAAATTCATTAAGAAGATTGAATTTATCTTTATCTCTCATCAAGGTAAGATTTTTCTGAATCCCTTAGACCCCATATAGGATAAATGCACCTTGTAACACGCCTTTCTTAATTCACCCGCTACTTCTAACTCTCAACCCAGTGAACATTCTCACTTACATTTTTCTTTGTATGCCACCCTTTGTATAGTCCAACTCCACATCTCTACTATCTGTACCTTCTTCGTTACATGTCATATTACAAGCTCATTAGCATATGTTGACAATTTCGTCTGCTAGCATTATGGTCATATGGCACCTTTATATTGCCAAAGCCCATGCATAATCTATCGCGCTCATACTTCATTCCCTTATTTCAATCATACTTTCTAATTTTTGTGTCAAAGATTATACTTTCTAATTTTTGTGTCAAAGATTATACTTTCTAATTTTTGTGTCAAAGATTATGGATGCTTCCTTTCTCAACTAAAATTCAACACCTTGCACTAGTATATCCACTACCCTCCCTTTGCTGCCCTCTACCCTCCTTCCCCTAAAATCCAAAAGAAGAAAATGATTGCTTCTTGGTACAAAGAGATAGTTAATTTGACTGACTTTGAGAACTTGAAGCAATGATAGATGTAAAAGCTTTTGTAAGGAGAAAGAACAGGAATAGAAAGAAAAAGAAGACAGAGACTAAGATTTTTGCTTAGTAAGATACCACTGTAAGTGTATTGTTTCTTTTTCTTTAAAGTATTAAGTTTTATTATTTTGATTCATGTTTGATTCTTTGAAAAGAGTAAGATAGAGTATGAATAAAAATATATAGAAATTAATACCAATTTTGAATTAAAATGACAAAGAGTTTACTTAATTTCCTTTTAATTAATTTTCTATTAGTCTACCAACATAATTTTAAAAAAAAATTAAGTGTTTAATGTCTTTTGCTTTGTAAGGTTTGATTTTTATCATGTACAATGAGTTTAGGTTAATGTTGCAATGCAGAAAGAACAATTAGGCAAAGATGAAACTTTAGATATAGTTGATATTGTTGCTATTGTTAGTGTTGCTGAGTACGTGTGGAACAATTTGTTAAAAGATGGTGAGACTGATTATTTATTTTTTTCTTTTTCCTACATATTTCATATTGATTTATGATATTGCCTATGTTAGCATGTAAATAAAATTGACATTTTTAAATAGTCATATCACATGCTACATTGGTTGCTCATTCAAAAGTGTTGATGTTTTACTAAGAAAATAGAATAATGTTGTCTACTTTTAGCCTTTAATTTAAAATTTTAATTAACATAACAGTATTCTAAAAATATGGGAATAAATTATTAATTATAAGGGATTTTAATTAATAACATCGAGTTATTTTTTCACATTTTGAATGGTTAACTTACTAAATGTGTAAAGTCACTCTCAATAACAAAATAGTATTTAATTGCATTGAATATAGATGAATTTTTATACTCTTGATGAATTCTATAATTAAAAATGTTGCATGGTAATGTGTTTGAACTGTAAGACTCACTTGATAGAAGTTCATCTGTATAAGTGTGAAAATTGAATCAGTTTTTATGATAATTGATTTTGGTAATTTTAGAGTACTCATAAATTCTAAGTAGGCACTGTACTATTAAAGTGCCAAAATGTAAAATAAGTTAATTGTAGAGAATTCACCAAGTTCACATGAGACATGACTAATTGACTAATTGTTCAACGGTGGTTTATAGCTTAAAAGGCACCAATATATAAGCATTGAATTCTAAAAGATCCTCTAGAAATTATTTTGTGTATTTTGAAATATAGGAGGATTGTTAGATATTAAGTGCATTTCAAAATACAATATTATATTTAATCAATATTTTATTTATTTGTTAGTCATAAAATATGATTCAATTGGTCATTATAAATTGTAACCTATATTATTATTTTTTTATTACATTTTCTTTTAATGGTCAATATTATAATTATATTAATTTTTGTTTTAATGATAGTATAATATTTTACGCTATAAAAAGAGGGCAAATATACTTTATGGAAAGAGGTGAGATAATCTCTTTACATTACTTCCATTTTGATACCAAAAAATAAAATACTATAGAATTGTTTGAAGATTTATATTTGAGAATGCATCCTTATATAACCAAACTATTGAATTTTAGATGTTAAATCGCCTTTAAATTTGATTTGCATCAAGATATTATTCTAAAGGGCAAAATATTTTCTTCTTTGAAGGCAATGTTTTAACATAACTTAACTTATTAATTCAATCTTACATTTGTAATTTGTTGCTCGCATCCCTCGTCACTAAAATTTTCAACACTGAGGACCGCTTAAGCTAGACAACATAACCGTAGAGTGCACTCTTTGGGAAGAAATCACCTATTGTTTGTCTAATGCTTTGCCGCTTTCTGATGTTTCTGATCTTAAAATTCCCGAACAATTTAATGTGCCGAGTTAACAATTATGAAAATCTCATATTTCCTTTAATACAGTTTAACAAGAAGATATCACACAAGGATGAAGATTCTTACAATCAGATCATCAGGTGACACAGTCTTCTCTGGCTGCCTGTCATCTCCAAGTGCGTCTTCACTTTCATGAGTTGACCCGCGATGCTGTCCTTGATTCTCTACAGCCTCAGCGACACTTTCTGTGGCCTTTTCCAATAGCACCCCTTGTAAACTTTTAGAGACTTCCTTGCATCGTGGGTGAAATATGGATTCAATATGGTCTCAAAATATTCAATCTGGAGAAGCGAAGTCAGAAGAAGTGTCTTTTCAATAGTACCCCTTGTAAACTTTTCAAAGACTCCCTTACATCATGGATGAAAGATTGATTCCATATGGTCCCGGAAATATTCAAGCTGCAGAAGCGAAGTCAGAAGAAGTCGATCATTCAAGCCAATCATAATGCAGAACAACCAAACCCAGAATAGAAGAAGAAGAAGGATTGGATTTATGTTTTCTAATTTATTTATTTATTGAAAATGTAAGATTATTTTAGTTATTTTAATATTTTTGGTAGTTAATTAATGATCAAAATTAACAATTTTACTCTTCAGGAATAATTTTTGTTAAAATTTTTTATAACATACATTTATGTGCAAGTAAAAGCACCAACGGCCAAGAAAAAGCTTCTTTGTAGACATAAGTTACAAAGCAGCAATGAAATTTGCCAGCCTCTCGTCAGAGTAATATGACCTGTTAAAACTTTAATTGCTAAATATAGCATCAATGGACAATATTATTTCCATACCTGAAATTTCGATGAGCTTTTGGTTTTGGTCTATGCTTTGGTTCTTGGCCGTTGAATGAACGAAACCTTTGCCTTAAACAGCATTTGCCTCGCTAGTTTTTCCTTTTTCTCATCCCTGCCACCCACATTACACGTTTTTCAACCATTTTCTTTTTGTTTCTCATTCCAGTTCATCATCAACAAATTCAAACAAGACGTCAGAATTGGAATTTAGGTCATGTTGTTTTCTCGTTAATAAAGAAAAAAGGAAAAATAAGACAATCTAAATGACTATGTAAGTTGCATGAGTTTCTGAATTCCTGCTTGCATGGCGGCAAGTCCTTTTACGTAGAGGTGCAATACTTTTCAAACCCACCTTGAACTCAATACAGATGTTTGAATACCAATAACTTTTGTGTTTTTGTTTTTGTTTTTGTTTTCTTTGTGTCAGAAAACATATTCTCTTAATTCCACCTTCAACTCGTAAAGCTAGTCGAGCTTAGTTTGTTTTGCGTATAAAAATGTCGAACACTAAGATGAAGGGCCTTCTAAAAGGCCTGAGATACATTTCTCATATATTTGGTATGTAATTTTCCTCTTATAAGCGAATAAATTATGAAGTATTTCTTGATCATTCTGAGAGATTCGCCATTACTCCTGTTGCAGAAAATGAAAAAGAGCCCGAAATGCAGATTGGTTTCCCCACAGATGTAAAGCATGTCGCCCACATAGGTTGGGATGGTCCATCTGTAAATCCACCAAGCTGGGTATATTTTAATTTTTTTATTAAAGGGAACATTAACTTGATTTTCTGTCAAACAATTAGGGGTCTCGCCACAAGTCTGACATACTATACATGTTGTAACTTGTGCAGATGAATGATTTTACTGAGCCACCAGGATTTCAATCGGCACCTTTAAATGGTGGAGATAAGAAAGACGATTCAACCAAATGGGTTTCTGAAGGTAATTAAATCAGACATGTGGATTATGGTATAGGGATGAAATTTTAGAATTTGGTTAGTTAATTTGTTATGATTGGTCTAGATTCGACAAGCAGCAGGAGAAGTTCAAGGGGTCAGAATTCGGAATTGCCTAAATCATCTAGACGCCACGCATCAACAGGTGAGTCACCAACAAGGGAAATATCAGAAAAAAGTAAGCAATCAAGAAGGCCTTCAAAAAATTCTAATAAAAACTTATCGGAATCTAACAAGTCGAAAGATGGAAGCCAAGGTTTGGGTGCTGAATCACCACCCAAACGTCCTGACATGCCCAAAAAATCCCGGAGGAAGAAATCCAAGGACTGTGCCGAGGGATCCTCAAGATCATCAACAAGATCATCCAGAAGAGCTCATGGATCAAAGTCAGATTCAGTTTCGGAATGTGGGTCAGTTTCTGGGTCCGTATCCAAAGGCAATAAAGATGACCTTTCTGAAACTTCTGGTTTAAATCCTTCCCGGGGAGGTGGAGAGAAGGTATTTAGAGAAATTTCTTGAGAAATAATTGGGAAAGTTTAAACTGTTACACTGGTAGCTAGAACCATTTGCTTAGTTGAGAGAACAAACAAAGAAAAATCATTTTTTTTTAACGCCACTGAGACTTGTATGATCAATGCATGGTACATATTAAGCGATGAATTAATTTTAAATTTTCTTAGATACGGGAGTGTTCTTGTGGGGGGCTTTTATTCAGTGGCATGCACCCATTTTGTGATTGTGATTCTACTCATATCCAATCATATAACGATAAATGGACTGTGAATCCGTAACAATGCCAATTTCACTTGAGCTGTTATTTTCTCTGTTTCTGTTAGAAGTTACACTGCTCTTTTGTCCGAACAACGAGTATCTGTGATTAAATTCTTGCCTCAATTACATGCCAAAAAATAACGGCGGAAGTTGATAATTGCAGTATATTGCAGCAAAAATAAAACAAATTCATCAGGACCGTGTAAAATGTGCATAACAAGAAGACTAACTTGAACTCGAAACACTACAGATTAAACAAACTTCATTTACAATAAGCAAAATTTATGCAGTTGTCACCGAGGTAAAATGTTGATTACAAATATCTGCCCATTCCCTTTCAAGTCTCAAAAACACCCCAAAAAATGACTTATGCTGTCACAATCAGTATAATCTATTCTTTCTGTTAAATCTGTTTTAAACCCTCTAAACCAGAGTCTCACTTCTTAATCTTTATCCAGCAAAGAAAACCAAAAACCCAAGAAACATGAGCACATGAGAAGAAGATGCAAACAGCCTTGAAGGAGAAAGAGCTGCATTGGACGTTACAGCATTGGGATTATCTGGTTCTTTAAACAACTTCAACTGCCCCAGGCTGCCATTTGCATTCTTGCCAATCCGGAATTTTCCATGGATACTTAAGTCAGGGTTGCCCTCCAACTTCAATTTCACCCTTTGGTGCTAAACTTAGCAGAAAATGGGACTCTACCACTTAGATTGTTGTTCTCCAAATTGATTCAGTGGCCAATTCCAGAACCCCAAGCTCCTCGGGCACACTCCCTTGAAGCCTATTGTTATCAAGCCCCAAATAAAACAAGTTCTTTAAGTACAGGATTTTCCCAACCAGTCCAATCCCGGAAAATCCGATACCCACAATACCCCCGAGATTTTTCCAGATTTCCGGTATCTACCCTCCTAGCAAATTTCCACTCAAATACACTTCTCTCAATCTGGGCATCTCAGCTGAGAACAGAGGCACACCAAATTTACCAAAACGGCTGAAACTCAGATCAAGAAACTCCAAACTCTTTCCGAGATTAAAACTCTCGGGGACTCTACCAGAAGAGACATTGTGACTTAAATCAAGCTTTAACAACTGCGTGAGGTTACCCATTTCTTTCGGCTGATTTCAGTAAAAATAATTTTGACTTGAATCAAGAATCCTTAGTTTCTTCAACTTAGTCAAACGGTGTAATCTCTTCAAGGCAAACCAAATCACCAACTTTATCTGGGATGCTACTATAAAAGCCATTTCCTGTCAGAAGCAGCCTCCTCAGATGGGTAAAATTTTCGATTATTCCACGGAGAGAACCAACGAAAGATGGATTCTCTATAAACACCAACTCATCAAGACGTGAACCGAAACTTGCCGGAATATTAACAGGGACTGGAACTCGCGTTTCGGTGAAGCATTTGTAAAAGAAGAGCTTGCGAATAAACTTAAAAAAGGTGAAAAAAAAGTGGGTTAAGAGTAGAGTTTGGGTAACAAGGTGGATTTGGAGAGTAGTCGGAAACGTGCCCGAAACTCAGTTCTGTGATGTGAGCCGTTTCGGTTTGTGATGCAATGTTGTCGTTGTTGGGTACAGTGAAGCATTTGCAAACACGCCGTGTGGAGGCGAGGAGCAGAGGTCGTCGGAAAAGAGGGAACGCCAAGGGATGGTTGGGTCGACTGAGTCAAGTACTTGATAGACCGCGTCTTGCTCAAGCGAGTTGAGAACAGGTTGCTGGATTGAAACAATCAAAAGGCCAGTAGGGTTGTGAAGACGGCGAGAGAAAGCACTGAGGAGGAAGAAGAAACAGACAATTACATGGTGAAGGACGTAAGTATGGCTTTTTGAATAGAGGCTTTTTGTAGGCATAAGTCGGGAAATTAAGAGGACTCCTTTTCTGTGAGAGAGAGAAAAGACTACTAAAATGGTGAAAGAAGAAGACGGGGGCGGTCACGGAGGAGAATGTGCCGTTGGGAAATTAATTTCCTGCCATGGAGATGGTTTCGGCCCGTGGCCGGTCTTTGAAGTGTATCACTGAAATTACTAAATTAGCCTTGGCTTGGACTGTCGCGTGGACCACTCGAAGTTCTGCCTATGGCCGTGAGGCCGAAAAGAAAATGGATCACCGGATAATTGGAAGGAGAGATAAGGTGACGAAGGCTGGGCCAAGATAATAACTGTATGTTTTGTGTTGCCGTTTTTCCGAATTAATTGACTAATGATGCAATATGTGACAACTAATGTCATGGACCACGTCCTAATCTATCTAGCTTCTACTTCTTGTTTCTATTTGTTGGAGATTTATATCAACATTGAATTCTCAGGTCGTGTTTTTGCTTTTAGAATGTAACATTTTTACAAATATTTAATGATAATTTTAGGAAAAAAATTACTTTTTTTCCTTACATAATAAGTAAATTATTATAAGATATTAAAAGGTATAGTTACTTTTTAAAAAAAAAAAAAAACTTGTTCTACCAAATAGTTTAATGATACTTTATTATTGGGACATATGAGATAATGTTTAATAATACAAGAAAAATACGATGAAAAGCTTCTATTTCTCCCGGATTTCATGTTCAGAATTAGGATGCTCCCATTAAGTGGACGCAAAACTTCAAAAGAAAATCAACAAGAGCATTATTATGGACTTTTAAAGCCAGACCGTACAACTCCACGATTCGCAAGTTAAAAAACCGCGACTGTCGGAGCCAGAACCAATAATAATCAGAGTCAGAAAGCCACTAGAACTGCTTGCAAACGCGAGCTTAATAGAACTCGAAAACTTCTCCGAACAAATCTTTGTACAGCAACGGTTAGGATCAATTCGCCGTTGCTTCGAAGCAACCTACCCTTAACATACACAAAATGCTTGCTTTGTTTTGGCGCCTTGGTGAACAGTAAAAAAGTTTTAGAAAGGAGCAGCCGACATCAACCTGCGGAGGAAGACAGCTGCGCGAGCCGCGGTGACGCGCCGCACCCGCCGACTTACAGTCTGAGGTTTAGAGTACTGTCCCAGAGAAAGCGACGCCTAAGAGAATAACAACGAAGCATACCCTTGTGGTACGTGTCAGGTTGCTAGTGGTTTGTATTCTGTAAGGGGTGACACGTGGTTGGGCGTACGGAATATCGTTTCTAAAAAAGACAAAGCATGCGAAATCCATTACCCAGCGAGAGGAGAAGCGTCTTAGTCCAGTCCAGTGGAGCCTGAGGTTGTATTACAAAATTACCCTTCTTCGTTTAGGTTTTGTTTGGTTTATGACCTTTAGCAACTGCGCCGCTTGCAGGGTAAGCAATCAACACAACACATTGAGGCAGGCTGGGATCAGGCTAGGCTGGCGTCGCTGCTGGGTCAATACTTTCTTCTCGTAAGATATATATATATATAGCTCATTTTTATAAATTTTAAAATGAATTTATTTTATTTTAATAAAAAATTTTGTCATATTCTCTCCCGTTTAATTCTGTGACGGTTTCGTTATTATGAAATTTTTTACATACATATTTTACTCTATCTCGAGATTTATACTCTTTATGACGTATTGATTATATATGAATATTTAGTGTAGACATTAGTATTAGAATAAATTTGACTCTGATATTATTTTATTATATTTTATTATAAATTAAATTATTATCTTTTTTTTTTAATATATTTATTAAAATATACACTGAATTATTATTTTTTAAAAATATATATATTTATTAAAATATACAAAATTTATTATTATAAATCTCAAAAATAATTTATTTCAATTTAACTACGTTGTGTTGTGTGCAACCAGGCTGCTATTATGACAAAGAAAAATGAGGAAGATGATACTACCTAGTTTTAATTGCTCCACAGAAAGCAATAAATGGTTAATATATATTTATATATATATATATATATATATATTCTGTTTTTAAAAGAAAATTAACGAAATGGACAGTGTAGATGAAACACGTTAATGGACGGTGGGGATGAATTGGATGAATCACATCATATACATACCATTGTCATTTCACCACAGCACCCTCATTTTCAACGTCAGCTCAACTCGGATATTTTTTTAAATGGCGTGGTTCTTCAACAATTACTTGGTAGATTTAAAGCTTTTTGTGAACTGACTAATTCTTTTTGCATTTCTAATTTAAAGGAACAAACAATACTTACGTACTGTTTCTCCTATCATAAAATAGTCATCTTTATCAAAATTTAAATTTATAATAATAATAATTATTATTATTATATAAAAATGAGTTCTTTACTTAAAATTTTAATTTAAAAATTATTAATTTTAAATTATTAATACATAATTGAACGAAAAAATTATCGATTCGCACTTAAAGATGATATATTTTTATCTATTATTTGCATTCATCAATAATTTAAAATCAATGGAGTATTTTAAGTTAAAAGAGAACTCATCCCATATATGCATGTACAACTAAACTTCTCTTTAACTTAAATTCTTGAATTAAAATAATAGCATCAATTTTAAATTATTAATTTTTATAAATTCAATTGTTGAAATAAGAAGTTAATGAATAATATTTTAACGATGTCAACTCACCATTCTTGTCCACTTGTCAAATTAGGTTAAAAAATTTTAAGTCACAAACACAAGAGACATGCATGTTTTGTGTATTATTTTACTAACGTCGAGGCCATATCAAATTCAAGCTATTGATGCACATAATTTAAAGAGTAAATAAGAAACAATATTAAATGATATTTGTTGCCTTAAATTTTAAATCATTATGTCTGTGTAGATAAATAGAACAGAATTTATGTAATTATTTTAAATAAAAAAAATTAAAAATTTAACTATTTTGTATTATCATGCTTTTCTTTTTTAAAAAAATAACCTTATTTTTTAAATTATTTACGGGAAATAATTAATTTTATTTTTTTTAATTTAGTTAATTTTATGATTTTTGAACAATTTTAACCCCCGTGACCATTTATTTAGGAAATTAAGAGCTCGTACTTGAGCTCAAATAGAGTTTGACATTAACTCACATTATTTATTATAAATAAAATAATAAGCATATTTATTGATAATCAAACTCAAGTTCTAATGCTAATACAACACTTATTGCTTGGCTACAATAATATTTGTTGTACAAAGTTAGATTTTTTAATATATAAATTCATTATGTGTATCATTTTAAGTGTCAATAATTATACGGGGGCAAAATTATTAAAAATTTTAAAATTGACTAAGTTGATAAAAAATTAACTATTTACATAAATGACCTAAAAAAATAAGATTATTTTAATTTTTTTTTACTTAATCTTAAAATATTAGCAACTAAAGTGTTTTGCAATTATTAATTAGGAGTATTTTGAAATACCTTTCCAAAAGTTTAACAAAATTACATATAAATATAATTTTTTAAAAATTAACATAAAGTATTCTTAACAGTAAAATCATTATATTTAACTATTAGCTAACAAACTAAAATAGTAAAATAATTAAAATAATTTTATATATAATTTTGAATATTAGTGATATTTTTTAGATATTTCTCTTGAGATTTCGAGAATTAACAAAAAATATCCCAACAGTTGTTTTTCACTTTTTGATATCTAATTTAATTTAATTTAATAAACATACATAAATTGGATACTAATTTTAATAAAATAATACGATAAATTATTTACTTGTATATAAATATAAAACTATTTAATTAAGTAAATATATATAAAATTATGTGATATTAGTATATATAAATAATTATTATAAATTGCTTAATTATATAGAAATATTTTAACTGTTATGAAATATTTTCATAATTATTAAAATTAGTTGAATTATAAATTCTTATCTTTAAAAAAAAGGAGAATTGAATAAATTGAGCACTTGTAGAATTTTATTTTTGTCTTACAAAATAAAAAAAATTATGATTTAATAATTTTAATGATTATCAAAATATTTCACAATAGTTAAAATAATTTTATATAAACAAATAATTTATAATTTTTATTTGTATATATTCATATTATATAGTTTTATATGTGTTTATTGAATTGAATAATTTATATTTCTATATAAATAATCAATTTATAGTCTTGTTCTATTGAAATTAGTATTTAATTTATATATGTTC
>CP135559.1:4042367-4176803 GCA_032401905.1 Swietenia macrophylla | reverse complement strand
AAAAAAAAAATTATATATTAATATAAATTTTTTAAAAAATTAATAAAAAATATTTTTTTAATAATAAAATTATTATATTTAATTTTTTATCAAAATTTTCTGTATCAAATTTTATTCACAACACTCTTCTTCTTCTTCCTCTTCTTCTTCACCAATTTAAGGATTCTCCTCATTTTTCTTACTTCCAACAAGTACAGTAATTTAACTTCACCTTCAGTAGATTCAAACCCTTTATTTCCTTGTTGTTGTGGATTAAAAATACTGTAGAAAATCTTTTATCAAGGTATCCAAAGCACCAATGCAAATTCGATGATAAAAATATCTTATTTAGTGCTAACAGTCAAATATAATAATTTTATTAATAAAAAAATATTATCTATTAGTTTTTAATAAATTTATTTTATATAATTTTATCAAATTTTAATATATATATATATATATATATACATATATATAAAGAGAAAGAAATAGAAGAATAGAAAATCTCTTAATTTTATACTAATTTTTGAATTATTAGATCAATGTAATTTTAATTAAATTTAATACTTATATTAATTATTATACATTAATTATATAAAAAAATATTTAATCTTAATAATTAAAAATATATTTGCCTAACATCTAAAAAATAATATAAAATTTATATAAAATTAAAAATTTACGCCCGCACTCTCAATAATTGAGATTAAATTTAACACATATATTAATTATAATATATTAATTTTATTTATCAAAAATATATTTATTTAATAATTAAAAATAATATAAAAAATTATATAAAATTAAAATATTTGTTATCTATTTTGACCGTCGCAGTTGCTGGTCGGCAAGTGGCATTAATTAATTGAAATTTTTAAAATCAGACAAAAGTCTTTCATAACTTAAATGTTGGTACTATTAATTATGTTTTGTTTTTTTTAAAAAAAGAAAGAAAGAAACAAAAGTATTTATAAAATTATTTATATATATATATATATATGCATTAATTAGGAATTTATTAAGAGTTTATATAAATATTATTATTATTATTATTATTTTGGCCTACTTATCTGTGGTTATAATTAATTAAGTGGTGTACAATTCTGAACTGTTGGTCAACTCACCGGTCCTCTAAAATTTTAATTTTATACTGCAGCCTGCATTTATTAAATTTTAACATTTCTTTTGGCAAGCCAAAATTAAAATTAATAATTAATTTGTTATCATATGACTATTTTATATGAAAGTTTGTTATTAATTTTTAATTAGTACTAATTGAGAATTTTAAATTATCACATAATTTCATACTAGTTAAACTAACATTCAAAGTAATCTATGTTTTAATAAAAAAATTTTTGAAATAAAAAAATATTTTAAATAAAAAAAAGAGAGAGAGAGAGCTGAAATATATTTATTCAAACTGTATTATGTTAAATCCATACGAGGTAATGGTTTTTTGTAGATTCCACCAGTTAATACTAAAGATAACGAATTTAAACTCTGTTATATAACAAGGTCTTAGTAAATTCAAGTTGTACTAGGATTTATCTTCTACTAAGATTAATTCGAGCTAAAAGAGATGAAACATTAGGGAGAATAGAATAAATTCATAATCTATTTAAAAGATTTGGGAATGGAATACAATGGAATGGAATTGAACAGATGAACTTGCCCATGTCTTCAATGATTCAAACCTGTCCTTTTCATGGTTAATACGCGGCAGATTTTGGACAGCAGAGTCAACATTTGATTGTTAACACGCTGCTTTTTAACAAGTTGAAGATCCCACAAATCAGCTTCTAGCTACAGCGCTGTACGCATCAGTCCAATCTTCTTTCTTTGCTGCCGGTTCACTCACGTACATAAACAGAAGACGACGACACAAGCAAAGTATCAGAAACGCATAAGACGTATCATCTGCTCCTCCATCTCCGTCAAAATTCCAAGTACAACTCGAAGTTTTTCAGCTTACAGATCGAAGAAAACAATGAAGGGAAGAAAAAGTCATCCTCTGCTGAGAGAGCAAAGGAGAGTTGGCAATTCAAGTCATGGGTTTTCTTCAGCTCAGATCGAATCACTGGCAGCCATCTGCGAGACCCTCATCCCTCCTTTGCCCGTAGAATTTATCGGCAAACAACATTCAGATAACCAGGCGATTCTTTCCTTCTATAAAGCTTCTGGTTCTCAACCACCAATCCCTGACGAGGTTGGATTTCATATGCTCATTTTTAATGTTGGTGGATTGTTAATTTTATGATATGTTAGTTCCTTCTTGGTTGGTGGTTTACTCAATCATTGTTGGTTTTTTTTTTTTTTCAAACTTTAAAATATGTTTTCCTTCTTACACGCGCAAACACATAGCTTTTCTTTTAGCATTAACTTGTCAATTTTTCTTCTTGTATGGGAAACAGGTAGCTGATCTCATAGCGAGATGGGGTCTACCAAACGCAGTTTTTCTTGTGCGTTTAATTTTGAAAGTTCTCTCATTCAGATTGGGAACATTATTGCTATGTGGGTATCTTTGTTTTGATTGGAAGTTCCCATTCATTCACAAATTCTCGGAAATTTCTTTGGAGAAGAGAGAAAAGCTTCTCAAAAATTGGTCCGGGGAGAAGCATTTGGTGCCTCTAAGATTAGTGTTTGTGATGGTCAAACTCTTCTGCTTGTACATCTTCTTCTCCAGGGTAATGCTTCGGATCCCACCACTCACCTCAACTTTCAAGTTATACTATTATTATTATTACTATTATTAGACTTCTGTTAGTAAATAAGGACTCGGGAACAGATAAAGGTTATTTGACTTTCCGGGCCTGCAATTTGTTTGGTGACATTTGTTTTAAAAGTTTATTTCTAATATTCTGCATCATGTAATAGTCTGAAATTTTCAATGCAACTAAATAGGGAAGAAGTAAATCTAATTCTGGAAAGAAGAAAAATTAGCTTGATGAAGAAGTTTACCTACACCCCTGACTTGAGAAAATTTCCTACTGATGTTTTCCCCAGTTTACTGACCCTGCCTTTTGCCTTAACAATTGGCTCATTTTTACCTTGACTAAGTAGTGTATTATCTTTGTTTTAGCGTTTGCAAGATTGCTCAATTGCTAAAATTATATAGGCTTTTGCCAATGTAATACTGGGATTTCGATATCCGGAATCAAAAGATTCTTGATTTCGGCTACCAACTATGTTTTGGAGTGAGAATGACGTAGATTTTGTTTCCTCATTCTGCTTAAGAGCATTTGGGCATCTCTAAGCTTATGTTGATTAATGCAATTTGCACTTAAAATAACAAGTATACCATTCAATGTTCTTTTATTTTTTATTTTTATTTTTATTTTTTTTGCATTAGCAATCTAAATTTTTTTTTTTGCTTTCTCCATTTTTCAGACTGATGAAAATTCAAAAAACCCGGCATGGGAAGCAATAGGGTATCATGTAGAAACTAAGAAAACACTGAAGAAACACCGAGAGGATAGACCCCTTGAAAGGGGGATTATAGAAACAATGCACGAAAATGACTCAACGCTTTTCCAACATCTTATTGAGAAAGGCCTTGATGTCACTGAAGATCAAGTACACAACGTTTATGAGATCAAATGTGATGTTGTAATCATTGGTTCTGGTTGCGGTGGAGGGGTTGCAGCCTCAGTTCTTGCAAGCTCTGGTCAGAAAGTACTTGTTCTTGAGAAAGGGAACTATTTCACAGCGGAAGACTACTCTTCTCTTGAAGGTCCTTCCATGCAAGAGCTGTACGAGTCTGGTGGATTCCTATCATCTCTTGATGGAAAAATTATGATTTTAGCAGGATCAACAGTGGGTGGAGGCTCTGCCATTAACTGGTCTGCCGCAATCAAAACACCCCATTCTGTTGTAAGGGAATGGTTCATCGATCATAAGATTCCACTTTTTGGGAGCTCGGATTACCAACTCGCTATGGAAGATGTTTGTAAGAGGATTGGCGTTACAGAACACTGTACCGAGGAAGGACTACAAAATCAAGTTCTTCGTAAAGGATGTGAGAATCTTGGTTTAAAGGTTGAGTCAGTTGGGAGAAATTCCTCAGAAGATCATTATTGTGGTTCTTGCAATTATGGTTGTAGAACAGGAGATAAGAAAGGGACTGACATTACGTGGCTTGTGGATGCTGTGGACAATGGTGCTGTGATTCTATCAGGATGCAAAGCTGAGAAATTCATACTGGTGAATAATAAAAATGGAAGTAGAAGCAAAAACTGCCTGGGTGTGATTGCAACAGCTTTGAATAAAAATATCACAATGAAGCTGCAAATTAAGGCTAAAGTAACAGTTTCAGCTTGCGGGTCTCTCTTGACACCTCCTCTAATGATCTCTAGCGGGTTGAAGAATCCAAACATTGGCACAAACCTTCATCTGCATCCTGTTCTTATGGCTTGGGGATACTTTCCGGAGCATATATCAGAACTGAAAGGCAAAACTTTTGAGGGAGGAATCATCACTTCAATCCACAAGGTGAACTCGGAGGAATCCAATATTCAGGCAATTATAGAATCTCCAGCGATGGGACCAGCTTCTTTTGCAGCACTATTTCCATGGACTTCAGGGCGTGAACTGAAGGAAAGCATGGTTAAGTATGGAAGAATATGTCAACTTTTTGCATTGATCAGGGATCGGGGTTCAGGTGAAGTTAAGGTCGAGGGAAGGATTAAGTACCGGCTAAATAAGACCGATAAAGAGAATCTTAAAACTGGTTTAAGACAGGCTCTAAGAATTTTGGCTGCAGCAGGAGCTGTGGAAGTAGGGACATATAGGAGTGATGGCCATAAACTTAGATGTAAAGGAATCAAGGAGGAAAACCTGGAGGAGTTTTTAGACTCCATAGACGTAGTTGGAGGAATGCTGTCGAGGGGTGAGCACTGGTCCATGTATTTTTCCGCACATCAGATGGGAAGTTGCAGGATCGGTGCTACGGAGAAAGACGGTGCAGTCGACGAGAATGGTGAAAGTTGGGAAGCTGAAAGCTTATATGTTTGCGATGGCAGTGTGCTTCCCACTGCGGTCGGCGTCAATCCTATGATCACTATCCAATCCACAGCCTATTGCATTTCCAAGAAGATTGCAGAGTCATTGGAAAAGAAAAAACTCTCAACGGAGAACTAATTTTATATTTGTGTTCTTTAATGATTCTCTTTTCATCATTTTCAAACAGGCATTAAAAATTAAAGCAATAAGAACATCATACCTGCAGATCTTTCTCGTTTCTATTGTTTCATAATATTTTTTTTTTCCCAGCTTCTCTCTGCAGGAAAAGATTAGATAGCGCACCACAGCACTTTTCTTGGGTTAACGGTTTTTTTTCATATCCCTATGCTTTTTCCTTTCTTCAGATGATTTCTGGGAAATTTCTGGGAAAGATCACACCACACACAGCTCCAGAACGTAAAGTAACTTAGGGGGAAGATGAATTCAAGGGATGAAACTAATCACAAAAATTTGGTTTAGGTATCATAAAACACTAAATATTCAAAGAATTATCACAATGATCAGAACTGCAGAAAGTTCAATTTTGAAAGACAGCCGAAGAATGTTTTTTACATTCCCTCTTTTATCACTGGTAAAGATTCAATGGACTTAATTTACCAAAAATTCTAAAAGTGATCAAGAAGCAGAACAACAGACTTGTATCTTTGATTTTCTTAAATGGCAGCTGCTTTAACTGCTTTCTCAGCAGCATCATCAAGATCTTCTGCTGTTATCAGTGTCATACCACTTTCCTGCAGAACCATAGAGATAGTAAATGTACATCACAATAATCAAAGCCAATTAATCTTTTGTTCATGTGGTTCTACTCTATAACATATCAAATTTCACATTTATCAATAGAATTTTTAAATTGGATCACATGCCACATTTACCTTTAGTATTCTCTTTCCCTGGTCAACATTAGTGCCTTCCAGACGAACCACCACTGGTACTTTCAGAGCAACCTTGAATACAAGACCAAATAGAAGTTAATACTTCTAGTTAACTGACCTTTGAGGCAAGGAGAATGTTCAAATATGGCCAAATATCATAAATTATGCTCTCTCTTTTTTTTTTTTCCTTATTTTCACTTGTATCTATTTTGGGGAACACGGGTCCAATTCTTTGATTCCTCCAATTTTGAACAAACCATTCAAATTTTTTCTTGATGCTTATTTCAAAAAGAAGAGCAGATGAAAATGTACACATGAATACAAAATAAAAGATAATGAGTGAAAGAAAAACTTTGAATATACTTGTTTCTTATATTAATGAGATTTTAATGTAAAACCTGTCCAACATCATCTAACTCATTCAAAAGTCAGTATTTGATCTGAATGTAACTCAAGACAAAGCCAATGCACTTCTCACCTGTTTAGCAGCATTGACAATTCCACTTGCTATTACATCACATTTCATTATTCCACCAAATATGTTAACCAAAATGGCTTTGACTTTCTCATCAGAAGTCAATATTTTAAATGCCTCAACTACCTGCTCCAAAAAATATATTAATCAGTTAAAGAAGCTATGAGTTACATTTTTTAATGACAATTAATGCATCAGGTTGACGATCTTAAAGCATGTCAGATATCCAAAAAAAAACATACGCATGGGTGCAAAGATAGCAGAAAGTTACTAACAACTGGCACCAGACAGCATCTTGAGCCTTGGAAATTTGAGTGATGACATACAGAAACCTAAAAGTCATTTATTGCCAGATGTTCAAAGCTCAAAATGACTTCAACTATTGACATGTCAAGCACATGTCAATAGTTCAAAGTCTTCTTAGTGGCAATTAATGCATCAGGTTGACAATCTAAAGCATGTCATCTATCAGCAAAATATAACCATTGGTGCAAAGACAGAAGCAAGTTACCAAAAACTGGCACCAGATAGCATACTAAGCCTTGTAAATATCAGTGATGATATACAGAAACCTAAAAATCATTATTACCAGATATTCAACGCTTAAGAAAACTTGAACTATTGACACATCAAGCAATGGCATGACAAGTACGGTCAAAGCAAAGTCTTGAATCATTACCTGGCTTTCAGAAGCATTACCACCGACGTCTAGGAAGTTGGCAGGAGTTCCACCGTGTAATTTGATTATATCCATTGTAGCCATAGCTAATCCAGCACCATTCACCATGCAACCAATTTCACCATCCAAGCCAATGTAATTTAAATCTGCTTTGGTAGCAGCCACCTGTCAGAAGATATAGGGCATGACTCAAGAGATAGAAACAAATGCATCAGGTCATTGACAAGTCTAACCCTTTTGCATGATAGTTTGTGTATCTTTGTACTGTTGATGAGTGAGGGGGTTATCTATGGAATACACAATTGGATAGTTTAGCCTCTGCAATCGAAGAATCTTTATACTTGAAAAAATAAAATTTTTTTATAACTCACTCTTGGCTTGAATATTCATATCACAAGCAACTAAAAATAAACATTTCACAGTGATAGTCAAGTTAAATGTAGAAGTATCCAAACCTCTCGTGGATCCTCCTGTGTTGGATCGCGGAGAGCAAATATCTCTTTCCGGCGGAAGGAGGCATTATCATCAAAGTTCAACTTAGCATCAGCAGCTACCAGCTGGTTACCAGAAGTCTCTGCCAGAGGATTGATCTGACCGAAAGAGCAATAATCTACAGTAAGATATCCAACCAAAAAGCAAAACAAAGAGATAATCCCACCAACCAATAATTCTACCAATAGCATTTGTTGACCACCCAATAAAAAATATATAAATCAAATGACACTTGAGATATATTGAAATTCATGCTCACTTCCAATAATGTGCAGTCACTCTCGCAAAAGAGTTTATACAGTTTCTTCACTTGTTCAATTGCATCATTCCTATCAGCAACCTTGGGTGACAGACCATCTACAACCTTGCCAGCATCTTCATCAGTGATTCCTTTGAAAACATCAATAGGCACCTACCAGAAACAAATGATCAGTCAGCTACATAGCAATACAGCAGCCAGAAAGAGAAGAAGAGACTGCCCTCAATGTCCATCATAAATCATCCAGGGCAGACATAAGGATATTAACCTTAACAATCATGTCAGGATATTTCTCAGCAAGGTCTTCGATGCTGGTTCCTCCCTTTCTACAGCCGATTATGATCTGAAAAAACAGATATGTAAATAAGCATCTTTAAACCAAGACAATAATCTCAAGCAAGAATATGTGAATAGTAGGCACAAAAACATTGACAACAATAGAGACAAATGAACTACTCATTCTAGAGAGAACAAAAGTAGCACACTCAGTTGGTAACCTACTGGGCCAGCAGTTTTACGATCCAGAGTGATAGCGAAGTACATCTCATTGACGAGAGACAACTTTTCACATAGATAAACCTGGGAGAGGAAAACAAATTGAATGAGGTTTAAAAAGCTAACTTCAATTTATTTACATATCCATCTAAAAATGAATATTTCAAAAATTAACCACAAAAGAAAATAATATCTAATACGTTGAAGGAAAAATCTGCTTGACATTATATCTTATGGAAGAATAACAAATTCACATCAGTATAAACATCCTTAATTGATCATCATATGCTTTCAAGTACTAAATCCAAGCACGGCAAGACCAACACCAAAACTGCTTATAAACAACTCTATGACTATGAGTGAGATTTTATCTCCGAATGTAAATTTCCTTGCAAAAACAAAAACTATGTCTAACCTTGCTGACAATTTTGCCTTGCGGACCAGTTTGTTTAGTGACAAGTATCTGACCAAGCATCTTTGCTGCAGACAACAAGATCATAAACATTATGAGTAAACCAAAAAGAATGAAAACAAATTTTATGAAAATTATACTAGAAAAAAAATGCATAACCAGCTATATCTTCAACTTGTTCAGTCTTAAGGATGTGAACTCCACCAATAAGACCAGATTTAAATGTGCCCAAGCCTCGTCCGCCTGCTAAAATTTGGCTCTTAACCACTAGCTGCACCACATCCAAGATTACTGTTACTCATTTTACTTCACTTGGTTTAATAAGCTTAATCAAATCAAATTATCCCACCTCCGAACCCTTTTCCATCTTTACAGAAAATAAAACCTCAGAAAATTTTAAACTTTGGAAATTCATTTCTTTACCAAATAAAAAGAGAATTATTATTACTTCATCACAGATGATAAAAGATTACCTCATTTTCATTGGGAAAAACATCCTGGATTGCCTTTTTGACTTCATCAACAGAAGAAACAGCCACTCCTTTCGGCACGTTGATTCCAAATTTGCCCATCAACTCAGCTCCCTGACAATCAATCAAAATAATTCAACCTTCAAAAGTACACAGACAATATTAAACAATCACAGAGAACCAGAAACAGTAGGTCGTTTTGCAATATGCCATCATTCCAGCATAACTTAACGCCCGAATAAAGTTCCCATTTTTTGATAAACAAAAATATTAAAAAGAAAATAATAAACAAGTAATAAAGAAATATGAGAAAAAAATGGGCATGATTGTACGATGAAAAGATGGGAACCTGATATTCGTGAATGTTGAGACGACGGAGCTGCTGCTGCTGCCATTGTCCGGCGACGGAGAGCGACCGAGAAACGAGCTTGTTCAACAATCTCCTCACCATTATCTTAGAATAGAAGTTTCGAATAGGAAGATCTACGTGAAACCCTAAAAATGAAGCTCTGGGGGAGAAAAGAGCGATCAAAGTCAAACACAGAAGAGAAGAATAGTATGACGGGATGGACGCTAGAGATTCTTCCCGTCATTTTCCTTATTTCAACTCTCCACCCCTTAATTTCCCCTTTTTATGCGAATATGCCCTCCATTTTTTTTGGGTTTTTTTTTTTTAAATGGTTTTTAAAGTTGAAGGTTTTCTAGTGTTCTCAAATAAAGGTGACAAAGAAACAGTGAAAATATGTTAGTGAAAATGATATTTATGTGTAAGGATGGATTATTAGAGCAAAATATTACAAAAAATATTCCGATAATAAAAAAAAAATGGAAAGTCGTGAATTTTACACGTTATTTCTATCAAATGGAAACAATTTGTGTATAGTAATAACATAAATGAAATAATCAGATGGAGTTGTTGCCTTCAATTATTTTTTTCCCTTATCTTTAGAAGTCACCCCAAGAAATCACGCATTCATGAACATATTGCCCAAGAACACAGACATTCGACCCATAATCATTCACAATTGATGACTTTATATGATGCATCAACACAGCACAGCTTCAGTGGGAAAAAGAATGTATTCAAAGGCAATTGCGGGATAGACTTGTTGCTACTGAATTACATAGCTATCATGGTAAGCAACAACCACAGGTTGATTGAATGAGCAAGGGGTTGGCGTTCAAAGTAATCTAGGCTCCATATCCAAAATTAGGTACCATTACATAACTACTGGAGATTACCTCAATATATATATATATATATATATATATATATGTGTGTGTGTGTGAAAAGTTTACCTATGTCAGCAACAGTGGAGTTAGTGTTGACTGATCCAACAGATCAATACAGGTTCTGCTTAAGCACGAAACTTGCTAACATAAACAGAAGATAATGATTGGCTTATTAACATCAAGATCATCTAAAAAAAATTGAAAAATTTAACATATCTAGCTCAATATATAAGCAACAGAATCATCCCGTGATCCTGAATCACCCATGACAAGAACCAACATTTCAAGAAAATATGTCAAATCAGAGGCATACACACAAGATTGTGTAAGAATTCAATAGGATTCAACCACCAGCACCACCCACAAAGCATTTTTTATTCTACAGCTTTGTCAAAGGTATGGATGCCCGCATCTAACAGCAGCAAGTTTTGTGTCAACAGCTTTGCCCTGCTGAATCCAGTTACCATTGATTATGCACTGTGGTTCTCAAATGCATTCCATGTGAACTACCTTCAAGATGACAATACTAAGGTAAAATGATAAAGAATGATAAGATGATAACTCATAAAGTGGAGCAAATAATAAACTAAATACAGGACAAGATATGCTGTTAAGAGAGATTGATTGAGTACCCCATTTGGGACTAACAAAAAGGATAGATAGCTGCTTTATCAATCCACGATGGCCTCTTTGCTTTGTAGTAAAAATGTGCAATCATTTGGACCAACTCATCAGATGTGCGAAACTCTGCAAAGACCATAGTCAATTGCCATGTATTGAAAGCAAATAGGCAAGATGATGCTTTGTATTACCACTTAAACAGGGAAAAGTCTCTGTTACCTTTTTCCCTGTACATGATCCTGTTTCCCAGTAAAAATAAAATTTGAGGGCACTCTTTAACTTTAAGAGCATATGCCAAGTCTCTCTCAATATTGATGTCTATCTTAACTGCCTGTTTCCAAGAAAATTCAGCTATCATAATCAGTGTATGAACAAGGGATATCTATCTGAGAAATCTAATATCCTTCCATGCAGGCCCCTCTATTGGATGCCAAGGAAATTTACAGAGATAAGGGGCAAAATAACAAATCAAATTTTCAGAAGCCAAGAACTTCCACTATCGAATACAGAAATGTCCAGGTAACTGGACAATAAAACAGATGGTCTGCATAATCTACATATTGACCCTAGAAACCCAAAGCATACTGTTCAAACTCACAGAGTCAAAACAGTTCTGGTGGCGAAGTTATAAATAAGTATAAGTAATGAACCAGAGAAAATTTTTAAATGAGTAGTACACAATACCCGGGGAGGCAGTCGATCTTTGGAGCTCCAGTATACCTTGATTGCCTTCTCTAGCTCTTTCAAAGTCTTCCAGTTGTCAGTTGCACTGAAACGGTGCAATTACACAAGTATAAAATTTAAAACTCCTCTCAGGTACTGGAAAGATAGAGGGAAAAAAGTAGAAAATGGCGGAATTCTCAAGGGATTATAATTCTTAAGAAAAAATTAGATTCTTCTCTTCCACTCAATTTTGCCAAGAATAAAACAGAAAAATAAAGATAACTTCCAATCTACAGGCTGATTAAATGGTTCATAAGAATAAAACCTTCTAGACAATCAGTTTAATTGTCTTCACCAGCAAAATGAACAACATTATAAAACTATGGTTGACAAGGGACACGACATGGGCACAAGCACAATGGACAATCTGCAGTTATGCACAGAAAATCACACATAAAGAAAGCAAAACCAAAATGCATTTGTAACTACTTTATTGTTTAAATGCTTTAGTAATTTTATGCAAAAGTAAGACATACACTATACAGATTCCAATAATAAGTAAGCTTATACCAGGCATTAGAACATTAGTTTATGTTTTATTTGCATAAAGAGTACTCATATTACTGGTTAAACTTCAAAAATGTTTCCTAGTTGAAATATATTTATTTATTTTCAAAGTATGCTACTATCTGTATTGTGCACATAACCGGCATCACCTGTCAGAATCTAGTCTAAATGGTGTATTATAAGAAAGTTACCGGTTATATCTCTCAAAAACAAGAACAACTAGTGGACTTGGGTGGAAAGCGAAGCTCTCCCACTCCAGACAGTTGATCTCCTTCACCCAGCTATCATCAATTTCACCTTCCCAATCAATCTCAAAGCCATCTTCCCCAACAACATTCCTAATTGGATGCTGCTCAAAATACTCTGAAGCTCTAACTCCCCAACCTACATCAGCATCCAGTGGCCAATTTGGATCATCCTCCTCAACCACCATCTTCTTTTTTCTTTTCCCTTTACCAACTTCATCATCTTCATCGCCACCATTCTCATCGTCGTCGTCGTCGTCATCACTGGTTTCGGAATCTACATTGTCTTGAACTCTATCTTTGAATACATTCTCCTTATTTTCTAAAACTTCAGAGTTCTGATATCTAATTGATACAAAGGTCTGTTCAAGCGAGGCCCGTACAAAATCTTCGACAGCATCCGCTTCACTCTTACGACCCCGCCTTGTTTTTCTTGGTTTTGTTGTTGGAAACATTCTATCACTATCAGGATCTTCATCTTTGCTTCCGGAAAGTTCCGTTTTTTGAAGGCTCTTTGTTCTTCTAGGTTTAGCTATGGGATTGGAGCTAGGTTCAGGATCAGATTTTGGGTCAGAATTTTTTGAAACAGCAAGGCAAGTGAGAGATTTTACGGTACAACTATACCCTCTAAAGGAGTTAGAGAAGAAAGAATTAGAGAACGGAATCAAATTAGTATCAGTATTTGCTGCACAAAAAGGTGAAACTGGTTTCGGCATACCAAAACTTTGAAGAAGGAACATCTTCACTCCTCCAAATAAGATAACTCAATCAGAAATCGCGAACTAAGACAGAAAAAGTATCATAAAAGGTTTGAAGATATCTATATCCGAAAGAGAAGACACCGCACAAATGCTATCCAAATTACATGAATGGTAACAACCCAAACCCAATAGCCCAAAAGGCAAAATGCCCAGCTGCTACAGCGGTTCACCTGAACTGATGCCAAGACTCGTACACTGATAAGCAACCTAACAGAAAACAATGAATTATCAGCTCACCGCCTCTCTACTTCTCAGGCCCCTTTTTAACTCTTAATGGTTCATAAAAAGTTACGAGTGTTATTTCGTCCATTAAACTCGACCAGAAAATTGTAAGTGCAATTGGAGAGTAAAGAACGAACCTGTAAAGCTGTTAGTTTAGCCAGATTGGTGCAGAAATGATTTGATGCCCGGAAAACCGTTACAAAAATTGTAGAAGAGATTAAGAATGAGAAGTGATGGTCATCATCTCGTGTCGTTCTTCGTGAAGAGGATTTAAAGAGGGAGCAATGCCCAGCCTCTCAATTTACATATCCACCCCAACCAACCACATTATTTATTCTCCAAAATCATGTTAACGTAATGTTAAAAGTTTTTAAATCATCAAAAATTCATGAATCATGTTTAGTAAAAGTTGAGGAAGAGGGCGTAGAAGTGTGTCCGCACGCGCCCAACGCATTTCAATGGATGCACCGTCCAGATATGTAGTAAAGTATTACATCTTTCTAAGTAATTATTTATGTAATTATTCGCATGAATATTTTGTGTGATTGTTGCTAAATTTTGAATCTTCTACGATCAAAAAAATAAAAAATAAAATATTACATGCATTTTATTAATAATATTTAATTAAAATTTAAAATTTTAAAAATAATTTTAAAATTAAAATTTAAAAATCTAAAAATCACAGGATACTGTATATTATTTATAAAAATAAATAATATCGGTTTCAATTTTAATTTTAAGATCAACAGTATTAAATCACAAAAGAAATAAAATAAATGAACCAAAAATTAAGTGAATCGAAGCAAATAAGTTATTGAAAAGAATTAAAATATGATAAATTATTTTTTAAAAAATATCGTACTATTACTCAAATTAATATTATAAATCATAAAAAGAATTAAAATTTTTTTTTAATGATAGTACAATAGTATGCGTGCTTCTTATTATAATTGTTAGTATGTTCTATTATTTTAAAATAAATATTAAAAAATACGATAAATAAAATTAGATAATATAATATAAACATATTACTTAATTTTTTTTATTTGGCTTAATAGACAGAGAATGTTATTTTCAAACTTAAAGTCCTGTATTTGAACTTAGATATTACATATTTTTTTTTTTGGTCTTCAAGTAAAGAATTAATTCTTCAATTTCAGTTTTATAAATTTTAGAACCAAAACTTACTCGAAAAAAAAATTGGTTTATTTTACAATTTTATTTTTATATTTTAAATTTTTTTATTTAGTCCATAATTTATTTACAACATAACTAAAAATGTAGAAAATTATTATTAAATTAGAAAAAAAAAGACCAATTTAATTACTTAAATTAACCAAATTAAATTACGCTGGCATTCATTCCAAAAAACCAAGTATTGAAACATGAATTAAATGGATGGTTAATTAACACCGGTTATGTGGATCAAATCCCTTGTGGTTATTGGCTTCACTAATCCAGTAGAATAACTCTAAAGCTAGATTTATGTTATATTGAAGCAAAATAATAGTATACACGTATATAAATAAATAAATAATTTTATATTCTAAAATTTTAAAAAAATTATTTATATAAATTAATATAATATTATTATATAATTAATATATATCTTATATTTTCACGTGAGTAAAAAAAATAATATAAATTTATATAATATATGGAAAAGAATTTTTATACATAATATCTATTATTTTTAAAAAGATACATCATCTTTTTATCTAAAATTAAGGAATTTTTTAAATTTATTTTAACATGTTTCACATGTATAATTTTATCCATATACAATCAATTTTTTTTAATTTATTAATTACTAAAATTATTACACTTTGGTTTAAATTTATTAATCTAAACGACACTTCCTTTTGCTTCTCTTTCGAGGATTGCAAACCCAGTTGCTTTTGCGTTGATAACAAGATTCTCCTTTTGCCTTTCCAACATTTTAGAAATTCTATTATACCCAAAAAGCTCGCCAATAAAACACCTCCATCTCCACCTCCACCCCCACCCCTTGGGCGGGCAGGCAGGCAGGCAGAAATACAAATATTGGCTTTATTTCATAACCTTCTTCGAACAATAATTCAGAAATTAATTTTGTATTATAACTTGACTTCTTCTTCAATAATCAATACAGACAAATTTTAACATCTAATATTCATCTCTCGATTTTCATTAGTTTTACGAATGTCAAAATCCATATAAATGATGAACAACACTTCCAAACCTTAAACCTTGAAAACCCATGAATTAACTATACCCATATCTATCAAAGCCATGCATGCACCATCAGAGACAATGATGAAATGAAACAAAAGAGCAAACGTGAAAAAGAGAGAGAAACCAATTTCATGATGATATTATTATTCATACGAAAACCTCATTGGTTTTACTAACACACATACATGCATGATTGCCTACCCATTGAAAAGAAGGGAGACATGTATGTACGTCTGTATTTATGATAGATATGACCTAACAGCTCTACTTTCTCAACACCACAATCCACAAAAGAGAAAGCAAAGAGAGAGAGAGCTAGATTTTCCTCTCACTTCACTTCCAGCATCTCCGACGTCGTTTCAACTTTGGTCCCCCGAAAATTCCCCATTTTGTTTTTAAATAAATAAATAAATAAAATAGAAATCACCCAATTTCTTCGTAAGTGGAGCAAATGGTAACCAATCAGATTCCTCCACATGTAAATAAACAAACCTTTGCTATTTGCAAACGCCATCACATATGTAAGAAACGACCGAGTTGTGTAGGGTTGACAATGCCTGGCAGTTGGGCCCCATCTGTCTTCAGCAAGCTCGCCACTTCCACGTACCTTTGATATTTTCCATCCTCGCTCGGCTCGGCTTCTTCTTCTTCTTCCGTCCTTTCAGGCTTAACCTTGGACTCAAACGGCTGACCGAAGAGTGTGCCCTGGGTAAGGTACTCGTGGGCCAAGTAGCCCGCTAGTAGCTGATTAGACAAGTCAGGCTCGGAGTCGGCGGCTTTGCCTTTTTCTGAGCCGGCTTGGAAAGTAGTCTGCTTGAGTGATTTTGTTGCAAATTGCTTGGGCGCGTCGAGATCAACTCTCTCTTTGCGCTTAGTTGGCGTCAAAACACGACGAGGAGGGAGACGCATCGTTTTGGTATTCATGGTCCTCTTTTGGGTGCATGCCACGTCAGCACCAGAGCACCAAATCAACCAGAGAACAAAAAAAAAAATCCCCCTTTATTCGGATTAAGAAAACCGAAAACAAAGTTATTTTTTTATTTAAAGAAAACAAATAAGTTTGTTAAAAAATAAAAAAATAAAAAAAAGGGGTGAAACAAGGTAAAAGGATAAAATTATGTAGAAACCTAAAAAAAAAAATAAAAATAAAAATAAAAATAAATAAAGAGTGAAGAAGGGATCAAAAAGAAGTGCCCGGAATCTGGATTCAGGAGGACTGGCAATAGCAATTTGTGATTTGTAACCAGAGGGAATGAGATTGAGATGAAAGGGAAGGTGGGAGAGAAACAAAGTGAGACTAGGCGAAGAAGAAAAAGGAATGGAAGGGGAGAAGGGTTGTGCGCATTTATAGAGGTAGGACTTATCAATTACCCCTGGATTGTATAGGAATTCACGAATCAACCCAAGAGACATGTAATGACAAATATACCCTTGCATGTGGACATGATTTTATTATCAGATTTCGAGGCGTGATATTAACAGGCTATCACAAAAGGAAAGAGTAGAAAGATTCCTGTTCAGGCTGCCACGCCCACACCCCCATGACCATGGATAAATTAAAATCGGTTCTTTTGCAAAGGATTTGGTTATATAATTAAATAAAATTCTCAGATTTAAGACTAACAATTACATACCACGACCGTTCCTATATATATTTATATTTTTTTCATATAAAAATATAATTATTTATTTATATCTAATAAACTCCTTAATTTATTTCTATTTTTGCTTGAAAATTATTATTTTTGTACGATTGGAATTCCGTGGTGTTTAATTATTATTTAAAATAAAACAATATTTTAAGTATTTTTTTCTTTTAAATTAAAATTATGCCCAGTATAATATTGTTCATGATGATTTCAGTGGTGGGATAAAATAATAAAAATAAGTAAACACCCAACACAAAGTTGTATAGACAATTTTCGCATGTTATAAGACTTTGAATTGAAATTAAGTCTACCTAAAAGTCTTCCTTTTTTACCTAACTATTGTTGGCTTTGGGAATAGCCACCTTTAAGATAAAATATGATTTCTTATTTGTAAGAATTTATCTTATAAAAGAATTGTGTCCTTAAGCACCGAAAAAAAAAAAAAAAACCCCATTATTCACTACTTCTTTAGATTTTGATGTTTAATATTCATTCGATTATATTTTATTTTCTACTCATTTCATATATTGCAATATCACGTAACAACTAATTTTAACACAAATCTTTAATCGTTTGATAATTAATTAATGTTTAGATATCTCAAAATTTATTTTAATTAATACGTCATTTATTGTGTGGATAATTAAAATGCATAATAAATTATTTTAAAAAATTTTTAAATTTATTAGCTAAACGAATGACACATTATTTATATACAATATTTATCTAACATTATTTTTTAATAACTCAATAATATTAGGATACAAACTATATCTATATAAATTGATGGATTAATTTTTTACTATTATCACATATCTTGTATACCTTATTTTTTTCAAAAGTATAATATATATATATATATATATATATTATAATATCATTATATTAATTTATAAAAATAAATTTATATAAAAATTAAGATATTTTCATATATCTCCCTCGTACTTAGCAAAATCATATATAAATATAAGTTTTATCAAAATTAACAAATTGTACATCTCAATAGTAATACTATTATATTTGATTGTTAATCAATTAATCAAAATAATAAAATAACTAAAATAACCTTACGTATAAATTTTATATGTTGGCAATATTTTTTACATACTTCCTTTAAAATTTAAAAAATTAATAAAAAGTATTCTTAAAAGTCAATTTTTATATTTTAATATCAAATTTTATTTAATAAATATATATAAATTAAGTGTTAAATTTTGACAAAAAAATTATAATTTAATTACTTGTGTAAAATTATAAACTTTTTAAATTGATAAATATATATAAATATGTGATACAAATATCTATAAATTAATATTATAAATTATTTACTTATGTAGTATTATTTTAGTTATTATGAAATATTTTTCTTATCATTAAAATTAATTTCCTTCGTAAACTTCTAATTAAATATTTTTTAATAATTATGAAAATATTACACAACAATCAAAATAAGTCTACAAAAGTAAATAATTTATAATCTTGTCTCTTTAAAATTAGTACCTCATTTACATTAATTTGGATATTAAAATCTAGAAAATAGTTTTCACGAATATTTTTTTGTTAATTTTTTAAACCTTAGAAAAAGCATGTGAAAAATACTACTAATATAAAAAAAAACTTACGCATATAAAATTATTTTAGTTAGTTAACTAATGTCAGACATAATGGTATTATTATTAACAGATACTATATGTTAATTTCAAAAAAAAAATTATATTTATATGTAATTTTACTAAATTTTAAAAGAAGTATATGAAAATATCTCTATAAAAATTTATACAAGTATTTCTACTTTAATAATTTATTACAATTCTTCGTAAATAAAAAATAGCTTAGTACCTTAACGCATAGGCCAAGATCTATGATTATAAGTGATGAATTTTAAATTAAAATTGATAGTCAAAATAGTACCATTTTTAATAATTAATGCTTAAATTATTGCATTGTTGAAGTGGTTACGAGTTTTTGTCACACTAACTTTTCTCAGGAGTGATATACTATAGGATTTTTATTAGTTTTTTTTTAAAAAATATTTTTAATAATAATAATAAAATAAATAATATACTCTAAAATACATGGTATAATGAGGGATGTAAGAAATACGAAAATAACTAATTAATTTATTTTCAAAATCCTTATGACATCTTACGAGAATACATATAAGAAAAAAATAAATTCAAGGTTGGATTTAAGTTTCAACAAGGGGTGTCAAAATAAAATCATTTAATACTTTGTTCCAATTAGTATTATATTATATTATAAAAAGAAAAATTTGATACACTTATAAAGTCAAATATTTGATAAATTCTTCTTAACATGTCTTAATCAAATTAAATAGTATTAATTAAACATAAGGCTCCACCAATTGTTGTAAGTAGGTGAATTCCCATTAATGTTCACAATGTATCTCTTATAAAAGTCAAATTTGTTTCTTCAAAAAATTCATCCATTTTTTTGGTATGTAAAAGATATAATAGTGGTGGTTGAGAAAGTTTAGTACTTTTACATATTTAGGAGCTAATCCTTATTTAAAAGATATGTTAATTAATACATATTATGAAATCATATTATATAAATTTAAATATCATATATTTTTAAAATTTTAAATTTAGACCTTAGATCACTTAATAATGATGAAATATATTTTACATAGTAGTGTACTTAAAACCAACAAATTAAAGTATATTAAAATATATCGACTATTAAGGAGATACCAACAAATGAATATATAAAAGTAAATACAATATACAAATTTTGAAGTAATAAACAAAAATGAATTAAAGAGATAAAGATTTATTATTAAAAGAAAACCTTATAAAGAATGTTCAAATGATAAAAACATTTTAGACTAATACAAAAGTTACAAAAATATAATTCACTAGTAAAGAATAAGTTACAACAGGTTTTTGTATAAAAAATATTAACACTCAAGTTTAACTGCCTTAATAAGTGATCTATTTCAACAATCACACTTAAAAAATTTTGAAATATTTTTGTCTCACTAAAATCCTTGAATAGATAGTTCACACAACTGGAATTTCAACCACTAGTAACAATCAGAGTTCTAAAGATTTCTCAATTAGATTTGACATAATCATTAAATAATATATTCATACGACTAGAACTTCAATCATTAATAATAATCAGAACTCTAAAAATTTTTTAGTTAAATTTGGAATAAAAATAATGATGGTAATTATTAAGAAAACATACAGATGAAAAATCTCTTTCGCAAACAAGTTCTATTAATTTCTTTTAATGAAGATGCAATGATATGTTATAATAAACTTTTCTCTTTTTTACAAGATGAAAAAAATATATGTTTTTATAAGGTTTAATCCCTCAAAACACATCATAACAAAGTTATAATAGATTTGTTTACATTAAAATTTATTAGTTTTAACTAATTAGAGCCAATTAATTAATTAAGTAATGACACTGCAAAAAAATAAAGAAAACTACAAAATTTTAATGTAATTTGAATTTTTCATCCTATATTCACGAAACCATGTCCAGAGAAAAATAATTCGTTAAAAAAATAATGATTACAAACACTAATAAATTTAAATAAAATAAACACTTCCTCTTATTAGATGGTCTTATTCAGTAAAATCCTTTCGTCTTAACACATCAAACTCTTTTTGACTCAATCCAATGAGATCTTCTTACTAGTTGTCATTGAAATTCATTCAACAAGCACATGTTTTCATCTTGATAATACTTAAAAATACTTTTTCTTAGTTTACGAAACTATATATTACAGAATCAAAATATCTACCAAATTATTTTTATTTTTAGCTTACAAAAATAACAAGAAATAACTTGAAAAACATGAAAGAATAAAAAAAAGAAATATGTGGCAACCCTTATTATTGTTGGCGTTCAATACTCTTTCTTGAATATTGCATAAAATAAAATAACACACATATATGTAGCACAAATATAACCCTAGTTGTGCGTGAGCCATTTTCTAAATCAAATAAGAATATATCTTCTTAAATAAGAAATTTTTTTTTTCCTAAATAGGATTATTTTTAATCAAACATTCTTATTTTTTTTATTTTTAAAATACAAATAATCATGAATAAACACATTACTTAATAAGACTACAAAAACAAAAAGATTCTCTTAGTGTAAAAAATTCAAAAATTACAGAATAAACAATACGCGCATAATAAACAATGACCAACAAGATCTAATATGATATGTTACAACATGATAGTTGAATATTATTTTTTAAAAGGATGCTAATTATACAAACTAATACAAACCTTAATAATTTACCTTTTTGACAAAATATTTTCACAATCATGCAAGGAGAGGATTTAAAATAAAAACAATCATATTGAAAAATAAATAACTACTTCTCTTAAATATGTAATCAAAAATTTACTATTTAAAATTTTACTCCCCTAAATATAAATATCTTTGAATATAAACATTTACTGATACAACTCATGATTCTCTTCAATCATATTACTCCCTTTTTTTGGTTATAAAATACCAAACATTTTTCTTTTTTTTTAGAACATGAATACACATTAAATATAATGAAATTACTTACATCTTTTGAGCTTTTTTCTTTTAATTCATCATTACTCTAGGTAATATTCATGACTTTTGACTTTTTTTTGAGCATGTTAGCACATTTAGTTTGTATGTATCCGAAACCTTTACATTCCCTACATTGAATACCACGTCTTTTATTAGTATTAGAAGACTTCATGAGAGATTTATCTTTTGAAGAAAATTTTGTTAAAATTTTTGATAAGAAATGTGATAGCTTCAGAATCTTCAATCTTCGCATTTTCTACATTTTCAAAGTGCTTAACTTCAGCTTGAAAAGATAAGCTCTGAAAAGCTAAGCTCTTCTCTTTATTTCACTGTTTCAGATTCATCTCGAACATTCTCAATGATCCTATTCATTTTTCAACTTTCCTTGAATCAATGTCCTTACTTTCTTCAATCACTATTACTTTTGCTTGAAACGTATTACCAAATAGGCAAAATTTTTCTAACAAGCTCGGTTTATAAGTATCATTCACCTAATGCATAGTTTTTATTAGCAATATTATTCAATCTAGAATTAAAGTCAACAAGTAATTCATCATCTTTTATTTTTAAATTTTTAAATCTAAAAGCAAGTATTTAAAGTTTAGAACATTTTACCACTGCAATTTCTTTATGGGCAACTTGAAGGATATCCTTAACTTTCTTTGTAGACTCACAAGTTGAGATTAGTTTGAATTGATTCAAGTCTACTTCATTGAAGATTGCATTTAGTGTCTTTGAATTAAAATTTGTCAAGATATCTTCTGTGCTTGTCCAATAATCTTTAAACTTAGGAACTATATTGTTGTTAGCATCAATTATTATAAGACAATTCCATCCTTGATTTACTGCCCACCAAGCTTTCTTATCTATTGACTTAATGATGCATGCATCATTGCCTTTTAATATAAGTAGTTTGTATCGTCAAGCAATGATAGTCTTGATATTGATCCTTTTTCTCTTTGAGTATTCATATCTGCACTAAAACAAATCAAATATCAAAAATTTTGTCAAATAATTAATGACATACTCTAATACCAATTAATAAGCTTTTTTTACATTAATCTTTAGCAATTTTAACTAATTATAATTAATTAATTAAATTAAATAACGACATGCAAAAAAAATAAAAAAGTTCACAGAATTTTGACATAATTTGAATTTTTCAATCCTATATCTATGAGGTCATGTCCAAAAAAATAATTTACTATAAAAATTATGATTATAAGTACTAATTGGTTTAAATAAAATAAAAAATCTCTCTTATATTATTGATATAGTTTTGAATCTTCTTATATAGCCTTATTTAGTGAAATCCCCTTACTTTAGTGCATCGAATTCCTTTTGACTCAATCTAGTAAAATCCTTTTGTTACTTGTCATTGAAATCCCTCAACAAGCACAAGTTTTCGTCTTAATAACACTTAAAAATATTTTTTTTTCTAAATTTACGAAACTAAATATTACAAAATCATAAAATCTACTAAGTTATTTTTCTTTTTAGTTTACAAGAATAACAAAAAGTAACTTGAAAAACATAAAAGCGAAGGAAACAAAAAATATGTAGCAACCCTTGTTACTCTTGGCATTTAATGCTTTTTTTTTTTAGCTACTGCATAAAATAAAATAACACACACACACATATAGCACAAATACAACCTTGGTTGTGTGTAAATTATTTCTTAAATCAAATAGGAATGTATTTTTCTAAATAAGAAAAATTATTTCTTAAATAGAACTCTATTTAGTCAAATATTCTTCTTTTTTTATTTTTAAAATATATCCTAAAATAAATTTTATAAATAATCATGAATGAGCACATTGTCTAATAAGACTAAGAAAACTAGAAGATCCTCTTATTATAAAAAACTCAAAAATTGCAGAATGAACAAGACGAGAATAATGAACAATTACCGACAATAACTAACATGCTATATTACAACATAAGAGTTAAATATGATAGTTAAATACTATTTTTCAAAAGGATGCCAATTATGCAAACCTTAACAAGTTAAATTTTAGAATGATTTACAAACAACATATGCTTTAGTGAGCTACCTAGCACTAGGTTGAGAGATGCTTTTAGTTTGTTCAATAACTTGGCTCAGCCTTAACCATTTTTGACATAAAATTTGAACCTAATATATTTTAAAATGATATTAAAAATGATTGTTCAATTTAAAATAATAGAATGAATTCAAATATTCTTTTTATAATAAATCCGTTATAATTTGAGAGAAGATATCACTCTTTTGAATTTGAATAATCTCAAATTATACGATAATATTAGTAATATAAGTAAAGTCCTAATCGACATATGATTAAAAATAAGGTAATTAAATATATATATATATATATATATATATATATATATATATAAGAATGAAAAAGTATACTTCTATAAAATGTACTCGAACACGCTTTTAATTTTTATGGTAATTTAAAATACCCCAACGCAAGTATAGGCAGTGTATATTATTTATAATGGGCCGGCCATGGCAAAAATTAAAATAAAATAATATTATTAAATTATTTATAATGTACACATTTTGAGATTTTTGAAGTGGAGATTTTGGCGGATACATTAACAGTGTAAATTGTAAGGTCTGTCTGGAGTGGAGGGAAGCAAACGCTAACTAATATTCACATTTTAATTGTTTAAAATATATTGTTATCGTGGGAATGGCCGTTGACAGTGGCAGCCGATATTATTTAGTTGGTCGTTGTATTATTAATATATTCCTTACGTAAGATGCGCTACTTTGATGTGCGTGTGTTTGTGTTTGTATACATATACACGTATGTATTACTCTCTTTTCAAATCTAGGGCCACCCCTGTAATTTCCAATTGATTTCCTTCTCCCCCCAACTAAACACATAGAGATATCTCTCTATCTAGACCAAAATAAATCTTCCAAAAAAAAAAAAAGAAAAAGACTTAGAACTTCATAAAACATGACTGATTTTCTTTGAATATAGTGTTACCTTTATTTGATTAATTATATTATATTATCTTTGATTTATTTAAGAATAGGTTCGTTTATCCTTCGTCATCAATCGAGTTATAATTTTAAATTTTAAAAAATATGTATATTAAATTAATTTTTTATATAAAAGATAGTATTTAAAATTTAAGGGATTATTGAGTTTTTAAAATTTGACACATTATTCTAATTAATATTAATAATTTTACATATATTTAAGATATTCTTAATCTGTTAATTTTTAATAATTTTTAAATAAAATTATATAAATAACTTGATACATCCTATTACTCTCGCTTTTATCTGAATAAATATTTGCAATTAATAAATTTAAATATTTATGAATATTTTTAAAACCACCATGAATCAAATCCCATCTTAAAATTTAAGTAATTAATATCTTGGTAATTAAAATGAATGCAAATGATTTGAATCTTTTTTTTTTTCTCACACATATAAATGTAATTTCAATATTAATATTATAACATATACCAAATTAAAATATTTAACATAAAAATAAAAATAAAAAAAACTTTTTTTTTTGTCAATCCATTCTGCCGAATCTCTTACTCAAAGTGGCCTTCAATTAGCCAGGCAGCATAAAAAGCATGCAAATTAAAGTCTACCATTCAATTCAATTTAAGTCTTAATTACTATTATTAAATTTACTCCATGCTGTTCGTATTCAACCCTTTAACGCGTTTCCCAAAGCTGCCGGCTTGGCTTAGTTTGCTTTAAAAATATTATATAAATAATTATAAATTATAAAGAAAATAAATTAATTTATTTTATATAAAATATTTTTTATTATTTTTATTTTAGTAAGTGCAGCCTTTTCAATATACACAATTAGTGAAAGAAAATTAGTACAATATAATTACATCTTTGTCCCTAACTTTAGAAATAAGCACATAATTTATCTAACAGGTCCCAAACCCCCACTGTAATGACAAAATTATCCTTTTAATACCGAATTTTGATCGATCGTGACACTATTAAAGGTACAATTTCATACGAAAAGAGATTTTAATCATTTTAATTCTTATTTTGAAAAATATGAGGATCTACACGTCATATTCATTGATTTGATGCATCATCCAGCCTTATCTGAGCTTCAAGGCACGTTGCTTTTAGAAATTTTTATAAAATTAAAGATCAGAAATTAATAAAATTTAAAATAGAAAATTACATTTCCACCCCATACTGTGGTGGGTCCTTTTTCTCCTTTGGAGGTTTCTGGTGACGAGTTGACACGCCGTCAGCCGAAGGCCAATCAGTCACGTTAATAACCGTTAACGCCAGCACAGAAACGCTTACTCGCGGTACAAATTCGTTAATATTTTAACATTAATATTTATTTATTTATTTTATTCTTCTGGCATTTTCCATATTTTGTCGAGAATTGGAGTGCAGTTCTTTTGATTAATTTAATTAAAGATTTAATATTATTATAAACCTTTTAAGTAGTAGGACCAATAACAGGATTTCTTCTTCTGAAATATTCGTGGAAATTTCGTCTTTTTTTTTTTTTTGATCCCAAAATCTTCTCGTTTACGATTCAATTCAAAATTTATCCTCTGAAATCACAGGGCATGTTTCCGTTTGCATGTGTCTAGCTGTTGAATAAATAAAGTTGTAAACTCAAAAATAAAGGGGGCAGGCAAAGGAGAAAAGAAAATTCTACTGAATAAAAAAAAAAAAAAGGTGAAGAAATATATTTACAAGGGTTGATTCTTGCTTTGGATTCTTTGATTGATTCCAAGTATAATCGGGAATTGAAGCCATGGGTATTGGTGTTTGTGTGTGGTGGGCTCATTTGGTCTCCTTTTCTTTTTGGAAAAACAACGGGTGAGTCTTTCTTTTTCTTTTTTTAATTGGTTTACATGCTCGATTGATTGTGTTATTAGTTTTGGGGTTCAGGTATTTTAGGTGAATGCTCTGCTTGTTTCTGTTCAAAGTTTTTCTTTTAAATTATTATTATTTTATTATTATTATTATTTTCGTGAGGTGCTGTCGGAAAATTGAATGAATTCTGTGCAAGTTTTGATATGAGGTTGGTGATATATTGGTGGGGTTTTGATTTTGATCGGTAATTCACGGAATTCGAGTGTTGGTGGGGCTTGAATTATCTGAATTTTCATTTTTTATCTGCTTTTCGTATGAGAATTTCTAGTTACATGCGTTTTATTTTGTCGAATTTTAATGCTCATTTCCTTTTCATCAAATTTGGATTATGCATCATTGGCAATTGCTAAATGTCACTTGATCATTGAGTCATTTGTAAAGTGCATGCTCAATCTGAATATCTTATATTAACGTTTTGATTTGTTGTAATCGTTGGCGTTGGTGCTTGAAGATTTTGGAGGGTGGCGGAACATTATGAAGAGCAAAAATAGGATAACTAAGAGGAGGAGAAGTAGAATCAGTCAGAGTTTCGGAAAGATTATGAATTGCATCTGCTCAGGAGAACAATTGAAAGCAGCAGATGAAATGATACCGTCGTCTGGATCCCTTTCAGCCAAGGATAATTCATTGAGTGATTATTCTACCAAAGCTGATGAAGTTGTGAAGCAGCCAGATAATGGCAACATAGAAGAAGCTGAGTGGTCTCTGCGTGAGAGTAGTTCTTTGAATTATGAGGTTGGTTTCTTTGAGCTTTTGGCATTAAGTTTTACCTGTCTTCTATGCTATCTGTTGTCTTAAAGTCTGTGATAAACCCGTTTGTCTTCTTTTGTTTTGGAGTAGAATTCGTGGAATTTTGTAATGGAATTTGATTTGTTCTGTCCGTATTAAAGTCCCAGAATTTTTAATATTGAAGAATATGGTTAGAAAGATTCTTATCCAGTATGGGTGCTAAGATAATTGAAGTTAACTACACAAAACTTATTCTATTTTGTCATTTTGCTATTATAAGATCACTTGCTCTCTTTAGACCACAGTTGATCATGTTTTTTGTTCGGTGTTCGTCTATTTACATATTATCCGGTTGAATGTTAGTTCGGCTAGAATTAATTCACCCTAAGATATGAACATAGGAATTTATGGTGCATGATCAATTATCACACGAGACTTATCCATCGTGTCTGTGATCGGTGCTACCCATATATGCTATTATTTCATGGTTTCCTACTCATTGTTTGCACTTATCCATACTGACATTCCAGTTTGGATTAACTTGATATTTAAACATGTTTCTGTGTTTGAAGTTTTGAAATAAGTGACAGAAATAGTTCGTATGATCTTGGGAATGGTTTTCATGGTTTTTGTCCTATGCTTCATGACTGAGATGTATGCATTTTGCAGGAAGCTAGAGCATTGTTAGGAAGAATAGAATATCAGAAGGGAAACATAGAAGCTGCTCTTCATGTCTTTGAAGGAATAGATATTGCTGCAGCAACTCCCAAAATGAAAATTGCACTTGCCAGTAGAAGAGGAGAACGGCATAAAAGACGTTCCCCAAATTATGCTGCTCCACCAATGTCTATTCATGCAGTCAGTTTGCTCTTAGAAGCAATCTTTCTTAAAGCAAAATCATTGCAGGGACTTGGGAGGTTTAAAGGTTCCATTTTTTTTTTTTTCCAATTTGATCTCCAAATTTGTTGGAGCTCTAAGTTATAATTATGCACAACATGTCCCTTTGATCATTGTTGTAGCTTGGTGTACTTCTTCTAACTATTATTGTCATAACATTCTTCAGCAGTCCTTTATGATTTTTTTTTTTTTCAGTTTTCTTGGGGAAATGTTACCATGTTTGCAGTACCGTAGAATTTCATGGAATGCCAGACCTTTTAGTTGTAGGATATTAGTATTTCTGAGGATACTTGTCTTTGTGGTTCCCATGGCAGTGGCGTCAGAATGCAAGAAACCTTCACATGTTTAGAATCTAATGTTGTGGTTACAATTGACATTGTTTTTTTTTTCTTTCCCTTTTACATTTCCTTCAAGAATTTGATCGGTTGAAATTTTTGTTTGTTTTTCTTTTTCCATTCTTGTTATATATATTTCTTCTATGCTAAAATTCTAAATCAGTTCATTTAACGTCAAAGTTAAACGCCAAACTTTATATCTAAAACCATCTATGACATTTATGTAAATTACATGAATGACCCTATTTCTCCTACTATTGAACTGAATGATGCTATGACATTTATGTGAATTGCTTGATATCCTGAAGTCATGCTTTATGCTCAGTGTCTTCATGATACTTTCATTCTTTCTCTTGCTTTCTCAACCACTTTCCGCCCCTCGCCAAAAGCCAAATAGATAAACACTTGCGTGATAGGGGACCAAAACAGAAGAAATGTTTCTAAGCTAAACAGCAATATTGGGCCATCGTTGCATCTAATGTATATTTTAATTCTTCTTGCAGAAGCTGCTCAATCTTGCAAAGTTATTCTGGACGTTGTCGAATCTTCATTACCAGAAGGTGTTCCTGAAAACCTTGGTGCTGACTGTAAATTGCAGGAGACTCTAAACAAAGCTGTTGAATTGCTTCCAGAATTGTGGAAACTTGCTCATGCTGCACGCGAGACAATCATGTCATACCGGAGGGCCCTCCTCCATCACTGGGGCCTTGACACAGAAACTACTGCAAAGATTCAGAAGGACTTTGCTGTTTTTCTCTTATATTGTGGAGGTGAAACATGCCCCCCAAACCTTCGCACTCAAATGGACAGTTCATTTGTACCCGGAAACAATATAGAAGAGGCTATACTTCTGTTAATGATACTGTTAAGAAAAATTTCTCTCAGAAGAATTGAGTGGGATCCATCAATCCTGGATCACCTTTCATTTGCTCTTTCAATTGCGGGGGACTTAAGGTCTTTGGCTAAACAAGTTGAAGAATTGCTTCCTGGGATTATCAGTCGGAAAGAAAGATACCACATTCTAGCTCTCTGTTATTATGAGGCAGGTGAAGACTTTGTTGCTTTGAATCTGCTAAGGAAATTGTTGACCAGTTCGGAGGATCCAAAGTGTGTTCCAGCTTTATTGATGGCATCAAAGATTTGTGGGAAAAGCCCTGGTATTGCAGAGGAAGGGATAACTTTTGCTTGCAGAGCCCTTGAATCCCTGGAAGATGGATGTGGTCAGTTGGAAGGTACTGCCAATTGTTTGTTGGGCATATCACTTTCGGCACAAGCTAAAGTAGTCGTCACTGATTCTGACCGAGCTACGAGACAGGCTAAGGCGCTTCAAGCTCTGGAAAGTGCTGTGAGAAGTACAGATATGAGAGATCCCAACATTCTTTACCACCTCAGTCTTGAAAATGCTGAGCAGAGGAAGTTGGATGCCGCACTTTATTATGCCAAACTTTCATTAAAATTAGAAGGCGGGTCTAATATTAAAGGATGGTTGTTGATGGCCCGAATATTATCTGCTCAGAAACGGTTTGTGGATGCTGAAACTATTATAAATGCCGCTTTAGATCAGACTGGAAAATGGGATCAGGGAGAATTGTTGCGAACTAAAGCTAAGCTTCAAATTGCACAATGTCAGTTAAAGGGTGCCATTGAAACATATACTCATGTTTTGGCTATCCTTCAAGTTCAGAGTAAAACATTCAGTTCTGCAAAGAAGCTTCATAAGGTCTGTTTATTCACGTAGCACATTTCTTATCTAATTCATTACTATTTAGTGATAGCTTTATGAATTGGAATAACTTGAAATGATTCTCTAAACAAATTTACTCAGAATTCATGCATTTTGTTTGATTTTTGGCATTTGAATGAGATTTGTCTTTAAGGAATCGACGTTTGAGATAGAAAGAGTAGGCTGTTGGGTCCAATTGATTCCTCTTAAAAGCAGATCTGAGTATGATTCTCGGAATTTATTCTAGGTTTATGTCACTATTACCAATAGAGTGGTGCATAATGCAATGTAACATGAGGCTTACTGCCTGATAAGATTGTGGAAATAGCTTCCTGGAGTAATGGTTGGAAAAAGCTTGGGTTTTGTAGATATGGAAATTCCTTTATTGTAGATACGGACATATATATATTTTTTGCCATAGAAGTCAATATAAGAAAATGAACTGACTGTTGCTGTTATTACAGGTTGTTTAGTTGTATGTTATTAATGTAGGTTTGCACTGTTTTCAAACGTTCGCAACAGTTGGGCTATTATGGTTAATTGATTCATCCTTTTTATTAATGTTTAAATTTAAATCGATAGATATGACTCTCTTTCTTTGAAGATGGGATTATTGCAGCACTCAATGCACAATGTGTGGCCATACTTGGAATTTTTCTATTTTAGTTAATCATTTTTCATTTATGATAAGTTTGCTTTGAGGCAATTGGATTTATAAATTTTCTCCCCGTTTACTTTGTATCACTTTTGATAGGGCATTGCAAACCCTTCTAGGAGTCTGGAATTGGAAGTGTGGCATGATCTGGCTTTTGTCTACATAAGCCTATCACAGTGGCATGATGCTGAGATTTGCCTTTCCAAATCTGAGGCTATTAGTCCTTACTCTGCCACAAGATGCCATGCAACTGGTAAAATTTTAAATCTTTTGATGTGCAGTATATTCTCCACCTCTTTCTTCCATTCACCATTCTCTTGAGCTTTTAAAAGCTGGAACAAGAAAGTTTAAAAGTTCCTTTTTTCACAGTACTACCAATTTGTATCACCTATGAAGAAATTGCACAAAAAATACATCTTAGATTCATAGGACGTTACAGGCAATACAAGTTAGTCTGTCTGAGACTCAAAAACGGGGGAAAGAAGGCATTGAAAGAAGTTAAGGTGGATTCAATTACTTGTGGTGAATTTTGCCATAACACTGCCAGTTAATTGGAGAATGAACACAGTTGTCTTTGTGACTACTGAGAAGCTATGGTACCAAATACATGCTTGTTTATCTATTTTGGCCTTAACTAATACATGTCGAAACTATTGAACATCTGGTGACCATTCATTTCTTTTTCTTTTTTATTTTTGGGAATGTTTGTGTATAATGGAACTTGTTATGACTTTTTTTCTTGGTTTTAGAGGATTCTGAAACTTTTTTTTGATTTATCAGGTCTACTTTATTATAAAAAGGGTCTGTACAAAGAAGCTATAAATGCCTTTGGAAGTGCTCTGAATATTGATCCAACCCATGTCCCAAGCTTGATATCTACAGCTGAAGTGCTTAGAAAGCTAAATGGGCAATCAAATGCAAGTGTAAGAAGCTATTTGATGGCTGCCCTACGACTTGATCGAATGAATGCAACTGCATGGTATGATCTTGGCCAACTCTATAAAGCAGTGGGTACTGAATCATCAAAACAAGAAGCTGCTGAATGTTTAGAGGCTGCAGCCTTCCTTGAAGACTTGGCACCAGTTGAACCCTTCAGATGATCAGCAAACCCCCCACCCCCCCCAAAACTGTTGTTCAATGTAAACCTTAATTTTTACCTTTTTTTGAAGACAAAATTTTATTTGATACTACTTTCATACAGAGTTATCGACGGAGGTACATATAAATGAGCAAAACAATTTATTACAAAAAGTGTTACATAGGAAAATTAATAGGAAGTCGAGTAAGTTATGTTGTATCTTGTTTTTCTTTGTTGATTCAATTAAAATCGAGGTATTTTACACCTTGCTATCAGTCATTATTGGTCTTCACTTTTAATGAAAACTGGTCTGTAATTGAATTTAATCCTTTTATTTTGTTAAATTAAACAATTCTTGGAATTCTCCCTCGCGGTGTGTAAATGTTTTTCTTATATTAAATTTATATTATCATTTCAGTTTCCAATTTATTTGATGGGAAAAAGTTTGAAAGTAGTGGAAATAAAATCAACACTAGAAAAAAATATTTTAATGACACCCTTTTATGTGTAAATTATATGACATGAATGGAAAATTTATAGTACAAAGGTCACAATTAAAGTTATGATAGCATAAATTTCGTAACTATAATTATTTAGACGACCCAATTACTTTTGAAATGCACATTTCAAAAGTATTAAAATATCGACAATTTTATCAAACACTCACGCGCACCAATCTATAATAATTCAATGCCGGCCCAGTTTGGCTTATGCTTGTGGTGTGAGTTAGACCTTGTTTAAAATAATTGCTGCTCCATGTGTATAAATCATAGCAAAAAAAAAAAAAAAAAAAGTTGGATTCAAAATAGGAATAATCCAATTCTCAGGGACATACCGCTTGGTTTTTATTTTATTTTCTATTTGATAGGTGGGAAATTGGAGATTAAAGAATTGAACTTTGTTTTACGTGGTCTGGTTTGGCGTGGAGTGTCCACTCCCAGCGCCGAAACTGCGGTGGGGACATAAGACAAGACAAAGACAAAGAAGCAAACTCGCTTTCTTGTAAGAAACAAAGACGTATATCTAGTACATCTGTATCTATATCATTTTGTGGGTTCAAGCCAGCGTGTTTGTAATCACTGCACATACATACGTATATACGTTATACAATATGTTATATTTGCCAGCTACGAATAACAAATTTGTTTCTTTTTCGGGGTTTTGGTTCAAAACTTGAAAGGGGTTCACGCTCTTGTTGTGGTTTGTTGAGAGAGAGGGGGAAATGGAGAGTGGAAAGAGTGCAGAAGCTGGGCCGTCGAGAGGAGTACTTGTGTCTGAAGAGAATAGGCAAAGAGAAATGAAGACTGAGAAGATACTTGGTGAAGTAGTTTTTGATGACGCAGAAGAAGAAGAAGAAGAAGAAGAAGTTGGCAAAGAAGGTTGCGGAGATGTTGCTGGTTTTAGTCCAGGGCCTTTGGTTTCTCTCAAGGAACAGATTGAGAAAGACAAGGTTTTTGCTATTCTTTCACTTCTATTCTCTTTACTGTGTGGGAATTGATGTGTAATCTGAGTCTAGTTCTTCCTCGATTGAGAATTCGTTGCCCATTCTTTTATGTTTATTTCGTAACCTACATCGAAGGATTGTGGGGTTTCAGTTTTGTTTTTGGTTGTTCTGAAAATGTAGGAAAAGAGAAAGGAATTAATATTATAAGGAATCGAAGAATATTATTCTTTACTCAATTGCATCTATTTTTGCTGTCAATTCCTCAGCAAGCTAACTAGACATTTCTGTTTCAAATATATGGCGTGTATTATTCTAATTACTCTAATTTTCTGGTTTGATATGTGTTATAAATCTTAGCCCCTTTGCTTTTGCTCTATTGTGCTCTTGCCTCTATGGTATTTCAAACTAATTTGTAATAACTGGGATTTCAGTTTTCTTATTTATCAATGGAGTTATTGGTATTTGAAACTGTGTAGTAAACTATTGGTAGCTCCAGTTTATTTCAAGACCCAATTTTGGTTTGCAGGATGATGATAGCTTAAGGAGATGGAAGGAGAAGCTGCTTGGTTGTATTGAAGAAGATTTAAATGGTTTGTCTTATGGAGTTTTGTATTTCCATTGTTTACTTCTCATTTTAGTCTTCATGTTATCTATGTTCACTTTTGTCTTCTGTTAGTTCAAATGGAACCCGAAGTCAAGTTCCATTCCATTGGAATTATATCTGATGAGTTTGGGGAAATTACTACTTCCCTGCCTCTCAATGAAATTCAGAATGGTCATGTCTTGTTTACTCTCAAGGAGGGATCTCGTTATCAGCTTAAGCTAACATTCAATGTTCTTCACAACATTGTTTCTGGCCTAACTTACTCCAACACAGTTTGGAAGGCAGGACTCCAAGGTGCCAATCTTTTTTCCCTTGCTTCTAAGTCTTATATCAATGTCTGTGACGGAAGAATTGCTGTTGAAACTATGTTGAACTCTCAGATTTCAGTTGAAACTTACAAATGGATGGATAAATTGACCGTGGATATCTAGGCTACTGATTCTTAGAATCTACTCTAGTTCATGTGTCAACAGCTATGTCCCGCAGAAATAACCAAAGGCTAGTTATGAGGAAAAAGTATAAATATCAAAGATGCTGTACTTCTATTTGAAAATTAACAATAACCCAAGCAAAGGTTTCATTGTAATTTAAATTTCCTAAATTAGACTGCCATCATCTTTTCCTGTTTAATGTGAAGATATATCATGATGTCATACACTACTGTGTTCAACACAAAACTTCCTTCTTGATGTATTCGTAACTAGCTACTTCATTTTGACAAAATGGTTAGTATAAGAGCAATGAAATGTATTGCTGTTTGATCATAAACAAATTTAGGTTATACAGATTTTTGTTGTCATTCAATCTCCACACCTGGAAGTTAAAACACAAAGTTAACGAAGCTGAAACCCATAGGAATTTGAACAAGCTGGTCTCTATATTCACAATCGTTATTAGTATCGTAAGTTAAAAAGGCAAAAGTTATGAGTTCTGGCAGTAATGTGAGGTTCTGAACCTATTGTAGCCTCAATATTTTGTTTGTTTCTGCATTCTCACTATTGTGTGTGGATTAATGGTGAAGGTTTGGCAACCACACCAACTTCTTTTTCCCACCCTACCCCTTTTTTAAGTCACTGTAATTCCAGGATTCACTTCTATAAAATTTCTATTCGATCTTATTATACTGTGTTTATCTCATTTCCGTTCTGTGGTTATTAGTTGATCAAAGCAAAGGGATGTTGGGTACTTTTGCTCCTCAACGGGAACCATATGTGCATACTTTGGAGGAGGAGATAACTCCATCTGGTGTGCTAGCTCGAGGTATTTATTCAGCAAAACTAAAGGTGAGTCCACGTGCCTGTTCCAACATTTTTCAGCACCTTAATTCTTGAATTTGAATCAAGATTATAATATCCCACTTTCTATGTTGTAAATATTCTTGCTTTATTGACAGTTTGAAGATGATGACAGAAGATGCCACATAGAACTCAAATACTTATTCGAAATCAAGAAGAGCACATAATGTAATTTTGTGGGAATAGTGTTTTGCAAATTTCAACGTCTTTCTACCTTCTTTCTTCCCGAACTGCGCACATTTTGTGAAACTATTTGTTGAACATTGCTTTGTAGTTTAACAATGAGAGTTAATTTTCTTTTACTGATTCATTCATGACTTTGAATCACATCTCCTTACTAACTACTACCCTTGCTTAGCTATGGCTTATTGGATAATTAATGAATAACTCTGAAGACAAGCAAAACACATACCAAGAATATTTTGGCAAAAATTTTCAGCTCAAAAAGGGGTTGACACAGAATTAGGCCTTGTGTAAAGGATTAAAGGAACGGTGTAAGAATGAAAACTACGGCAATATATTTACATTTAAAAAAGTATCACCGCCATATCTTGGAAAATGAATTGAAGGTGCAAATCTCGACCAAAATTAAATATATCATTCCTGTTTAGTGTAACTCCAACCCAAATCTGACATGCCATGGCAAATGCTTCTCTGGTGCCCATTCCTGATCATGGGTGCCTGTCAGACTTCTCCTACCAGAATACTCACTTGAAAGGTCATAACTAAGAGTCTAAGTCAACACACTTCTTGATTAGCGTCATCAACTCTATGTAGATGAATTTATGCAAGACGCAAAAAGGCTCGAGAAACAGCTCCTGCCTGAAAAAACTTGGCTAGTGTTGGCCAGAATGTAGATGGTTTTGCGGCAAGAAGACTGATGATGAAGCGAATCTGGTTCAGTGTCATCCTGAAGATGAATGACTGAGGAAGCTGAGATATCTAAATACAACCCTGCAGCTTCTGAGACTTCTACAAACAAATCTTCCTAGTGCTTAGTATACAAGAAATGACTTCAGTTTACAAGAGACTAGACTGGACAGACTCCACGGACAGATCAAATATTTGTTGTGTGCTACCAGTCAGCAACAATAGCAATGATGTGTGTATATGATTTCTGAAAAGCAACAAAAGAACCTGGGTTAACAACAATGAAAGATTATGTAAAAAGCATATGTTAGAAATGTTAATATCCATTTGAAAACTTTCAACGTGTTTTTGTCCACGAAGGATTCTGAGACAGAACAAGATAACCCAGCTTTAAGGTATAAAAAACATATATTCCTGAAATTAATGATTCTGATTGGCATAAGTTTATCAAGAATGATAATATTATAATGGGGTGATGAGACGACATATCTTAAGCATAGCTCAAACGGCAAAGGGATGATGGTGAACTTGTATAGGCTTTACATTCAACTCTTGCCAAAAAAAAAAAAAAGAACACTGCAAGCTTGATTTTGTGGAAAAGAGCTGGACTCCAAAATTTTAGAACAAGCAGAAGCAGACAAATATTGCATGAAATTCTGTTAGAAATGCTGGCAAATAACTATTGAGAGTAAACATTTGAAATTATTTGGATATAAAATCACATTGTCCTAAAAGATGACTTCAGAGTTCTAAGATCATGTCACCAACAACCCTTATAACTTTTTAACTCCAGGGCTGATAGAAAACTGCTAAGATACAACATTTGAGATTGTATGGATGAAAAATGAAATAGCTATAAAAAGTTACTTCTATCCCAAGAGAAAGTGAGGCAGTGTAGTTATATGTCAGATCAAATCTGGTACTACACATATTCTCTCATGTTCTAGTCCTACTCTTGTTATTTGAGGTCAATCAGTAATGTACTTTGTACTTGGATAAAGAGAGAAAATGACACATACCTTCTTATTTATGCATTATGCAAGAGTAGATTGGAGGCAGAATTTTTCAACCTACAGCTCTGTCCAAGGTGAACATCCCCAAAACTATACCTGCAGCACCACACATCAGATATGAAAATTTTCCTTTTTGCTTAAAGAATAGAAGTGACAGGAAAATAGTGTTCAGTAAGAACTGATGATAGAAAGCTCGTAACCTATATTCACAGTATTCAGGCCATGCACATCAAGCTTTCTCACAATCCCAATAACAGTCCTCATCCCCTAGAGGTCCACACTTAACTATTAAACTTATTATACATAAACAAAGCTCAAGGTGATGTCCAAGAAGAGAAATAAAAACATGAAGCAAGATTCACCTTTTGTCACATATTTTGAAGTCACATCAGGATGAATATCATGCCACATCTGGAGCCACAACTCTCGCATTAGGACTTGGGATCTAACAATGTTCCTGTGATTTGCTGCATGAAGATGGTGTCAGTTTGATACATGTAACTCATACTCAAGTCAAGTTTCATAAGAAATCAAATACTTTTGTGATTTTAATAGAGAAAATCAATCACTTTTCTGAATATGAAGCCAATGAATATGATGCAGCCATAAATCTTCTAAAGAAACTGATTTTGCAAACTTACCAACTTACATAGCATGTTGTAATGGATATGATAGTATGATTCTCCCTATCAAAAGGATTAAAAAAACAAGAGTATTGAATTAAGCCAAACTTTCCAACATATTCTTTCATTATTTCTTTCTTTTTCCTCTTTCATTAGAGATGATTTCTGATCCAAACAATCCTTGTATATTTTCAAGTTCCAGTTTCCAAAAATTAATTAATACAAAACGACATTTCCACTTCAATATTTATAGGACATTGCAAATTTTCTCAAAGGAAAATGCTTAAAATCATTCCAAATCTGTGAGAGCCAGGTAGTTAGATGGATTAGATTGCCCTTTATGCTCAGCTACAACATGGTTTTTCGAATGTGATTAGCCATTGCAACATAGTTGGGCACCGTATATAGTCTAAGTTAAAGAAAGTCAAGCTTCAGTCCACGAGCACTTCAGGGACTGGTTATCTACCTTTATCAAGCTCCCAAAACTGTTGTCCTCTTTCCCGGAATACTTTCAGAATCTTCTTAATGGGTTATGTAGTTAACCCTTGCTGACCTTGTCATATTGGGAGCTATGTCTGCTTCATGCTGGCGTTCTACATTCAATTCAACTTGCATGTCAGATCCATCATGCTCAGACAGCAATTTCCAGAAGAATCAAATAAAACTCATAAGGGTCCACTGTCTTGCACAGAAGCATTTTTTTTTCACTTTTCCAACACAGAGAGAGAGAGAGAGAGAGCAAACATACTATAATGCTGAAAGTTACTGCCTACAGAAAGAGAAAGGGCATTATGCATAAACATGCATGTATTTATACACACATAAATTATTTGCCATACTGACTAGAAATACCTGAGGAGTCGTGGTTATGTTCCCCTTGAATCCAAGCCAATTTTTGCACCAAGCGAGAGAATGGTACGGTACCTGTAACAGAGATAATAGTATTCACAGAGCTAGAACGGACAAATGCAGCTTAGAAATCGTGTTGCTAATCCGAATAAAGAGCTCAAATTTAAATGAGTTTTATGATTGAAAGCACAATCACAAGAAAAATTCCTTATGCTTACCGTGTCATCCCCACTTGCTGTTCCTGGATTTCCTTCAACAACATTCCCTGACCTGTCAGATCAATGCAAGGATATATGGAACATGTTACAGAGAGTCTAAACCATTCTAGTGTATTTTACATAATGCCACTCTCTGCTCATGATACAAGCACCAATTATTACCAATGTTCTTCTAATATTACATATATAGATGTTTTATTATGTAAATGTTGATTTCAAATCTGAGCTGAAAGGGAATAAGCAAGCTGTTTGGGAGTATAATATAGATAGTGTTGCCACTTTACTGTCCAGTGATGCTTTTATACATTCTTGACACATGCTTGTCTCCATGCCATTTATTTTGATAACATCCAGTGTGGAAGAGACACTTACCTTGGGATCAGAGATCTCTCAATCTCATAAATGATATCCGGTATGATCCAATTATCAGGGTAAGGCTTGCTGCTGGGTGCAAACTAGTATCCCACCTGTTTTTCCATTATACAAGATAAGAAATTCACCACCACAAGGTTATAAGCTAGACAGAAATGGACACCAAAAAACATCCCAGAAAAGAAAAGAGAATATATTGAAATTTGTCAGAATTGAAATAGAAAATAATAAATTTAGTCTTATTAAGTTGTCTCATTATTTTCAATCTTATTAGAATAAGATTTCTTGTTATAGTATCGTAGTTTGTTTAAGTTTCTCTTTTGATCCTATATAAGAACATGTTTTATGTACTTATTATGATTCACAATTAATATAATAGTTTATTTTCTCTTATATGGTATCAGAGCCTGGTTGAAGTTTAAGATTCTCTCCAGATTTTCTTCATTCAGCGCATGCACCCCACACATGGTGCAATGGCTGCTGCTGCTCTAACCTAAAGCCATAGTCTAGTGTTTTTCCTTTTGTGCCTTGATTGCTGCCTTAGCCTAGCCTTTCTATTTTCCTGAATTTGTGAGTTGCTTTGCCATTCTCACTCGCGAAAGAATAGAAAATTGAACTATTGTTATTCATAAATCACTGGCCCTAAAAGATCAAAAAGCAGTAGCCATGTGTCTTTGCACTCACAATTTGCCGTAGTTTTATGTCTATTTTCAATCAAACCCATATGTTAAATTTCAGTCAGCCCAAAGAATATTAACTAGTACAATTTAAGTTTTCAAAATTTCATAATCTAAGCCCTTTGAGATTCTCTCATCCTCGTCCCATAAATTTTATCATCTACATTTAATTTATGGACTTTTTGTTATTTTTAAGGCTCCTTGAGTCCCTTTGGTTTTTCTAAACCTTTTTGATCTCTTTCAAGGTTTTAAATAAACCACTCTAGCCAGGTTTTTCTTAAACCACTCTATTCGATTTTTCTTCAAAACCTATCTACTCAGGTTACCTTCCAGGTTCTTTGGGCATCTCTTATTTTAGGATTTTCAAGCCTCTCATGCCTTTTGAACCTCTTGGTTTTGTTCTCAGGCTTTCCTAAGCCTCTTGGATTTTGTTTGTTCACAGGATTACTAAGCCTCTCAAATTTTGTTACTCTCAGGCTTTCTTAAGCCTTATATTTTCTCAAGATGGTCTTCCAGATTTTCTCCACAACCACATTGGGATTCTCAAGCTTAAAAACTCCAGCCACTTGCTTCTACAACTCCATCTTGAGTTTGAGGAGGAGTGTTAAAATTAACTAGAAAATAATAACTTTAGTCTCATTTAGTTGTCTTATTATTATGTTTAGTCTTATTAGAATAGGATTTCTTGTTAAGAGTACCACTGATGTTTCTAGTTCATTTTAGTTTCTCTTTTGATTCTAATATAAGGAAATGTTTTATGTACTTATTTATTATTCACAACTTATACAATAGTTTATTTTCTCTTAAAAAATTGATTATAGCAAAGAATGACTTAAAAATACAACAAAAATACCGCACATTTGTGGTGCAATGAATGATGAGTGATTTCTTGACAACCAAATAAGTAGACTCCATAGAGTTGCATAAATCAGTAACAACTCGAAATCCATTTTTCAATAATCAACAATGGCTACAACAGTACAATTCTGCATCCTGTAGCACCATTCAGCTAGGGAAAGGCAGAGTAGAAAGATATACGTGTATCTTTCTGAAGCCTGACCATTTTTTATGATCATAAGATAGATTTTCTTCGCATTTTCAAGAATGGAAAACAATATCAGCACAGACAACAAGATATAACATATCAAAATCCATTGTCTGACTTTTGAAGTTATTCAAAAGAGCAACTACTCAATAGGAATTAAGACAAATCCAATCATCATATCTATTTGGAGGATGCAATCTTACCTCAGTCTTCAAGTCTGTTCCACAGAAACAAAAAATATTTGTTATAGGTGGCCTGTCCCAGGATTTGAACAGGATCATTGTGATATGACCTGAAAAATAGAGCACTGTAAATCATGGGCACATTGAAAAGCACGAATAAAAAACATTTTTATCAATATAGAACCAAAAAAAGTTGAATATCCTCTCAACTGGGCTTTAATAATGAACATCCCCATCCCCACCACAACCCCACCCCCCACCCGGTCCCTTCAAAATCTTTCAACAACATCCAACACCACATCTATTTTCAGTCTCCTTGACAGATATAGGTGTCAAAGAATATGAAAGGCATAAATGTAAGTGCGAATTACTGACATGAATATCTGGTGTCTGATATGATTACCCTACAGAATTACAATAATATTGAAAATAACACAAAGGTTGTGTTGCTTAAGCAATAAGAGATGGAATCTTGAAGTTGAATGTCAAGTCACTTCAAATGTGAGTAGTTTCTACACTACGAGGACAATTAAAAGGAAAAGTTCTTGTATTTGGAACTTCTACGCCAGCAAGCTGACACATGCTGGATAAGTTGGTTACAAAGAGCTTATTCACTAATTATCAGAAAATACCCACTTCTGTAATAGGTGAAGCAACCTCTTGCTTTCTGGATCATAATCCTCTATTGACTTGAAAAAGGTCCCATTTGATACTTCACGAGCAGTGAAGGATAACTGACTAGAGAGTCCACATTCCATGCTGGATAAGTTGGTTTGAGCTATTTCTGAAACTGATGGATAAGCATCAAATCCTGCCAGTATAAGGGGTGAACAGAACACATATGGCAAAAGACAACATTTTCCCCCGGAAATGCAGACAAGAGTCTAGAGTCTTACCACGTATTGACGGAATTTCAATATTGATAATATTTGTTGGCCATCCAGAGTAGTTTACCTAAAATTCCTGCTCATCACACTGGTGTAAATGATGATGACCATTCATTTTACCAGCCGAAAAATGCTTCCAATATATGTTGTCGGTTCTACAATACTTTGAAAATGGCATCATCCATAATGAAGGACCAAAAGAATAGAACACCAACCAAGCTGTTCCCTGATACCTTGCAAAATAAATCCAAAAGCGTAAGGTAACAAGCATATACATTAAATAATAAAAAAATGTTGACACTAGAAGTTAAGCAAAAAATTTCAAAATTATGATGCAGTTGGCAAAACCCAAAAGGAGAAAAAATGTGCTGATTTAAAAGTTAAACAGAAGCAAAACTCAATTACCTGTTATGAAAGTTAAGTAAATCATTGAGTAATCAAAGACAAATGATACTTGGGAAGGAGAAGTATAACAAGAGGTTTCAAATAAAAAAGAAAAAGGAAGAACAGATGTGACACCAGAGAGTGTTGCTTTAACTGCTTCAGTTGCACCAAGAAAAGGAGCACCTGCAATAAAGCAAATAAAAAATATTCAAATAAAGGGTATATACCATCATCCCAAGCAATTCCACCTCTAGGCACATAGTTTAAGTGCAAATCAATCATACCTACAGCAAAATAAGCATGAATGTGTTCATCCAGCCATTGGATATACTGTTTTGGGGCAATTTCTAGTTTTAGCCACTCCAGATAGTAACGAAACACATTATTACCGAATGAATGGGCAAATACTAATGGGGGACCGCCACAAAGTTTCAGGGCCGTTTCAAATGTCAACTTAAAATGACAATAAAATATTTGGAAATTTTTCAATCAATAACCGAGTAAACTCCATTCTCAAAGTTACTATTTAAGGACAGACGATTCACATGGGTAGGCATTTTAATATTCATTCAGTTCATCATCAATGAGATATCCTGAAAATTTCGACTATAAGATTTCTATCCACATACATGCATGCAGTTAGTTGTTCTTATGTGTTAAAGATGAAAAACAAATAACAAGCTAATACTAGAAGCAAAACACAAGCAACTTTCATATTTTCATATCTGAAAATACGTTTTAACGTGTATTATACCTTCTCAAACCACTTAATTTATTTGCAGTGGAGATTACAACAATTTACTGGTTAAGCCCAATAAAAATTAATATTTGATTAAGACTTGCACAAGCAATTATAAAGAAATAATTTCAACTTTCTGCACTTCGTGCAATTCCATAGATACTACAAAATCAAACCTCCATTCAAGGATACATGATGCAGAATCCATAAACTATAAGCATATGAAAACTGATTTAAAGTTGGATTAATCTATAAGCATCTAAGAAAATTGGTTAAAACATTAAACAAGTTAAATTAAAATATTAACAGAAATATTTCCAAAAATAACAGTAACTACTTCACTCACAAGAAAGAAAGTTATCAGTTGGTCATACCAAATGTAGTTTATTTGAACTAATTACTCTAATCAACTTTACATTTTTCACCTGAATTGCAGAAAGTACTTCAAAAGACTACCAAAGTGTGCTAAAGCAAACAGGCATGTATATCCAGAGGACTGCATCATAGCTAGTAACAATACTATATTAAAGATATTCATGTAGGAATATACAAACTTTAGCTTGTGAAAATAGAGGTCTCTCTCCTCAAGCTTAGATGGAGACAATCTCCAATCATATGGAACAGCAACGATTGCATTGGCCTCTATGCCAAACTCAATGCACCACTTAACTCATTATTTCCAAACTGAATACAGCAGACCTGCAACCACAAGGCAAGCATTTAGATTAGCACAACAGAACACCAACAGCAAACATAAACAACATATTACATACACAGGTTCAAGCTGAAAAGAAGCAATATAAAATTTTCCTGTAATATAACCAGGATGGAGTTCGGTAATAGCAGAAAGACCACTATCAGCCGAGACTTGCATTTGGCATGATCCGTTTGATTGGTAGGATCTAGTATCATGCATTTTAGCCAGCAGTTCACTGCAGAAAGAAGCTGCATTGAAATGTCGATACAAAACATTCAGTTCATACAATACAAGACAGTACCGGCTCTTTTACCAATAGTGCATGCATCAGTATCGCTTACACACAGACCAGTTTCAAGTGAATAAAGAAAAAATTCTCTGTAAAAGCATATAGAATCATTTCCTGGAAAAGCACATGCGAATTATGGAGAAACCACATCAACCTTTTTTCTGATCCAAAAAGAACTTCCCAAAAGAACACCTACGAAATATCTTTTCGAAAAGCAGCCCAAATGTCTCTTTTATCCTAAAAGCGTAGACAGAGAGTGCTTGGAAAGAACTCTTTGCACCGTAGAAACACTCAAATGCACAGTAAGTCATTGTTAAGAATTAATGTTATGGAAGCCCAATGCATCCCAAAAAACTATTTGGCTTCGCCAAGGACAAAAGGACTCAAATTATTCAATAACAGCGTGAATTTCCGCACATCTACGAACATTAAGCATCATGCACGAGAGAAATAATATTGAACAAATTAAAAGCAGCACGATACAAACATGTGATCAACACAACTATAAAGAACTATATATGTAACGCGCGAAAGAAGTGCAGCTCAAATGGCGGAAGCTTACTTTGGTGGTGTCGAGCCAGACCAAGTCGGGAGGGTTGAAATCGAGGGGGGAGCAGGGACAGTAAAGGATTGACCAGACTCTCAGCTGAGTCGACGCGAATCCCGGTATTATGATTCCTGATATCTATGAGTAGTCTCCACTGAATTCGCCGCCATTTGCGGAGGTTTTGGGCGGAGTTCCGAGGAGAACGACGACGACGATAACGAAACGAGATGGTAGTTCTCTCATTTGCGATGTTGAGAGAGAGAGAATCAGAGTCGCTGTAATGACCATCAGTTAGAAAGGAGTCGCATGTTTTTGGCGACTTTCGTGCCATGAGGATTCGTTTATAATACTTCGTTTCTTTGATGGCCTAGCCCTTGATTGGCCTACAGTCAGCATTGCTTTCAAATACGATGCGACCAACCAGGAACGGTGTCGTCTAGCACCTTGCATTGGTTAACGGATGGTATAATTAACGGTGAGCAAAACTAATTCCGATTACGATTCCACTCATAGTGGGAATCTACTCACTTTGACGGGCATCTTAATTTTCCATTCTATTTAATTCTCATTGGATTCCGGTTTTAAAATAAAATATTATATTTATTAATTATCTTAATTTTTTAATTTTTAACTACATAAAAAAAATTTAAAAGTTAAAATTAATAATATTAAATTATAAAAGTGATAAAATAGATAAACAAAAAAAAAGTAAATTAAAAATAAATTAATTAATATATAATAAATTATTTAAAAAATATTGTATTATTATTCGAATCAATATTATATATTATAAAGAAAGATAAATTTATACAATAATATAATTATAATTAATATTATTATATTATGTATATATTTATTTATTATAATTATTAACTTATTATTTGATATTTTTAATATATATCTATATCATGATTTTATTAAACTATTATAGAAATAACATAATAAATTAAGTTAAATAAAATATTATAAATATATTAATTAAATTTTTTATATAATTTAATAGACAAAAAAATATTTTTAATAAATTATTTTTTGAAATAAATATAAATATAATTTCAGCAATAAATTTAACTTTATGTGCTATGTTTTTTCTTGAAATGCTTATTTAAAATTAGTTTTGGTAATTTTAATGAAATTTTTAAATGTTATTTACATTATTAACTGAATAATTTTTTAAATATAAATTTGTATTTATTTTATATTTAAAAAATAAATTACATAAAATATAATATCAAAAATAAATTTATTTTATATTTTTTGATTTAATTCAATTTTGATTCTATAATCTTTAAAATTAGAACTTACACAAAAAAAAAATAGTTTTGATTCGGAATTAATTTTTAGTTTCTATGATCTTTAAAATTAAAACTTACGTGAAAAAATTAGTTTTGATTCATAATTAATTTTTAATTTTATCCAAAAACATTGTATACCCGTAAATACAATATAGTATTCCTTACGAATACAACGAATACGGTACGGCCTATTGCAAAATGGTGCCGTGTTGTACTTAGATATTGTTAAGAGTTAGACATGCAAATTGTACCATTGATTTAAAAATTTAAATATTAGAAATTCGATGAACCACCTCATGAACTCGGTTGAGATTTTCGTAGGCTAGTCAACTAATCAATATTTGAAGATGGTTAAGAGCATCTTTTAAAATTTATACTCACTTTATCTATTATTTTAAATAAAAAAAATAAAAAATATATATCCACTAATTACTTAATATTTTAGCTTAATAGGAGAAAATTATATCTTTTAACACTTAAACACAAAAAATAAAAAATAAAAAAATCAGAGATTTCATATAATTATTATTTCAATTCTTTTTTATTATGGGTGTTTCACAGCATCAAAACACAATATTAGTTTGGTAATCATTGTTTTTCAGCGTTTTGGTGTGAGAAATGATGATAGACAATTAAGCGATGGCATACTTTCATCCAATGTTTTGATGTTTATTGTTTTATATACATATATATATATATAGATGGTTTGATTGGTTTTTTTTAGATGAGGTGTTTTTTTTGCTCAGGGGTGTTTTGAAAAGATTTATCAACTTTGTCCTTTAATAAATTATTTTGTGTCATATTAAAATATTTTTATAATTATAGTATTGGCACAAATTAATTTTATTATTGTATAAAAGTTATAACTTAATATACGTGTAATTATAAAAATTATTACTTTAACTTAGTTATTCTTAGTACAAATAATATATAGATAAGATATGCATTACTTTAAACGATTCATTGCGGTATATTGAGGTAATGGTATTTTTATTTTTTAAACTTTCTTAAAGGTTGTTTTAAGTTTTTACAAAATTGTTTCAAGTGTTATTAATTTACCTTTTAAATTTTTTTAAACATAATTTAAAATTTTTTATTATATATTTTAAGTATTTTTTAGTAATTATTTTAATATTTTTTTTGTTTTAAATTTTATAAAATTGATTTCAAATTCAACATGCAAAAAAATAAAAGGGGGTAACTGTTCCACCATATACCATAGCCCCCTTCCATTAATAAATAATTGATAAAATATATAAAATCCAATATATAAACATTGTCGAAAGAGATATGAAGTGTTAAAAATCTATAAAATTTTCATAAAAGTCTAAACTTTTTCATTTTCTTTAATGTTTTTATGTTAATAAGGAGATAATCTAGAGATTGATCATATGAAAAACTATGAAAAGTTTAATGTAAAAAAATCTAGATATACTTAAAAAGGTATATATATTTAGATTTTAAATTTTAAAGAATAAATTATTGCCTCAAATAAATTTTAAAAAATATTTTATTCTATAATTTAACATAGTATATATGTTTTGTAACGATATACAATAAAAAATTCTTTAATTTTTCACAATTTTTTATACTCATTTCTCAAATATTAGGTCAATGCACTCTTAATGATTAAAATCAAATCTAACTTGTGTAGTTAATATTTTATAACTAATACAGGTGCAAAATGCAATCTCAACTATTAAATTGGGATTAATTTAATAGTCTATAAATAATATAAAAAAATTATATAAAAAATATGAGTTCCTATATATAATTCTGTTTTAATATACTAATAATTATTATTATTATTATGCAAAGACAAGTTCTTTTGATGGAATTTTAAAAATCTAAGAATATTTTTAAATACCTCCCTTGAGTTTGATAAAATAACGTATACGTGCAAGTTTTCAAAAAACTAATAGAAAATACTCATCATTAATAAAACCTTAGTTAACTAATTAAAATTATAAAATAATAAAAATAATATTATATATAATTTTAGATATTTGTGATATTTTTTACATGCCTAAAATTACCAGAAAATATTTCTAAAAGTTTTTTTTTATATTTTAATATTTAATTTAATAAATATATATAAATTAAGTACTAATTTTAATAAAATAATACTATAAATTATTTATTTGTATAAAATATAAAATATTTAATTTAAGAAACATATATAAAATTATATACTATAAATACATACAATAAGTATTGTAAATTATTTATTTGTATAAAATTATTTTAGTTATTGTAAAATATTTTTATAATAATTAAAATTAATTAAATTATAATTAATTTTTTTTAAAAGAAAAAAGAGAAATGGAATAGGTTAAACACTTGTAAAATCTTATTTCTCTCTTACAAAAAATTTTTATTTTTTAAAAATGATAAATTTTTAAAATTTAATTTCTATCTTACAAAAATTTATCATTTTTAAAAATACAAAATTTTCAAAATTTTATCTTCTTAAATAAAAATTTATGATTTAACTAATTTCAATGGTTATGGAAATATTTTACAATAATTAAAATCATTTTGTACCCCTATTTTTTCAACTTTTTTAAATGCTGTTTCAAATTTTTTCAAGGTCATTTTAAATAGTATTTATTTATGTTTAAAATTTTTATGATGTGTTTTAAGCACTATTTATCATTTGCTTTATTTATTTTAACATTTTTTTTTCTTTATTTCAAGTCTTGTAAAATCATTTTTAACTTCACTACTTAAAAAAAAGGGGGGACAAAGGTACTTTTATATACCATAGCAAATTCTAATTTTATATATATTTATTGAATTAAATTATTTATATTTTTATATAAATAAATAATTTAAGTATTATTTTATTAAAATTAGTACTTAATTTATATATATTTATTAGATTAAACTAGATATTAAAATCTAAAAAATAATTTTTAAATAATATTTTCTGTTAGTTTTTAAAATCTCGTAAAAGATATATAAAAAATATTATTAATATATAAAATTATTTTAATCATTGTCCTATTTTAATTAATCAACTAATTTTATTATTAAGTAATATTTTTTATTAATTTTTTAAAAATTTGTGTGTGTGTGTGTGTGTGTGTGTGTGTATATATATATGCATAATTTTGTTAAATTTTAAGGAAAATATTTAAAAATTTCTTGTTAATAATAATAAAATCCAATTTGAAATTGAGCTGATTGAAATCTACCTCAATATTAGTTTATTGGCACAGTAGAACGACACCATTTCGTCATAGTCGAAATGGCGCGAATGGCCTAACGGCCAGCTCAACTGCTCAAGAAACTCAAGCTTGCAACGAAGAACAAAACGACAACAAAAAGGGAACAAAACGCTGGTTGAGCAATCTCGTATGGTATAATAACTTGAACGAAGAAATCGAGGACTTCCTCGAAGAAGACGATGTCGCAAAACGACGACAGACAGCTCCAAACGGTACCTTATCACGCAATTATTCATCCGGTTCATCTCTCCTCCACCGAAGCTCCTAGTCGGTCTCCATGGAAAAGCCTTCCGCGTCAACAAGGTTCCGGTTTAGAGACCATCAAGATATGGAAAACTCTGCTCTGTCCGATACAAGCTCAATTTCGTCCGTATCCAGTGACCCGGGCGACGTGTCTGAGCTACAGTCTATGACTGCAAAGGTGATTTTTTAAAAACGTTTTGCGTTTAATTCAGGGCAGATATATGTGTTGATTTTGACCGGTTTGCGTGGTTTTTGAAATGTGCTGTTGATTGTAGGGGATTAGGCATCTTTGTTCAGAACTTCTGGAGTTGAAGGCGGAATCAGACGAAGATTTTCACAGGAATATTTTTCTGAACTGTGCGACCTTTGTTAGGTAACTTCTGTCTGTATCCTTTTTTGGCTTTCTCAGTTATTATTGATATTGGCTTAAGGATATCACTTTTTGGTATACAATTGGAAAGGAATTTCCTTGTTTCTGAAAACATTGAGTACATGAAATTTGGGCAAAATTCCTTTAGTCGGGAGTTTTCACAAACAGTCCTGGAACACGAATAAAGAAACTAGCTTAAAATTATTTTTTTCACTGTTTTCTGTGGGAATTTTTTTTTTCAAATTACACCCAAAAACTTGAAATTTTAAACTAAAATGCTTTTCTTGAATTGTGAAGCAAATGCTGTTCTCAGAGTGTATGATAACATTTCAAATCCTAATCTGAACGATATTGAAAGAATAATGATCATATCTGCAGAATATTTGAGGAATCAAAAGGCATGGAAAACCAACTGATGCAACTGAAAGGCCAGGTTCTTCTCCACAGAAGACTTGTAAAAGATCTCATAGACGGCATATATCTAAGTGCTTTATCAAAAGAGCCAATTGAATCTGTTATTGATGATTCAGTAACTGCTGAGCCATCTACACCATGTGAAGTGGATGCTCACATAAGTAACGTATCAGAAACCCTGGACATGCTTCTGGCTGAGAACAGGATTGATGAAGCCATAACCATTCTAGAAATGGAGGAGGAGAATTTCCAAAGACTACAATATGATGACAATTGTCCATTGGATGTTCTAGTGGGATATGACTCTGCACTTTCTGAGAAAAAAGCCATGCTCACACTGAAGTTAACACTGGTGGCCGAAAACCCAAGAATAGCTGCACCAGAACTTCAAAAGACACTGGTTGGACTTTGCAGACTGGGTGAGAGTCATCTCGCAACTCGGTTATTGCTTAAGTTTTACCATTCTCGCATTGCAACTGGAATACATAATTTGCAGAGTTCAAAATCTTTCTTACATGGGGTGTACATTAGGGAACTAGCAAAGTTTGTGTTTTCATTGATTTCTCAAGCTGCAAGGAGCTTTGTAATGTTATATGGAGAAACTTCACCTTATGCTTCAGAACTTATTCAGTGGGCCAGTGAAGAAACAGAAGTTTTTGTTGTTTTTTTTAACAAGAATGTTAAGCCCATGTCAGAAATAAGTGGTGGACTGTCCACCGCAGTACAATCTATGCAGTGTGCAGTGTCATTTTGTTCATTGCTAGAAACTCAGAGACTGGTGTTGCGGTCATTTTTGATCAAACAAATTCAACCCTGTATGGAAGAAGTTCTACAGGCACAAATAGACCATTTTAAAAAAGTCATTAATAGCTTTTCAGCAGCTGATGCTTGGGTGTTGGGTAGGTATCTTGTATCAGGAATCATAACTGACGTGGGGTCTTCTATGGCTGTTGAGCAACAACCAGAATATCTCCTGCTCACTAGCAGTGGTCGGAAGCTTATAACACTGTTGCAGGTCTGTTTGATTTCATTTTAGATGATTGTGTGATCAGAATCAGTAAGTATAACAAGACTAGGGATTGAACTGGCCCGGTGGTATGTGTATTGCTGTGCTTTTTTGCATTAATTACATGGAAGTCATGAATTTATTCAGGAAAAAAGGACAAAAGTGATGATCTCGAATATCCTCTGTACTGAATGCCAAGTGTATATGCAAGTGCAACATCACTCTTTCTTTTTGTGTAGAGTGCAGTAATAATTCTTTGCTATGCAATTTCTTTAGTTTTAGAAAAGAATGCGATAAATTTTACATCATAAAATTGCCCAGGCCATTGTTTGACATAAAGTTAGTACGTCAAGTAAAATACTAGACTGTTGGTCAGGATGAGGCAACATACAGAGCAAAATTATATTGGTTTTCTTTAATATATCAGATCATGGATTGCACTAGGAAGCAAATTTAGTAAAGTCAACGAAACTGAAATTTTCTCATAGTTCATTAGTTCCCTTTTTGGTTAAGTATGGCGTATTATCAGGAACTAAAAAGTATGAACCGAGAACACATTCAGTGATTCCTGTGTTTTATAGCTGAAGGGTTCTAGTATTTTGCCATATGTATTTTAAGTTGTAACTCACTTTTCCTTTTTATCTTTTATCTTTTTCAGGCTATCATTGCAGCTATTACCCCTTTATTTTCCTTTCAAATGGAAGGTTCTATCCTTAGAGCACTTATGGATCTCTTTGCAGAATATCTTGTCATCCTTCAAAGAGCCATGAACAGTGAAAAATATGTTACAGAGAAAGAAGGTTCAAGAGTAAATTTGGCAGAATCACTGCCACAACAAGTTTCTATTCTGGCTAATTTATCAACATTAGAACACTTCCTCTCTGTATCTGTTAGAAGTATCTTTACAGACATCAATCAATCAGTTGCTTTTGAACAGAGAGAATTTAATAGTTGTATGCTGTTTATCCAAGAGGCTAATGATAGGCTCAGAGCTCATTTCTGCCAGCAATTGATGTACCAAAAGATGTCTCTCAAAACTGGCTCTGAGCATACACCAGAAACTTGCACTGATAACGCAGTTGATCATAGCATGTTCTGCAATGTGATGCCTTCTGCTGCATTACAGGTATGCTTTGCTTCTTTTAGAGTGAAGACGTGGCTCTGGTAGAAGATTTGCTGCAACTCCTCAATTCTTTATTAGAACCTGAAAAAAGAAAAGGAAAAATATGGAAAAGAAGAGCTAAAGGCTTAGAAGGATCAGGCAATTAACATTTACTAGTAGAATGCTATTGATTTGATATTTAGAAGATAAGCCACTTATTAATTCTGGCATGCAATGATCAGGTTTTGTTTTTCGAACTGAGGACATTAAACAAACTTTCTGAAGAAAATCTTTTTGAACCGTACTGGTTGATGGAGCTCATGCAGGAGCTGGTAGAGACCATATTTCTCTGGATTTCAAACAACAAACAGATCTGGGCGCTAACTGAAAAGAATTTGAGCGGACAACATTCTGATGCTTATGATCAGGTACTGTTTGATACTTTTGCTTACTTCATTTTCTCTAACATAGTCATTGAGTTGAGCCGGTAATTTAAATATCAAGAACTGACTATAATCTACCTGGAGAAATTGTAAAATGTCTTATAAGTTTTTGATGGGCAAATTGACAATGACTCTGTAGTATTTGATAGTCAAATATATACATACATACATACATATATATATATATATATGGTAATAAACATAAATTATATTTTAGAGAAAATAAAAACAAAAAGTGGACTCAAAGTCCACAAGGGCCAACTTTTTTTTTAGTGAATTTTGCAAAATTTAATGACAATTTAAGAAAAATCATGTATTGATGGTGTTAAGCCATTGCTTTATCACAACGAAACCAATTTCTTTCTAGTATTTCTATTTGCACTATTTCTTGGCATAATCTCATCTTGGATGCAATCCTTTATACTCAGTTGCTAAATATTTCATGGATCCCTTTCCCAAAATTTTTAGTCAGCTAAAATGTGAAATCAGTTGGAATATATCTATTTCATTTGGCATTTCTCTTACAATGATACTGTACCTACTATCTGATGCTCAATCAGGTGCTGAATTTGTTCCATTATGCCATTTGTTACAGAAACAGTTCATCTTGGACATTCATTTTCTCGTTGAGATTGCAAGGTATGGGGGATACTTCTCCAATGATCCTGCAGTTCTTGCCACTCTGATGAACTCAGCCTTTCTTTCAGCTGGATTAGATCCTCAAAGGTAATGCTTCTTAAATTCCTTTCTTTGGTGATTTGTTCTGTTGTAGTTGCGCTTTTGTATCAATAATTGTACCATAGTTAAAATGCTTTAAATTTCTCAGTATTTTGATGAGCTTCAAAATTACAAGGATCATAAGCTTCTTGGTTTCTCATACACTCATTTTAGCATTGAACCTTTGCCAAAGTTGAAGCTTACTTTTGCAATGATTCAGTCTTCAGTATATATGAGACCGAGAAACCCTTTTCTGGGTTAAGTCCAACATGTTTCTTACTTGGTTAGGTATGTTGATGATGATGAATGGGCTAAGAATGCTGCAACCGAAGCAATTCAAAGGCTAATGGAGATTGAGAAAACGAAGTCTCTTCAAAAAGACAAGCCGGTTGAAACATTTGAAGAACAGCACGGAAGTCAAATTAAGTATGCAAGTGACTCTTTCGAGGACGACAATAGAATATCTTCAGAGGATTCTGTAGTGTCAGAGAAGGATGAAACGACCATAGATGAATCAGAAGTTGTGACAAATATGCAAACCAGGAGTTTGAATGCAGATTCCATCCCTGCTAAGTATATTTCTGGAGAAACTTTTGAGGTGAGAGTTTGCTTGTCAGAGGGGCCAAGCAGTGAACATGATGATGCAGCTGAGTTTGTGATCAGCAAGCAAGAGGATGATGCAGGAGTAGTGTTGTCAGGGTTTGAAATTACTTATATAGAGGACTCTGCTAGACTGCAAGGCAAAGACAGGGGGAATGCTTCTATTCCGATGAGGAGTGGTAACAATGGAAAAAAATACATATGATGATTTGTGCATTGTTCTGCCCAATTTTGGCATCAAATTAAAAGTCACTGCTATTTATTTAGTTTCTATTTTACATGGTTATAACAAATTCAAGGGAATAATAATAATAATAATAATAATAATAATAATAATAATAATAGATTAAACGTGGCACAGGCAATGGAAGAGTTAGAATAATGCTGTTACTCGTCCAAGAAATAATTTTCAAAATTTTCAATGTAGACAATGTAATATTTTTGGTTTTAAATAATGTAAAATCTGGCCCAAATTCTTTTCCTCGATTTGGTATTTCTGGAGATCATGTATTTTTAAAAGTTAAACCTCAATTGGGTATTACTAGATTTAGAAAAGATGGAAAACTAGCTCCAAGGTTTATTGGCCCATTCGAAATATTGGAGCGAGTTGGTGAAGTAGCATGTAGATTGGCATTGCCACCCCAATTATCAAATATTCATAATGTTTTTCATATTTTTATACTTAAAAAGTACCAATCAGATCCTTCCCATGTTTTAGACTGGAAAACTCTTACTCTAGTTGAAGATGCTTCTTATGAAAAAGGTTCGATCCAGATTATCGACCGTAAAGAACAAGTGTTTCGCAGAAAAATTATTCCGCTGGTAAAGGTCGTGTGGCAACACCATGAAAAAGAAGAAGCCACTTGGAAGCTCAAGTCAGAGTTGTTAAGAAAATACCTTTATTTCTTCCAAGACAAAGGGTAAGCTTATTAAATTTCGAGGATGAAATTTCTTTAAGGAGGGAAGGTTGTAACATCTAGGTCCAAATTCTTTTCCTCCTTAGGCTCAGTTGTGTTTTAAATTTTTTAGCCCATTTTCCTTATTTTATATACATGTTGAATAGGACAAAATTGAGAGGATTAAAAAAGAAGGCAGTAGAAAGTCCGAGAAGGGAAAAGAGAGAAAAGAAAAAAAAAGAAGAAGAAAAAAAAAAAAGAAGAGAGAAGAGGGAACAAGGCAAAGAAGAAGAAGAAGAAAAGGGAAAAGAATAAGAAAAAGAAGAAGAAATTAGGGAAAAGAGGTGAGGAGTTAAGAGATTATTTTACTCTCTTCATTTTGAAAAAAAAAAATTGTTTATTTAGTGCGAAAATTGTTAGAAATTGAGGGTAATAAATTGATTTTGTTATGATAGGTCTATAGTTGAGATTATTACTAGTTTGACTTTTTGGACATTAGATCTACTAATTTTGAATTTAATAACATAGTTTAATCGGTAGATTTTTTAAAAATTATTAAAAATTAGGTGAAAATTTGTAGAATTTTGAATGGGGGTAAAAATAAAATTTTTAATAATTTTGAAGTAAAATTAAAAATTTTATTAGTTTTGAGGTTAGCATAGAATTTCTAAAAATTTTGAAGTAAAATAGTAATTTTTAATAATTTTAGGTCATAAGTATAAATATTTTTAGAATATTTTTGTAATTATTTATATTATAAGAATTTTTTCGTAATTTTTTATGAATAATATTTTTATTTTAAAAATTCAAAATTTTAGAATTTCTGAGTCAGATTTTAGCTGAACTTGGAACTGCAGCATTATTTATATTTTATTATATGCAGAACAACTTAATAGTTCATTTTAGTAAATTTCGTCGATTCTTGTGAAATATTGTTAGATGGTGACAACGAACAGAAGTGGGATCATTAGAATTTTGACAAGTACAAGCTTTGACTTGACCATGTGGATATTTCACGTATAATTGACTATTTTAGTATTTTAAGAAAACTGAAAAGTAAGGTGTTACTTAAATTTTAAGAAAAATGTTATTTTTCAGAAATGTGCATATTGTATTATCGTGCTGTATGCAAATTCTCTATAATTTTAGAAATACGATTATTATTGAATCATACTTTCAATGTTAATGCTGTTGTGAGCAGTATGCATAAATGGTTTTGTTATTACTGTGTGTTGTTAAATTGTGAAATAGTATATGGCTTCTTGTTAGCACCGGTGACTATGGACCCAATTTCAGTCCCACGGTGAAAATCCATAAACTTGAAATCATGGAAGACGGTCCCTAGATATAGAGCCCCTAAAGTACGCAGGCCATAGATTTCCTGAACGGCAGCTCCTGGGAATAGTGCCCTAAAACCATGCATAACATATAGTGATGACCAAAATATATGATTGCTAAACGATCAGTTTTTATACTTAATTACAATTATTTATGATGTGATTGTGTGAAAATATATTTATTATTTTTTTTATTAAAAAATCTCAGTTATATGTGTAAATACCTACTGGGTTTTAACTCACCTCCTTACTTTTCAGATTTATGGAAAGGAAATGAAAGTAACTTACGTGGAGCAGATGTCCTTTAACTTGATATATTTTGGATTAATGAGTATCTGTGTGTGCTATGTTGTCAGAATTTTGTAAGAAAATAGTTGTTGTTCAATGAATGAATGTATTAAGTTTTGTTGGAATTGATATTGTGTGACAGTAGTTGGGATTTTATAAAATTATAGGAAGTGTTGTAAAGTTTTGTACTTACAAGTTTAGTTAGTATTACCTATATATAGTGGAAACTCTGCCGAAATACCCCAATCTTTTTATTTTATCTCAAATAGTCCCAGTAAACCTTAATTCACGAACCCTAATTTTGGGACGTGACAAATAAGATGACGCAATTTTAAAAACTGTAAAACATTCATCACATAACATCTCATTTGTAAATAATTTTTAAAATAAGCAACATTACTCATCAAAATAATAACTGATCGTACTCATTTGCATGGGGCTTCCTGCCTTTTAACTAAACAAATAATTAAATATCATTTACTTCTCTTCTGTTCTATTTGAAGTTCAATCAATTTCGAATGTTTCTAAAATTTTTCAGATTAATTTTAATTTATTCCATGGAAAGTTTACGATGGATTTTAGGAATTAATTAGTTTTAGCCAATTTCTAAGCTTTTTGAAACTCTATAAATCATGACTTTCTTTTTTCCAAATGGCAGAGCATATCAGTAAAATTACATAAAGAATTTTGGGTTTAATGATACTATTTTTTTAAAAAATAATGATCTGAATTTTATTTTTATTCAAGTAAAAAAAAAGGCTCATTATATTAGAAATTTCATTGGAACCACCTAAATCAAGTTCATTTGTAATTACATACTGAGTTTGGCTTTATTAGCCTTAACAGTCCTACGTCACTCTAATGTGGTAAAATGCGATGTATTATTATTAATTTTCATACCTGTTTTGTGTCATTTTGTTGGAAAATTTTATTTAAAATTACGATAAGTGATTGGAAAGTGAGTTTTGAGTACCTTGTTGCAAGAGTTATGACAATGGATGTCGAGGGAGAATTATGATTCCTCATGGGACATACCATCATTCAATTTTTTTGGTTTTAAATTTGGGTTGATTACTGAGTTAAATCTTAGCCATTTCATAGTTTAACTACGTGGGATTCATCAATTAGGAGATACTTATTTTAGAGACAAAAAGGAGATAAACTTGGTGGATATAGACCAAGTGTATGTGAGCGTGGATTTTTAGAGCCATAAACAATATTAATATGGTTAAGTTGTTATTGCTCTTCTTATTTGAGTAGGTTTTATTTGGCAGGGGCTGTTACAACCATGCAGACAATTTTTTATTGTATTTAGTATTCCTTCTCCTACTTAATATAGGATTAGTATTAATACATTAACTTTTGATAAAGTTCCTTTTTAATTATATAACCTAACAAGAATATGACTTTATTTTATTTTACATTATGTCTTTAGTAAGTATCCTATATATTAGGTTTTCTCAAATAATCTATAAAAAAATTTATTTTTTTTAATCTCTCTGCCTCGTACTTTCTTTCAATAAACAAACATAATTTTTTTTTCTATGGTTGTCATTGCTTAAACTATTGAATATTAGAGGTAACGCTTAATTATTTTTATTATTGTAGTTTAATCTAGAATTAGCTTTTTTTTTTTAATTTAGCCATTGTTTTAAAATAGATCAAATAGAATTCCTTGAGTTAATGTCAGTAGAATAGTGTTAAACCATCCATTGTGAATTATTTAAACTAGTACTTTATATTATTTGTTAAGTATAATACTTATATAATTATTTTAATAAAAAATTTTATTAAGATTGTTCATAAAAAAATTTCATAATTTGAATTTTGACATGATAATAAGGACATAGAATTTTGATTTACTCAAATTGGATAAAAATTTATTTTTATAAAAATTTTTGAAGTTAACTTATAAAATCTGAAATTCTATATGTTTTGTAATTTAAATATAAAATAAAATTTATTTTAAAAGGCAAACAACTTTCAAAACTTATAAAATTTTATGTGAGATTTTATATATATGTTTAGTATTTGTTGCTTTAATTTTATTATTTTTAGAAATATATTTATATATTTATAAATTTTTAATTTTGTGAATCTCAATTTTGAAATCATATCGACAAGTTTATATTTTTTGAAATACATATTATTTTCAAATATCAAAAGACATTTAAAAATTATCAAAAAATTTTATGGTATTTTCCACACACCTGCTATTTAGTCTATAAATTTTATAATATTTAAAAATATATATAAATAGTTATAAATTTTTTATTGAGTTATATGTAGTTTCAAAATATTGTAGACAAGTTATTATTTTATGAAAAACTTATTTTTTTAAAAAAAGAATCTTTTTAGAATTGAAATATCATAAATTTTATATATATAATATCCTTAGTATACTCAGTAAATTTGTAAAATTTTAACTTGATTTGATTTATACAATAAGAGTTAAAAATTCAAGATTATAAGTAATTTTGATTAAAATTCGTAAATGATTAGTGTAGCTTTAATAGAATTTTGTAAATTTTATTTATATATTATTTTAAGTGTTTTGATTAGATAGTTCGTTATTATAGAAAGTTTAGAACTTTTGAATGATGGGTAAAAGTAGTTAAAGAATTTTACTTGAGTCAAGATAAATAATTTCATTCATGATATCTATTGAGTTGTTTTTGGCATTATGATTTTAAAATTATTTTATGGCATAAATTAATTGATTCCAATATTAGTAAAATATTTAATTATTTGATAAATAAATTTATATTATAAATATTTATAAACGGCATATTTTTAAATATTTTAGCAATTATTTTATAAAAGTCAATTATTAATTGTGAAATTTATTACATGTTTTGTAAATAAATTAATGCAAGCTACTATATTATAAATAATTCTCATATGATAAATTGAAATGAAATATTTTTGAATCTTCTATATATAGTGTTCTGATTATGATTATAATTTTGTTCGACGATGGTCGATATTTTTTATTGACTAAGATCAATATATGTCTGAATTAGATACTATTCTATTCGGAGCGTGCATATGTTTTTTTTTGGCTAGATCACTAAAAGTATAAGTAACACTATATTAATTAGCCTGGTTACCGAGGGTACAGGTGATAGTATGTGACATGAATAAATTATATATATTTCTCTAAAATGAATATTTAGTTATGATTTACAAAATATAATTTTAACTTATAAGAATTTATAAAATTATGTGACATGAGCAAATGAAATATATTTTGATAACTATTGTTTTATATACTTCCGCATTTATATTTTATGAAATATGTTCTCTTATAAAATTTATAAATATTAAACTTCTATTTATTTAAGAAAGTATTTAAAACTATATTTTTGCATAATATTTAAAAAAAGGGCTTGTAAATATTTTTATACATTTAAAAATAAGAAAACTGATACATATGTTATGAATGATATTGCTTATTGAGTTGATAACTCACTCCTCATTGTTTAATTTTTGCAAAGTAAATTTTTTAGACTAGTAAGTATGATGGTTTGTTTGAAAGATGGCTTTGAAGATAAATTGAATTTTATATTGCATTTATCGCATTTTTAATTTATTTTTGAAAGCTATTTTAGAATAAGTTAGATTAGAATATTGTAGTATTTAAGAAGTTTTATTTAACTGATTAATGATAATGAAGTATTTTAGTACAAAAGCTATAATTTTAAAGTTTTAGCATCTATATATAACCTTGTATGTCTTAGTTCGATATGTACGATATTTGTTAAATTTAAAATGTTACGTTGTATATAATGAATAACTTGGAATTTTTTAACTAAAAACCGTAGAGGATTTGCAATATAGCTATACACCTTCCAAAGTTTAAACCAAGTGATGGTTGAAAAAGTTAAAAAACATAAGGAAAAAAAATAACTGTGGTGTTTGCCATTGACAAGAACTACTTAAGTACAACTTAAAAGGATTTTTTATTGCATTCTAGATATAAACAATCAACTTAACACTTATTCCTATCATGAAATTAGAGTATATGCTATATTTTAATTCTTAACATACCATACTTAATTCTAGTATGTCATTATTCTTATTATGAAATTAGAGTATATGTTATACTTTAATTCTCAACATATTGTACTTAATTCTAGTATGTCATTATTTTCTTAGTCGTGGATGTATTAAGTCATTTCTTATATGGGAATAGTGGATATGGCTTTGGTCAATAATTAATTTTTGTGGACACTTTTTTGAAGGTTCATGAAGGCCATAATCTCAAAGTGTCATCAAGAAATATGTTTTAGATGAGAATGTGCTAGTCATGCTACATTTGCACACCAACTATGCGATCCATACTACTGAACATTGAAATATAATCCGTTCACTTTTAAAAAGTTCTTATTGTTTGTGTTAATAAAAGACAGATATATTATGATTACTTATAATGTCTATAGCAACGTAAGTAAAAAGATGAGTCTACACATTTTTTAAATATCACTTTCAATCTAATAGTGAATTATGCTAGATTTATCTATGACTCATTATACAACAAACTTGGAAAATTTTTATACTTGATATTTTTTTGTTACACATATAAACAGGGCCTTTACTTTACTAATATATCTCTCTTCACCATTCCATGATATTTCCTACATATCTTTATGACAAATAATTATAGTAACAAGGTCAACCATATCTATGTTAACATGCAATATAATGTATATCAATTTTGAATAAGAAGAAATTATTAACTTACTTGAAAATAACATTTGAATAAAAGGAAAATTTTAAATTATTCGAAAGTTACTTTCTAGTCAGGAAAAACATTTAGTTTATTGAAAAGTGACTTTTAAGCAAGAAGAAAATTTCAATGTACCCTAAAAGTTAGGTTAAATCATTTCAACCTTAAATCCTAAATTGTCAAATTTGAATTTTTCTTATATATTTCAACTAAAAGGCAAGAATAAATATAACAAACATTTACCTCAATTTAATACTTTTTGGGCTTGTTTGATTGTTTTATATTGTAAGAAAAATAAACTTTTGGGAACCAAAAATGAAAAACAAAACTGAAAATAAAAAGTTTGTTGTTTTTAAATGAGACCAAAAAAAAAAGTAACTTTTTTCAAGTTTTGGTGAGGGGAGATTTTTCATTTTAAAATTGATATGTTTGGTTAATTTGTTAAAAAAAAATTGCAACATGATATTTTGACAAATTTGTAGATGAGGTTTGAAATTGTGGAAAAGCATATTTGGATGTCAGTATTGGGATAGACTGATTTCTAAACCATATTTGTTTAAAGATAGAGCCTAATCTACATTTTAAAATAATGCAAATTACCTTTTGACTCATGAGGGGCATAAGTTAGCCCTACCTGTATTGGTCCTCTCTCTCTTTCTCTTTCTTTTTGTTTTTAATTTTAAAATAATATTATATTGAAATAGTTTATAATAAAATATGATATATTATAATATACTATTACATTATAATATAATAGTACAATATAAAAATATATTATAATATTATATTATATAACATTTTAATGACTTAAATAAAATGTAAAATAATATAACAATCTAAAATAATAAATTGTGTTTTTTAAAATAGTAAAATATAGTATAATATTAAAATATAAAATAATATAATATAACGATAAAATATAACATTATATTATATAATAGTATAACAATAACATAATATATTTTTAAATAATAACAATAATACAGTTTAATACGTTATTTATCACGCTCCTAAAATTCAGATTCGTAAGTTAAAATTTAATGAAATAATTTTAAATAAAAAAATAAGTTTCGACATTTTGGCAATATTTTTAAAATAAAAATATTAATAATGATAAATTATAAAAAGTCTTTATAATATAAATAATTACAAAAATATCCTAAAAATTTAGGCTCAAAACTTATAATTATTAGAATTTATTATCTCATCCTAAAATTATAAAAATTTTTATTTTAATCTCAAAATTATTTGACTATTTATACACAAAACTTTTAATTTATAAAATATAACTAGATTATTATAATTTTTGTATTTTTACTTCTAACTAAAATTTTACAAATTTTTATCTAATTTTCAATAATTTTTGAAAAATTTATCAATCAAGCTACTGAATTTAACTCAAAATTTATTAATTTAGAGTTCAACAATTCAAAATAATAATAATTTTAACTATTAAACTATCAATTGCCACGTTTAATTTCTTACCTTCTTTTTCCTATTCTTCTTATTCTTTTCTTCTCTTTTCTTCTTCTTTTTCTTTCTCTCTCTCTTTCTCTCCTTCTTTTTCTTTCTTTCTTCTCGGAGACTCTGTAGTTTTCTCTAAATTCCCAATTCAATCTCATGCATATCCATATATATATATATGTATATATAGTAAGGGACATGGACTAAAGAAACATAACCAAATGAGTTAAAAAATAAAAATTAGACTTGATTTTTTTTTTGAGTCCGGATATAACTTATTGAGCCAAATATATTTTGACTTATAATACAATATAATATGTATTGCATTAAATTTAATATAAGTATTTATTTTATCTATTCTAATATATTATAATTCATTCAATCTAATTTATTTAAAATAATACAGCCTAATAGATAAGAACAAACATACTCTGCTAGGCTTAATGACGGTTGGCTTTTCATGTCTTCTTCCTTCTTTGGTTTGATTATGATCATACGGTCAACTTAGAGATCTAAAATTCTTTTATCTCCATCAAAATTGTTATGATGATGCTGTAATTAGTGTTATAACAAGAGCAGAATCAGTGCAAAAGATGTTGAAATCTGCCCAGATTTCTTAAGTTGGTGTGCAGGAAAAGATTTGAATGAGCTTTAAGGAAAAATGTTCCCCTCATAAAGATGGTTGGTACAAATTGAATAGTACAAATAATGCTACCATGAATTCTTCAGAGAATATCCCATGGTCGAGGAAAAGCAGAGGGGAGGTTATGGCCCAATCTTGCGTTCTTCATTTTAGACGACTCGTCAACCAAATTCTCGCGAGATTTTGTTAGAATTGGGCAATCCTGTCGTCGGCCAATAATGAAAGAATCGCGCGGGCGGGAGTAGCCGGGAAACCATAAAATGAGCGCGTACTTCAAACTTCTGTTTTGGCTCCTCAAGTCAAATCATATTTACCGCCTCCCAAAACTAAATCTTACCCCTCCACGTGTCCAGATCTCACATTTTTCAATCAACTAGAAATGCCATCCTAGAATAACCTCCAATCCCCATGCGCCTAAAAGGCCTTACTGCTTTAATCGATTTCGTGCTCTGCTATTTCTCAGCAATGGTCGATTCTACTGGAAACAGTACCCGGGATTTGAATCCATTTGTTCTTCATCTTCAGAAACTTGTTCTCGAGCTCAAATGCCCCCTGTGGTTAGTATTTGTTCATCTTTTAATTTGTTTTTCTTTTTCATTTGTTATGGTCGATGAAAACGTACTCAATAAGAATTAAATAAAGGATTTTCTGGAGCTTTTGATATTTTGGTATACGATTTCTCAGAAAATAATAAATCATTTTTTTATTATTTTGAATTATTGATGTTCAAGATTGTATCAAAGATTGTTTTTTAACTCCCAAATGAGAGCGTGTTTGAGATTGAGCTGTTGTGGTGTGAGATGGAATCATTAATAGATTAGCTACTAAGTAAAAGAGGGATTTTTGTCAAATACTATAGCAACTGAGGCGTCGGGGTTCAAACATCCCCTAAACTGTTTTATTGAAAATCTAAGGCTTCGTTTAAAATTGTGGTGTTTTTACTGTATTTTCATAGTAATGTTAAAAAAGTGTTTGGTAACACTAGTTTTTAGTTTGATTCATTAGTTTTTTTCATTGATATCAACCATTCATTGTTTCCATTCTATAATAATTGAAAAGCAACGGCAACCTCAGTACCAAAACAAAGTCTAACCGTGCATAACCTATTCACATTTATTATTTTCTCTCCTTTATAAATTTGTGTTTTTGGTTACACTCAAAATGCATGACAGTTGCAGAAATGTGCTAGAATTAGGGTTTTATTTTTTCTTATTGATGTGTATAGTAATTGAAAATGGGGGAAAACTGTTACTAAATGTTCTACCAAACCATTTCTTTTTGGTTTGTTTGGTTTTGCAGCTTGAACTTATTCAGTAGACCATTGTTGCTCCCGTGTGATCACATATTTTGCAAGTATGTTCTCAATTTTATCTTCGGTTATCATCAGTTTATTTTTGTTTTCATTAAAACTAAGTTGGATTTTCTGCTTTCTCAAAATTTATTGCAGTTCATGCATACCCAGATCCACAGAATGTTGTTTGGATTGTCCTATGTGTAAATCTCAGTGTACTGATGCAGGTATAGTTATATGAAAGATTGATCATTGTTTGTCCTGTCTTGATGGAAGTTATCCTTTTCTAATTTAAGAATGAAAGGCTTTTCTTTGTTCAATTTTATGTTCATTTCATCATGTTTAGGTGTGAATTTGATTGTTTTGTTAGAAAATAGTTATTGGAAACTAATCCAGCTGACAACAGATGCTATTTTAACTTATATAATGTTATAATTGTTATTGTGTGGCAGATTTAAGGCCTTTGGCTTTTTTAGAAAACATAATAACAATCTACAAAGGATTAGATGCTTTGTCTGGTGCCAAACTGTTTCAGTCTGTTTCTTCAGGTATGGCCAATTTGTACACTTTTGTTTGGAGTATTTGTTTGGGTGAAATTTTTTTCTTTGCATTCAATGTTTTTTGTTTTCTTAATTGATTATTGCAGTTGCTGGGAGGCCTCAAGAGGATAATTCAAGCAGTGGCCAGTTTGTATCGGCAAATAAGTTGGCTCAAGTTTTATTTAATAGTTCTGTTGGTGGTGGAAAAAGTAAAGGATTTGAAATGCCTGGTGGGGGAGAAAATCAAAGTAATGGTGATCAGAATGCCAATATGACACAACTGAGATTCCAGATGCAAGATGGATGCCTTCGAGAGTGCCAGGCCATGCAAATAGACATAAATCAATTGGAACAATCATCACCTTGCAGTCTTCCTTCATTTGGTGATATTAAGGGTTCAGACAATGAAAGTAGTGACCAGGGCAGTGAGCATGTAAGCATTTGCCAATGATTGCCTCCAACAATGCTTTTTCAGTGTTCATGCATATTAGAAGGATTTTCTTTTCTAATACTTGTTAGTTCCTTATTTTTCCACATGCTGCTTACATTAGATGCAATGAAAATGTTAATGATGAAGGTGAAAATGAATTTGTATGTTGAATCTTTCTTTTTATCATTCTCTGATTTTTCTTTTGGGATTGGAAAATCTATATGTTCTTAGTGGACCAACTCTTTTATGAGCTTTAATTTGCATTTTGGTTGCATAGTGATAATGGAATTGCTTAAGCCTGTCATGCACGACCAGTGCTGGTTGATTGTTTTATGATCTTTACTGATTAGATGGCTTTGCTACTATGCCTGTCATATATACTATAAACTTATGATGATCACTTGCAACTTATCTGGGTAATGTAGTTTTGATGCTGTCCCAATATATGTTGAAATCTTCTAATAGAACACTGCAAGTCGCTTGACATCTACTGCATAAATTCCCACCATCAGAGAAAAACTTCTGAGTAATAAAATACTTCAACTGCCTTGATAAATTTAGTAATTGTAATTCCTTGGAGTTCATCTGAATGGGTTTGGCTTGCTTTCTTATTTGCTGCAGATTCTTGTCAGTGATTTAATCAATATATGTCATTCCATTGCTTAGTTAGGGTATCCTACTGTTATCTATATGTTAATCAAACTTTTAGGGTGTAATTGTGAGATTGTCTACTGCATTTCTGATCACATATGCAAATAATTTGGAGCTTATTCAGAGTGTCAAAGTGTACTTTTTTTTTTTTTTTTAATGTTCTAACTTATGGATAGATGCTATTACCTTTTCAGAGTCTGGAAAGTTATCGGATCAAGCAATGTGTCAAGAGAAGTTTTGATGATAGAACAAGACAGGAACATGGATTTTCAGCCTCTGAAACTGAAGTTCCTTTGAGGGACTCAAGGAGATTAAAAAAGTTGGACTATGGATCTGAGTATGTTAGCATGAAAAGATATATCCAATCAACAGTTTTGCAAAGTGAAAGCTTAGTGGCTTCTAATTCTGAATTGGAAGTTAAGCCTGGGGTACCTCTTGCTAGTGAAACACTGCCTCCAATTTCAGATGGCTGTCATGCAAATAAGTATATTTGTGGATTTTGCCTGTCCTCTAATGTCTCAGAGGTAAACTGCCAGTGATGCCTTGCTAGTGTAAATATTGATCCTCATTTAACATGTTAGTACTTTTCCAGGTAACTGGGTCAATGTTGCATTATGCTAATCATGGAAATCCAGTAGTGGGAGAGGAAGCAGCTCGTTCCAATGTTATACATGTTCATAGTAGATGTATTGACTGGTATGTCTTCTTTGTTAAACCATTTAATTACTATTGTTTGAGCTTTACCTTTAAACTTAAATTTTTAGGTCAAGTGATATCTTAACATGGTATTGGAGTAAGTTTAATCTCATGGACTTTTGTCTAATCCCCATGTGCACTAGAAATAAAAAATATGTTTGATCAGATCCACGTGACAAGTCCATTAAATAAAATTATGTTTGCAAGTGAGGGGGATGTTAAACCACTTGAATACTGTTGATTAGGCATTTACCTTTAATCTTAAGCTTTTAGATCAAGTGGCAATTTAACAATCTTGTCATTTGGATAACTATGCATATGTGATTAAAGTAATATTTGTTTATGGCTTCAGTTTGAAGTGCAGAATGGAGCCACTACAGTTATAACTGTTTGACAGGCCTAGTTACATTTAATTTTCATGGCAATGATCTATATACAATTCTTCATATTGCAATTGTTGTTGTTATTGGTGTTAGAAGAACACATGATTTGATTTGAAATTTCAGGGCACCACAAGTATATTATGAGGGAGACACTGTTAAGAATCTGAAAGAAGAATTGGCAAGGGGTTCAAAGCTTAAGTGTAGCAAATGTGGGCTAAAGGGAGCAGCCCTAGGTTGTTTTATGAAATCTTGCCGCAGAAGTTATCATTTTCCTTGTGCTGCTGAAATTCCCAAATGTCGATGGGATTGTGTAAGTGCACTATGCTAATTACATGGCATTTGCATTTCTTATTTATTTAAATTATCTTTTTTTTTCCAGTTATCTATTGAAAAAAAATAATTATTCTTGCCATCTTTGGTTTTTACAGGAAAGCTTTCTTGTGCTCTGTCCAGCACACTCTGCTGTCAAATTCCCAAATGAGAAGTCTGGAAAATACAGAAAAAATAATCATACTGTACCATCCCAAATGTACAACCTCATTCTTTTCTCTTTTAAAGTGTCAGTAAAAATGTTGCGGATTTTACTACTTGGTAGCTTTAAACAAAAATTAGATGCTATTTGAATTTAACTAAGGAAGGAAGCTCCGAAGTTTCATTTCTTTTGGTGTTCATCTAAATATGCTGATTGCCAAATTATAATTGATATTCTGAATATAGCATTCCATATTTTACACTGTGCTGTAAAATCTTATTTACCACACAGCACTTGCTAACTTTTCTGTTTAATTTTAATTTATCCTTCCACATATCAGCATGATTCTATCTATTTTAAGTGATTACATTTGTTGTTTGTCTGCATGCAGAACTTGTCAGCAGCCTAACTTTTGGGCATCTTCACCTAATAAAGCAAGTGAATGGGTTTTATGTGGATCTGCTTTGTCTTCAGAGGAGAAGGTTAGTTCAGGTGTATTGGTATCTGGTAATTTTAGTTGCTTGATCCTCTACTAATAGTTTTGAATCATGAAAATCTGTATCTGATTGAGCATGAATTTTCAGTAATAGCTAGCAGTTATCTAATTAAAATTGAATCATTGAAAGGTGTCACCTGATATATTCATAGGCAAAACATTATAATCTTGGAAATGTTTGCATTATCTTATGTAAGCTGTATGTTCATAGGTGCTTTGATGTCTTAATTCTTGCAACAGTGTACTTGATTAGAATGTGGTTGGGAAGCATTGTTGTCTAGCAATTGTTATGAATTCTATTATTAAAGCTGCTAATATGTAGGTTTTTTTTTTTTTTTTTTCTCATTATGCTGGTGCAGCTTCTTTTGGTCAGGTTTGGTAGCATGATTGGTGTAACTGTGTCCAAGTTCTGGAGACCAAATGTCACTCATGTGATTGCATCTACAGATGCAAAGGGTTCATGCACCAGGACGCTGAAAGTTCTCATGGCCATTTTGAATGGGGGTTGGGTGCTGAAGATTGACTGTAAGTTGGCCCCTGCATTCTACATTGCCACCCTCTTCTTATTTCATTGAATATTTTTGTGAGCATGATATCTTAGGTGGGAAATCCCATGGAAGATAAATAATCCTTATATATATTCAGAAATATTTAGTCACAATTGTTGATCCTTTAGAACAGTCATTACATGCGACATGGATGTCAATGATGAATGGTGATGGTAGAAGAAAATTTTGCCTAGTTATATTGATAATGGGTTTCACGTTGGTCTCCAAATCTCTTTATGATTGGTTATAGCATCCTTTTTTTGTGGCTTTAACCCATTTCCCCCCATGTTTCCCTTGTTGATTTGTGATTGCTTATGCAATTTGTAATTGCCCCTTGCAGGGATAAAAGACTGCATGAAAGTGATGCATCCTGTGGATGAAGAGCCTTATGAAGTTAGTCTTGACAACCATGGATGTGAAGATGGCCCAAAAACTGGCAGACTTAGGGCATTGAATAAAGTAAGTCTCCACAAATTGTCGATTCAAAGGCTCAAAATAAGTACTGACTTGCCATTCTATTTATATGTTTCTTGAAACTGGTATATTATACCCATCAACAACCTATTCTCTTTTCATCAACCTATTTTTATAGACTTAATGAGCTGTGCTTTCGTATCATATTATAATTGGGCTTCTGTATCAGATTTTAATTTGTTTGCAACTTGTGTTTCTACTCCTAAGAATTGGTTTAATTATTTCTTTTCCAGGGACCAAAGCTCTTTGATGGTTTAAGTTTTTATTTCTGTGGTGACTTCATGCCGGGTTACAAGGAAGACCTACAGAGTTTGATTGTTACTGCAGGGGGTAACATTTGGAAGAGCGAGGGAGAATTATTGGCTCAATATTGCGATGATAAGGCAGCTCCTTTGAAGACACTAATAGTTTATAATCTAGACTCTCCAGTAGGATCCAAGTTGGGAGAAGAAGTGTCAACTATTTGGAAAAGAAAAAAATTGGCTACCAAAATAGGAACCCAAGTCATTGGTCACACATGGCTTTTGGAGTCAATTGCTGCTCACAAGTTGCAGTCATTCGTCAGCTAACGAGCTTTGGCAGCAGGTAGATAATTTTTTTGTTCTTAGTTGAATGATGACGCTAAATTGTAAACTACACTCTTTGAAGATTGCAGCTCCAGTAGCAATTCCGAGGCATGTAATGTAAGTGAGTGGCCTTTCTGCATGCTAGTCAAAGCATTCACGCACACCGGATAATCTTTTAGCCTAGTATCAATCGTTGCCTGTAGTTTATGCATGTCAAAGCCTTGGTGTAAGTTGCGAGTTCTGATGGAGGTTTTATTTGGTTCCTCGTCGATGGTGCGATTTAATTTTATTATTTAAAGTTTTAAAACATATTCTAAATATAGCATCTTTGAGTGGCCCAGCTTTCTTGAGGATCTTTAATAAAAATTTTGTTTTGTTAATGAAATAGCACCATTAAGTTGATAAAAACGTTCTATTTATTAACAAATATAAAAACGCTTACAAATTTTACCAAAACACACTGTTTTCCAGGTCTTTTTTTAAAGGCGCAAGAAAATACACAGAAAGGGCTTCTTTATCTGCGTTATTTCCATGGCTTCCTCCAAACCCATTTTTGAGTCGACGTCTACATTATAATTTATAGACAAACAACTACGAAACAACAAAGTTGACGATGTACAACACTGCCAATAATGCATATATAGTTAGTATTCTATAACTTAGAAAATATTCTCTGATTATCCAAAATCCAACTTTTGTGACCGTTCTTTTTACTGATATCCAAAACTGTCGTCAATAAAGACATAATCACAAAATGCCCGATTCCGATACCACTGGCAAAATGGGAATTCTGATACTGCCAATTCTGATAGCACAATGCATGGCAAGCGCAGTGGTAGCATTTTCACCATTTGCTATGTTTCTTCTACTCGAGTCAGTGGATACAACATCGATGGAGAGCGTTGTCCCGTGTTTGTCGCCGCTTTGTCAAGGATTGAGTAGTTAGGTACAAGCTCAGAGTATCAGAGAATCTGAAATCTTTCAAATTAGGGTGTGATAAATTTTGAATAATATTTGGAGTACTCTTCGTCGGGCTACCTGAAGGCAATTTGTGTCTTAAAAAATGGAGTTCCAACGCTGAAAAACCAAGATAGAAACCAGTAGCCAAAGTGTTGGAAGTCCATAGCCAAGAGTCCAGCCGACCTTCTCTTGAATGTAGATCAAGAAAAGCGTTTCAAAGAAAATGCTGAACATCCACCGGTTGAAAAAGAAAGTTTTTGCTCCCTCTCTTTGGGCTTAAAATCATCAAACTGATTAGCACTCATTGTTGAAATGTTAGGTTTGATACCGACATTAGAATATTCCCACTTGCAGAGCTGAGGTTTTCTTGTTGCGGTCTTCAGTTTTGATGCCATGGCTACACGACGGAGGCCTCAGGGCGGGCAACGATACTGCTAATGTTAACAGGGGCATTCCCTGTTCACACAGAAGTTAAGTCTAATTGACGGGGCGGCGCGACCCTTTTCACACCACCCCTGATTAAATGATTGTGATTATTATTCATTCGTTCACCGTTAAGTTCTTGTACGTATTTTATAATTCCCATTAATGTATTGATGGGAGCAAATAAAAATAGTTTTTACAACCCAGCTAGATGCCTTATTTTTGTTGTACATAATTTGAATACATGCAGATGCTATTAAAACATATATCAATAATATTAAGAAATTATATAAACCTTTTTTTATATAATAATAATAATAATTATTGTTATTATTATTATGATTTACTCTCGTGAATTGCCATTTGTTTGTGTAAAAATATAAGATAAGTAACTATAATATGTTATTACTAAATAATTTGCATGAAAGAATTTATAATTTTTCTGTATGCCGCGTTGCTTGTCATATATAATATTTCTAATATATTTATAAAGTTATTTTTTTAATAAAAATGTGTTCGATTTTATTTTTGGTGTAAATATATTAATTTTTTTTCTTTTTTGCAAAAAAAAAAAAATTATTAAAAGATAAAATTGGGCTCAATTTTAGTTAGGTATAAAAAAATTATTGTTGACATTCTAAAGAAGCATTAGAGAAGAATCAAGATTCTATAGCAATCGTAAATTTTAGGTGATCTTTTAAAGATCTTTGAAAGAATAAATTAAAAAAGTGTTAATATTTGCATTAAAGAAGATACATCTTTTTGTTCTATTCTGTATTAATAGAAAGTTCTCGTCCGTATAAATCAAATTCGAAGCATTTAAAACTTGCAACTCATTTCCAATTTGATCTTTTACTTGCAGGCAACTTGCTCGGGTCACACCAGATACTTGATACATAGGTGCAACAACCAAAACCAATAGGTTTTGATCACATTGGAGCCTTTGTATTGAATTTTGCTGATTATGTTCGATAAATTACCTTCAGATTAAATGGCCGAAGCAATGATAAAAGTCCACTATCGAAGCATCTGCATTATAAGCAGAGAAAATTGCTGCCATCAACACAGTTCCAACTCAGTTTGTCACATTCATTATATACATCACTACATCGAAGCTATCCCTTAATTCCCCATTCCCTCAGACACAAACTTGATATCCTGCAATAAGTTAAACTCATCATCATGCACTCAATATTTAAAAAGATGGAAATAATATGTTCTTCCTTCCCATTGGTTTCATTCAGAATGTGAATTCTCAAGACAGAACGAGCTAGTGAATTCTGCCATAAAAGCTGTAAATAAGACAGGCCTTTTCAAAGAACAGGGCAACTGCTACCTTGCTATGAATCTAAAACAAATGGAATCGCACAAGGATATATGATATAATACACTAAGTTGAAATGCATCCTATAAACTTGAATCCCTCTATAATTCTATGCTTTGGATTTTGTTCAAATGATTCCTTCCTCCAATTGGTGATAAGAAAATCGAAGAATATACTGAAATGAGAAGAGTGCAAGCTATCAATACTCATTTAGCAAGCTTTCAAATTACTTGCTTCTTCTTGAAAAAGTGCAGCTGATAATTCCAAATCCTAAAGTTTAGCATTCGACACCAAACCACTGCAATTTCTCCAAAAAACCAAAAAAAAAAAAAAAAAGAATCTGTTGAATGACATATCAGAATACAATTGTACAAGGCACATGACTGTTCCAAACCTATAAAATTCACAAGAAAAATGCCCTGCATTACAGTAGACAACACAATTAAAAATGAGAAGACTACAAGAGAAAAAAGTAAAGTAGTAAAACACCACCACAAGAAATCACCATAAAGAGGGCGGGCAGGATATAAAATAGCATAGGAATGACAGGGAGGAAGAAGAGATGCTGAGACAGAAGCGTCTTGCCTGGTAATCCAATTGGTGAATACCACGAGTTTTACAGATCTGCTGCCATGCAACCAAGATTGAAGCAAAGAAACATAGTTAAGATGATATTCAACAATGGGTTATTACATAACCAAGTACATAAAGGCTACATTTAAAACTTAAAAGAGGACCCCTAACCAAAGGCCAAACCCTTTTTCACCAGAACTGCAGAAGATTATTTAATTTCTATCTTAGACCCGCAAAAGAATCAGCAGTCCATCAGTAACTCTAACTAAATCTAAGAAAGCATTAGAAAAATGAAAAAGAAAAGGAGAAATTTGAACAAAAAAGACACCTTGGAGGCCTACCTAACTTAAATTTACACATACCATGACCTGTTCGGACACTTGGAACACTCCAGCCCCATTTGTCTGCCTGAAAGATCATGTGAACAAGGCATCACAGGTAAGCCTACCTTAATGTCCTGCCCATGCCACAAAACACCAACTAATAATTTGAGTTGCTCGACTCCTCACTAGGAGTGTGGTATTTTCTCTCCTCCTGTACAAAAAAGGGAACAACAGGAGAAAAACAATTATGTTTCTTTATGATATGTTGACTACCACTATGGTTCTAATTAGAAGGATGTGGATCAATGTCATTTCAAGAGATCCAACCGCATTAACAAGAAAGCTTCAGCACATTCAGCATCTCTAATCTTCAACCTTTATGATGCCAAATTACTCAGTACTTATTGTACTGCTAGTAGAAACAACAGTTTCAAAAAGTAAATACTTCAGAATATCATGACCAAAATTGATCACCCACGATATCTAGCAGATTACCAGAGATACACACTAAGAAAGTGCCATTAACCAAACACTAATAATACAATCACCCACACTATAAAAAGGAAGCTCATAACACAACTAGCCTTGAACAGGACCAGAAAGGGAAAGTAGCTCTACGAAAAAAAATAACAATAATTATAAATAATAAACAGGAACAACAAACAACTTTAAGTTTATCACCATGATTCAATAACAAGCACTACTGAAAAATAAATATTGTTACTACTTGGAATTCCTAGTCATTGTATAAGCAGAATGACTACTGCCAGCTAGCGCTGAGATTCCAGCAATCCAACCATTACCACATATCTCTTGTCATCATAATCCAAGTCTTCCAGCCAGGAAAGCAGAAAACCAAAAAAAAAAAAAAAAACTGAAGATGTTCCAATCACGGTTGTGCGTGTCTGGAATGAGAACCACCATACCCACCACTGTAACCACTAGAGGTCTGTGAAGAATCAGACCTCCAGGCTGCATTTGTGTACCCTGAGTTCCCATTGGTGTCACCATATTCCTGATCTCCTCCAGCACCACTTCCAGCTCGCCCACCAACAGCTCCATAACCACCAGAATAAGGACCATTGCCTCCACCATAATTACCATATCCATAACCTTGATTGACATACCCAGACGCCCCAGTTGGGGAGTGGCCCACAGAAGGCAAAACAGCACTTCCTCTGGGGGCCCCATAGCCTGCATTTGCATCATAACCTGATGTGCCGTAACTAGAAGGATTTTGGCTTCCCCAAGAACTCTTAAAGGAACCAGGAGCCGCACTCATGTAACCCGCATTTGGATTTCCATATGCACCTGTGGGACCTCCAAACCCAGCACCCATGCTTCCATAACCACCCATAGCATAACTGCCATAACCACCAAATCCATCTCCACTGCTTGCGGCTCCATAACCATACCCCATTGGCCCATAACCAGAATAAGGGGGGATACCACCTGTGTTACTTTGCGGTTGAATATATCTATTCCCCTCCATTCGGCCATCAAATGTACTAGCATTGGCACCAGAGGCACTGTAACCTTGGTAGCCCCCAAAGCGACCCCCGCCCCCTGAACTAGCATCTTTGGGGAGGGCTCGTTTTACCTCCACAAGTTTACCATTCAACTCATGGAAGACCTTTTGAAGAACATTATCAACTGCATCTTCTGTATCAAAGGTGATAAAACCAAAACCGCGAGGCCGCTGAGTACTCTGGTCATACATAACTACAACATCAGTTACATGACCGTAAATTTCAAAATACCGACGAAATCCATCCTCTGTCAAAGTTGGTGGTAGCCCTCCAACAAATATCTTTTTAGTTTTGAAATAACCTCCTCCTTCGGAACCTCTACCAGAATTAAAATTTCCTGATCTAAAACTGTGTTCTTCTCTTGATAAAGCCCTTTTTGCCTCCACCTATGTTGCAGAGTAAATTAAATTGCTAAAAAAGATACACGTATGTCCACATATTTACACGTACATGTGCCAAACAAGAGACAGAAAATATGACCAGTAGGTTAACAATCATAAACATATGCTCATTTCCCACAAAACAGTACATATAAATCTGGTATAAAAAACAAACAACACAGAGAATAATTAATAAGATTATGAAAAAATTTTGGTCAGTCCAAAAACAGAAACTCAAAAGTTTCAACAGCTGTTGTGGTGGTAAGTAAGTTGTACTCAAGCAATGATATTTTGGCCGAAGAGCTCCACTCAAGATCAAATGTTGGGAAATTCAACCCAAGGGTCTAAGCTAGTAGGTGTAGGAAAATAAATATTGGTAGGCTTGTGGTCTTAAAACACAATGAATCAAGACAACTGAAAAGTAAATAAAAAAGAAACAACAGGCAATTGCAAGGGTCATCGCCTAACACCAAAAATTAACCATAAGAAAATCCATGCTTGGTGGAGAAGAGGTGACCAAAGGCACGCTAGCTTGCAAGATTTAGTAAAGCTTAAAATTTTTTTTTTTTAAAATTATTAAACAACATCTTCTGACTACCAATTGGGCATGCTTATCACTGTCTCTTCACTAAAAATAAACTTCCATTACAAATAAAAAAAAACCTCATAAACAAAATCAACCAGAAAAAGAGCTTCAATGCTGAAAAAGCAACCAAAAACTCCAACCTCCTGTAAGTCAATGTTGATTAATAAAATAATGACAATCACTAAATACCTAGCATCAATATCAATTGACAATTAAGGAATCAATTTTTGTAAGTAGTTTGTTCCACGAATTTATCTTTATCACGAAACAACAAAACCCAGAAAAAAAAATCAAATTTCCAGTAGAATATACAAGCCAAATCAACAAAAGAAAGCAGAACAAACAATTTTCGGGACACTCACATTACGGCCATCAATGGTGTGCTTGTCCTGGAGGACTTGATCAAGAGCGGAAGGATCAGAGAAGACAACAAAGCCAAAGCCACGAGGACGACCGGTGGTCTTGTCTCGCATTATGACGGCCCGTGAAACGTCGCCGTATTGGTTGAAGTAGTCCGTTAGTTTGTCTTCGGTCGTGTCCCATGCAATTCCTCCAACGAACAGCTTTCCCTCGTCTGAGTCCATAAGCGCCTGTTTTTGTTTTTCTCTCTCGAACTAGACAGAGAGAGAGAGAGAGAGAGAGGGAAGGGTTAGGGTTGGTCTGTTATTTTGGTAATGTTTAGCTTTTGAAGGGACTCTGCATGTGTCACAGCGGCCGTGGAAAGGAAGCATTTTCAAACGACGTCGTAAGGTTGATATACAAGATCATAATATAAAGCCTAGCGTGTAGGTTTTAGCTTTTTGAGTTATCCTGGGGTGGAGAGTTCGAGCCTCTCACACCCCAAATTTTAATAAAAAAATAATTAAAAATGTTATGTATAAATTACTAAACAAAATTTTTTTTAATCTTTTCACATATTTTTTTTTTAATTTTATTTTTAGCAAAACTATAAAGTGACTTTTGAAAAGCCCCTCTAAACACTTATGCTTCTCTTTTTTTCATTAAAAAAAAAATAATTATTTCCTAAGAAAATACTTAGTAATTAATTTTTCAAAAACCGCTTTAAATACTTTTGAATAAATATGCTTTTTTATTAGTAATAGTATTTCTTTATTAACATTTTTAAAAGTTTACAAACACTTTATTACAATAAAAGGAAAAAAAATTAACATATTTGATGTCTTACTTAAAGATTTTAATTTAACCTCTTAAATTTTATCACTTTTCACTTTTACTGAATAAATTAGATTCGCTCGTAAAATTATACAAATAAATAATAATATATTTAGTAGTAATTAATTATAAAAGTGATATAATATAATAAATAAAATATCTTAAATATTTCATAAAAAGTTATCAAATTTAATATTATTTTAAAAAAATTTGAGTGTAAATTTTTACAAAATTACAAATTTTGTAATAAATATTTGAAGTGCAACAATTAAACAATACAAATTCAGTTATTTGGTCATGGACCAAAGAAATTAACAGTCTATCTAATTACACTTAAGAGAAGAAGATTGCCTTTCTCAAATTCGGGCCCCACCAACAAACGGTCCAAACTGCCGTGGGCTGGCCTGACTCGGTTCCACAAGCACGATTTTTCTAACGGTCATCTTCTTTTTATAATTGCTAAGAACCCTAGAGACCTCCAACTTCAAATTCCTTGACCGTTTTGTCCCTATTGCCTTCCTTGCTGCTCCTCAAGTCTAAACCAATGAAAACCCATTAACCAAACACAGCCTTTTCTCTGTTGTAGAGAGGATTTCTTGTTTCAGAGGCCAAGGGTAAGAAGGTTTTCTGATGGGTTGCTTTCTTGCTTGTTTTGGTTCATCCAAAGATCGCAAGCACCGTAAACGGAGACACAAGATTCAGCCTCGAGAAAACGTAAGTCCTCAATTCATCTTTTTGCATTTACGCGTCTTTTTCTTAATTTAGATCCTCCGTTTGGTTTCCGAGAAACGGGAGGAAAAGTAATCAATGATGTAAGATTTTGGCAGTTTACTCTTCCTCTTAGAATTTTGTAACTTGGTTTCTAAAAAAGGATCCCCTGTTTCTTTAAGGAAAACACACTGGCTGTCAATTGTCTTGCAGAAAACCAAATCAACCAAATTGTCTGTATATATAGCTTACTTGGTTGTGGAAATTGCAGCAAAGAAATACAAGTTACAATCCTGTGCAATCTACAGTTTCTTCTGTTCAGGAATACTCGGAAAAGCCTGTCATCCCGCTTTCAGAAGTTGGGTGAGCAATCATTATTCAAGGGCTTCTTCTGATGTTCATTGAATTCTGTTTTTTTTTTCGTTTCTTTTGCTTTTAAGAATCATCATATAAAGCTATCTGTTTAGAACTTTTGTTTCGTGGCATAATGTTTCGGGGTTCCGGTTGTAGGGTTAAGGCTGAGCAGCAGTCAAGCTCGGGTGCTCAAAAAAAGGTAACTTTTGATGCCAATGTCAAAACTTACGAGCATGCTTTGCCTGAAGAAGTCACTGATACTTTGCCCGAGACCAGTGAAGATGGAAAGAAAGAGAAAGTGGAGGAGGAGAATTCAGGGAAATCAAGTCAATCTCAGTCTTCTTCTGAAGCCAGTGCGATTACATCAAGCTCAGGATCTTACCCTCAAAATCATAGGTACCAGAATTGCAGAGAAAGTGATGGTGAAGAGGATGAATTAGACTATGAAGACTGTGATCTTGATGACGACGACGACGAAGATGAAGGAATGTTGGACTATGACGATATTTATGAAGATGATAATTATGGGATTGTTGAATCAAGAATTGCTGGGAGAAAAGTGGATTCCAAGGAGATTGATAGTTCAATGGTGACAAGTGGTCTGAACGAGGAAGGAGTGAAGCCGATTATGGTTAATCGAGCTGCAAGAGACAGGAGTGGTTATGTTCATTCTGTTTTGAACCCAGTTGAAAATCTCACTCAATGGAAGGCTGTGAAAGCAAAGGGGAAACCACAACTGAAGCAGCAGAAAGAGAATTTTACAGTGGATCAAGAACCCCAACGAGATTCGTATAGCTTGGAGCCAAGTTTCAAGGAATTATCTCTAAGCTTCAAATCAAAATCTGAACAACAGTCCAAGAAGGCAAACCAAGAAATAGCGGTGGATGCTAGCCTTTCAAACTGGTTGTCTTCATCTGAACCCACACCCATCAACAGAAGTAGCAACTCAATTTCTTTAAACCCAACACCCGAGAAAATCATGTCACAAGGATCATCAAATTCATTGAGGAGCAAAGAAGATAGACCTATTTTAGGTGCACTTACTCTTGAAGAAATCAAGCAATTTTCAGCTTCTTCTTCACCAAGGAAGTCACCAAGTCGAAGCCCTGATGAGATGCCCATAATTGGATCTGTTGGATCCTATTGGAGTCCAACAAGCAGTGCCAAGGATTCCACCTCAACATCTTCTTACAAAGGAATACCAAACACAACCAGCAAGTACAGAGAGGTACTACATTATAAGAAGTGAACTTTGATGGGAATTTTTTTGCAATAAGATGATAGTGTGTTCTGATTTGCTTTTCTGGGTAAATGCAGGATAAGAAAGTTGAGTGGCATTCAACACCATTTGAGACAAGATTGGAGAGAGCTTTGAACAGAGGTGCTAATGTTCATTAGATAAAAGATTGTCAGATGGCTTGGAGTTTTCTTCTGGGTGCTGGTCATCATATCTTTGTATTATTTCGGTGAATTCTGATAGGATAGTGTGTGCATTTTGCTAGCTTGTTGTAATTTGAAGTTGGTTTGGTTCACAATTAATGGAATTGAATAACTGTTAATCACTCTTGTGCTCTGATGTTGCTTTTAACAAAGTCTTTCTCTTTCTCTACTGATCAGCCGCTAGTTGGAACTTGGAACCACCCACGGGTAGAACAAATACCATGCATTCATGACAATAATTTGTACATGCATTCTAAGTTTGTTAAAATTTTGACCAACTTAAAAATTATTTTAGGTTAATTCAATATTAACCAAATGTTAAATAAAAATAAATAAATAAATAAACTATTGATAAAAAAAAAAGCATCATAAGCAGTGTTGATGATAAAAAGGGCAAGTGTTTTGCATCCAATTTCTTTTTTTATAAATTTTATATTAAATTATTAAGAAAAATAATTAAAAAAAATCCTAGCACACAGTGTAATATATTAAATTTGAACTTTTAGAATAGAATTTTATTAGATACCTTCTTTGAAATTTTATTTTGTAACAAATTTTATAAAAAAGACACATTTACATTTCTTTTAATTTTAAATTGATAAACTAAAAGATAAATATAATATAATTTATTTTTTTTTATAAATGAAATTATATGTTTAGCTTTATTTAATTTTTAAAGTTTTTTTAGATATATTTTATAAAACAAACAAAATAATATTTATTTTAAAAAAATTTAATTATTTATGTATACAGAAATAAATTAATTGAGAATTAATTTATACTCTATATAAAATTGATCATCTATATTAAAAAAAATAACTTTACTATATAAATTTTTTAATAGTGTAAATTAATAATTATAAAATATTTTAATTTTTATTATATAAAATATTTTTATACCACAGTAAGCATATTATAAAATTTTAAGACTTTAATATAAATTATTTTTTAAATAATATGATAATATATTAATAATATTTATTTTTAGTTAATTAAAATTTTATATTATTATAATTTTAGAATATAAAATTAGTAACTAATATAAATAAATTCAAGAAAAAAATTAAAAAAATGTGAATAAATTAGAGTTTTAATTATAGATAATAAATAAATTATGAGCATATTTATTTTTTCATAGGCAATTTAATGTTAAAAAAAAATAAGTGTGCTTATTCACAAAATAAAATTATTATAAATTTTAGAAAAGATATGAGATAAAACCTCATCTTATAAATTCTATAATATTTGTCCAAAATTTATTTGGATAGTTTGAATATAATCCCAACTCTCATTTTTATTTAATCATTGATATTTTATTTTAAATAATGACGTAAATATTCAGAACGATAATATTTTAATTATATTTTGGACAGAATTTATTTTTCCAAAAAGATGTTAAAAGCAACATTCGAGCACAAGAGTGATTAAGGGGTTCAATTCCATTAATTGTGAACCAAACCAAAATTCAGATTACAAGCAGCAAGCAAAAGCACACACTATCCTATCATAATAATTCACAGAAATAATAGAAAACATACGATGAGCAGCAAGTAAGTTTGGAAAATTTTTATCTTTTTGGATTAAAGATGGCAATTGTTGAAATTTTTTAAAGCTATAATAATGTGCAAGAAGGTGTATGTTTTTGGCCCAAGTGAGAATGACCGCTGTTGCTTCCTTAGAATTTGGATTATTTGTTGGTTGTTACTTTCAGCTGACATAGCCATTCTCTGACAGCAACGGTGTCACACAATCAGACCATTCTCCATTTGATTATCTACTGGTTGCTTTTCTGCTGCGCATTGCTAGGCTGGGAGAAATATCCCTTTTCTCTAGGTGGAAGAAATTCACTTTTGCAATTTTTAGAGAGGATGAAGGAACATATTGAATCAAAAAGAGTTGGATTTGTCAATGCTCTTTTTTGCATCCTTGGTGAAAGTACACGATTAATGGATTCCAGAACTACATTTCAGAGAACTTGTGCATAAACTTCTGCATAATGAGCTTGTGGATGGATGCACAGAGCGGGGGAAATGTTTCATGGTGGCACTTTTAGGCATTTATTGCTTGTTGGGTTCCAACGTGAGAGAACATATCCATCATGTTCTGAAAGCTAAGCAAGTGCAAAGGCACGAGAGAGGAAGAGTGCCTCAGCTGGCGGTTCACCTGTTACCTGTCGCATGGCGGGTCTTGTTGGAAGAGGTGAACTTGGGCTTGATGGGCCACATGACGACAAGGCCCAAATCCCTTAGCAAGCCCAGCAGATGACGTAAACACAGCCTTAGTTTATAGCAAAATGAAGAATGAAGAAGATGACGAGAATTTCCAACCAGCTGACAATTTCGGTTAGTACAGTAGAGAGGCACATCATTGGAAGGACAACCTGCATCTCTTGAGTACTGGAGATTGCACTATCTGTTTTTAAATTTTTGTATCTTGATTTCACAGCCTGTAATTAGCTTGCTTGAACACTACTCTAGCTTGTATATTTAAACTTTGAAATGCAATGAAATTGGACGGTGGACGTTCAAATTTCAGAGTGAAAAATACAAACATTGTTCTCAGCAACTACTTAAATTCAACTGGTCTTGACTGGGATTTTCACGTATGCATATCAAGGCCAGTGCCGCTGCGAAAACCAGATCTTGCGCAATGGGAACTGTTGGCAAGAAGTAGATCATACGCTCCAGACTGCAGGGATAAGAAGAGTTCGTGAGTATGCTACCCCACTAATAGCTAGAATGCAACAACAGCAAAACTGTATACATCAGATTTGTCTGTCACTCTTGTTGAAGAAGCTAGCTCTGGAACATATAAAGAATACAAGAAGGAATTGATTACAAAAGCATCAGGGCTTTAGATTTGAAAAACCTACATTTATACGCTGCTTTTCTTCTCTAGGATTGAGTTAGATGAAGACTTCTGTAATCTTTCCGAGTACGGAATCCATGAATTCTCTGAAATCATCGTGATCTTAAAAAATATGAATCGATTAAGGGACAATCCTCCTATAAGAAAGGTTAGCATAGCAAAATTTTGAACCTCTTTCGGCCACCAACAGCAGTGGCCGAAAGTCACTCCCCCCCTATTTCCCTCCAATTTATTATTATTTTTTTTTTGTTACTCTTAGCACACCATTCTCCCATTTTTTTTGTTCAATTTCTTCCATTTTCTACAATTTCTAATTAATTAATAGAAGATGAAAACACAAAAAACATAAGAAAGAAAGGAAAAAAAATTGTTTTAAGTGTTTGTTTATGAGAGTAATTCTGTCCCAAATCAAAATTTTAGTTTATTTTAGAGAGATGGTTATTTTAATAAAACAAAAATTAAAAGTGAATGTTTTAAAAAACTTTCCTGCTTTGTTTCTTTGGACCAAGAGGCCCAGAAGATACAATGGGAATGCAGTGCTTCAAGTCAGATTTGACTGCTGGACTTTTACTGGTTGAACTGTCTTCATTTGATTTGATCTATATATCATTTTAAAGACCAAGGAGTTTGAAAGTTGGCTGCAACTTGGGAGGCCACTGGAAAGTGGCAATCTTTACTTGTGGAAAATGAGCTTGGTTGACTGTGGCCTTTAAAATTTATGTATTTTGCTTTCTGTGTCTTAATTTTTAGCAGTAGTTGGAAGGCTGAGACTTCTGCATTGTGTTTGTTGGAATTAGACCAAAAAAAACTTCTATAATGAAAATATAGAGGAAAAAACTCTTTTTTTTTTTTTTTTTTTTTTCATTTTTGAACTTTTGATCAAATTAGTGTGAGGAATTTTACTTGGGTGAATGAAGTGAAAAAGTTTAATAAAATATATTTTTTTGGATATGAGAATATTTTAGTTCAATTGCATATTTTTTGACTTATTTAATTAAGGAATTATTATTGTGGTTAGTTTGATAAAATAAATTATCAATGTGGTTAATTTGAGAAGTTTTTCTAGGAATTCTAGGTGAACTTGCCATTTATTTACTTGGAAAATAAATATGGGGACTTATTGCTTCCAAATCAATTTACAAGTCAAATGAATTTCTAAGACTTATTGCACACAAGCTAGCGTCTTTGGTGTATTATTCTATTTAGTTGACGAAGACAAGTTGCAATATTGTCAAATTATTACAAAGAAAAAAAGAAAAAGAAAACAGTTGTTCATGCCATGGCAACTCTCTCTCGCTCTCTCTCCCTCTCCCCGGGCGATTATAAGATAAACAAAAACCCAGCTTAACTTTGCATCTTGTGAAGTCAAAATAACGAACATGACACCAACCACAAAGATTTCTCTAATTCTGTTTCATGTTCTTCTTCTTCTCTCTTTGCTTCCATTGAAGATCTCATCTTCACCCAGAACACAAGCTGAAGCTCTCGTCAGATGGAAGGACAGCTTCAGTTTTCCACTTCCTTCTCTGTCTTCCTGGTCACTCATCAACCTCACCAATCTCTGCAACTGGACTTCCATTGTTTGCGATTCCTCTCGATCGGTTTCTGAAATAAACCTCTTGAGTGCAAACATCTCTGGAACGCTCTCAGAGTTCAGCTTCACTGAGTTCGTAGCAACTCTTACTCGCTTTGACCTCAACACCAACGGCTTTGAAGGACCAATACCGCCGGCCCTTGGTAGCCTATCCAACCTTACTTTCTTGGACTTGTCCGGCAATCTTTTTGGTGGGAAAATTCCTCCGCAGATAGGAGAGCTATCGGAACTTCAGTATCTTGATTTTTACAACAACAATCTCAACGGTACCATTCCTTATCAACTTAGCAATCTTCAGAAGGCATGGTACTTAGACCTCGGTGGAAACTACTTGGAAACCCCTGACTGGTCCAAATTTTCAGGCATGCCTTCATTGACTCACCTTGGTCTTTACTACAATGAACTTAGTTTGGAATTTCCTTCTTTCATATTGAATTGCCGGAACTTGACTTATCTCGATTTGTCGCTAAATAACTTAAGTGGTCTAATTCCAGAACTAGTTTTTACTAATTTGGGCAAGCTTGAGTACCTCAATCTCTCTCATAATCAATTCCAAGAACAATTGTCTTCCAGTATTTCCAAGCTCTCCAATCTAATAGACCTTCGTCTAGCAGTCAACGAGTTTAGAGGTCAAATTCCTGAAGAAATAAGTTTGATGTCTCATCTCCAACTGATTGAATTGAATAACAATTCGTTCACAGGGCAGATTCCATCTTCCTTAGGCCAACTAAAAAATCTTCAATATCTTGATCTTCGATTAAATGCCTTGAATTCTACCATACCTTCTGAGCTTGGCCTTTGCACCAACCTTACATACTTGGCCTTAGCTTTGAATCGACTCAGTGGAGAGTTGCCATTGTCCCTGTCAAATCTAATCAAATTATCTGACTTGGGTTTATCTGATAATTTTCTCTCCGGTGAGATATCGGCTAATCTCATTGGCAATTGGACTGAATTGATTTCGTTGCAAGTTCAAAACAATTCCTTCGCAGGAAACGTTCCACCAGAAATTGGCCTATTGACAAATCTCCGTTACCTTTATCTGTATAATAATGATTTCTCTGGTTCTATTCCCTCAGAGATCGGAAAGTTGAAAAGTCTAACCGAGTTAGACCTTTCTGGAAACCAGCTGTCGGGTTCAATCCCTTCAACAGTGTGGAATCTGACAAGCCTTGCGGGCCTACAGCTTTTCTTCAATAATCTCAGTGGCACAATTCCACCAGAGATTGGAAATATGGCTTCATTGGTTACTCTTGATCTCAATACAAACCAAATGTATGGAGAGTTGCCAGCGAACATTTCTCTCCTCAATAAATTAGAAAGAATCTCTTTGTTCACCAATAGCTTCTCAGGTGGCATTCCTGTTGATTTTGGAAAGTACAGTCCTTTCTTGAGTTATGTTAGCTTTTCTAACAACGGCTTCTCTGGAGAACTGCCACCGGAATTGTGCAATGGTTTTGCTCTTGAAGTTTTGACGGTGAATAGCAACAACTTTACAGGGTCATTGCCACCTTGCTTGCGGAATTGTTCGAAACTAAATAGAGTTCGGTTGGATGGGAACCAATTCACTGGTAATATTACGGAGGCATTTGGAGTTCATCCAGTTCTTGATTTCATTACACTAAGCGGCAATCAGTTTATTGGCCAAATTTCACCTGAGTGGGGAGAATGCAAAACTCTCCGTAATCTGCAATTGGACACAAATAGAATTTCAGGGAATATCCCACCAGAACTTGGGAATTTGACTCGTTTGGGAGTTCTAAGCCTAGATTCCAATGAACTGACGGGGAAAATTCCGTCTGAACTGGGAAACTTGGGCATGTTGCTCAGGCTCAATTTGAGCAACAATCACTTGACAGGAGCGATCCCTGAGATAATAGGTGATTTAACTGAGCTTGATTCTCTTGATCTGTCAAATAACAACTTGACTGGGCATATACCTGAAGAGCTTAGGAAATGTGAAAAATTGTTGAGCTTGAACTTGAGCCACAATGATTTATCAGGTGAAATACCATCTGAGATAGGCAATTTGTTTGTATTGCAGTACATGTTGGATCTCAGCAGCAATTCACTCTCTGAAACAATCCCTCGGGAGCTGGGAAAGCTTACAACACTGGAGAATCTCAATTTGTCGCATAACAAGCTGTCGGGGAGAATTCCAGCATCATTTTCCAGCATGATAAGTCTAAGTTCCATTGACTTCTCTGACAACGATTTAACTGGTCCAATTCCAAGTAGCAGCATATTCCACAATGCATCTGCAAAAGCTTTTGTCGGGAACTCGGGTTTGTGTGGAGATGCAGCAGGGTTAGATCCTTGCAATCCAGTACCAGCCTCTGGCAAATCTACCAAGAATGAAAAGAAGGTTCTCATTGGTGTCATTGTTCCTGTATGTGCTCTATTACTTCTTGCAACCATTATTGCTGGAGTTCTAATATATCGGAGAAAAACCAAACTTCTCGATGAGGAGACCAAAATTAGTAAAAGGCAGGATAGTTCCGAATCACTGATATGGAAGAGTGAAGGAAAATTCACTTTTGGGGACATCGTAAAGGCCACAGAGGATTTCAGTGAGAAGTACTGCATTGGTAAAGGAGGATTTGGAAGCGTTTACAAGGCGGTGTTGCCAACAAGTCAAGTTGTTGCAGTTAAAAAGCTTCATATGTCAGACTCCAGTGATATTCCCTGGACAAATCGCAAAAGTTTTGAGAACGAAATACGCGTGTTGACAGAAGTTAGGCACAGAAATATTATCAAGCTATACGGGTTTTGTTCTAAAGGAGGGAGAATGTACTTAGTTTTTGAATATGTAGAGAGAGGTAGTTTGGCAAAAATTTTGTATGGGTTGGAAGGAGAAGCAGAGCTAGACTGGCCTACAAGGGTGAAAATTGTGCATGGATTGGCTAACGCAGTTGCTTATTTGCACCATGACTGCTCTAAAACTATTGTGCACAGGGACATAACATTGAATAACATCTTGCTCGAGTCTGAGTTTGTGCCACGTCTCTCAGATTTTGGCACTGCAAGACTGTTGAATCCAAATTCTTCCAATTGGACCACAGTTGCCGGATCCTGTGGCTACATGGCTCCAGGTAAGCTAACAATTTCATGTCTGCATTTTTGTTTTTGTCGCCTTAGGCACTTTATATAAAAGAAATTATATCCTTTCCATAGTCAAAGAATAATCTCAACTTATTCGATAGGGGAGGTGAAATATAAGACATGGCACGTAGAAAATGATAAGAATTTCATAAAGTGAATTGTTACCTCATGTCTTTAGGTAGACAGTTTTTAACTTTGAATGCTTAGAAGTTAATGTCCTGTTGATGAAACGTTTTGTTAATTGGATTGTTAACTTTTCTTTAATATGCAGAGCTTGCGTTCACAATGCAAGTCACAGACAAATGTGATGTTTATAGCTTTGGAGTGGTGGCCCTGGAGGTCATGATGGGAAGGCATCCAGGTGAACTACTAAATTCTCTATCTTCATCAGAATCATCATTGTCAGAAAACCCAGAACTATTTCTCAAGGATTTGCTAGACGAGCGGCTTCCACCTCCCGCAGGCCAATTAGCAGAAGAAGTGGTGTTCATAATCAATATAGCCTTAGCATGCACGCGTATCACTCCAGACACACGACCTAGTATGCGTTTTGTGGCTCAAGAATTATCGGCAAAAACTCAGGCTTACCTCCCGGAGCCGCTTGGCACGATACCCATTAGCAAGTTAACGAGCTTTCAGAAATAGAACATGATGGAGATAGAGGGCGAGCTGTAGAGAGGTTGGCAAAGCTACTGCCAAATAAATCCTATTACTTTAACTGAAAAAGCTAGGTCTTGGCTGCAGAGTTCTATGAATTTTTGTGTTTCCATAATGCCTATAAAATAAAAATGTTGTGTTCTAATGCTCTATAAGAATAAAAATCCATAGCTTCTTACATCTGTTATGCATTACCATTCGTGTATATAACCTGATCTGCTCAAAATTTCAACTGCAAAATGTTAGAATTATTCAATATTTGTCACACAACTCTTTTAATCTCCTTCGAGTAATGCTTGAGAGGATTCAAACTATTCCAAGTCAACTCTTATTATTCAATCAATTAAATCAATGTGGGCACTAAAAACTTAATAACAGTTTTGCCCTTTCCATTCTTTGACTGGTCAAATGTAATATGCCTTTTCCTAATTAAAATAGGATTAATATTAATATATTACTTTTTGTCAAACTTTCTTTTTAAATATATAACTTAATAAGAAAAGAATTTTATTTTATTTTACATTATATCTTTAGTAACTTTTCTATATATAATAAGTTTTCTTAAACAACTTATAAAAAATTTATTTTTCCTTAACCTCTCTACTTTCCATTTTCTTTTTAATAAATAATCATAATATTTTTTTTCTGTGATAGTGGGTGCTTAAAATATTGATTATCAAAGGTAATGCTTAATTATTTTTTTATACATTGTTTCATTATTTTAGTTTAACGAAGAATTGATTTTTTTCTTTTTTATTATTTTGGAATAGATTAATTCTTTGAGTTAATATGCGTAAAATAGTGTTAGACTGTACCTTGTGAATTGTTTGGTTGAGGACTTTGCATTAATTTATAGAGCATAATACCTATAGAATTATTTTTAACAAAAATTCTGTCAAGATTATTTATCAAAGTTTTTATACTTTAAATTGCGACATGATAATGAAAATGTAGAATTTTATGTTACTCAAATTGGATGAGAATTCAATTTTATATAAAATTTTGAAATTGACTTGTAAAATATGATATTCTGTATGTTTTATAATTTGAATATAAAATAAAACTTATTTGAAGGGTATACGATATTCAAAAATTATAAAATTTTATGTGAAAATTTATATATATATTTAGTATTTTTTGTTTTAATTTCGTGATTTTTAAAAATATATTTATAAATTTTTTATTTTGTGAACCTTAATTCTAAAATTATATCGATAGATTTATAGTTTTTAGAATACATATTATTTTAAAATACCAAAATACCTCCAAAAATATAAATTTTTATAATAATTTGAACACGTGTTTACTATTTTTTTTAATCAAATTTATAGTATTTAAAAACATATATAAATAGTTATAAATTTCTATTAAGTTATATATAGTTTCAAAATATCTTGGATAATTTATTGTTTTATGAAAATTTTATTTTTTTTAAAATTTTTTTAGACTCGAAATATTATAAAATTTTTATATATAATATCTTTAGGTGTACTAACTAAATTTGTAAAATTTTAACTCGATTTAATTTATAAAATAAAAGTTAAAAATTTGAGATTACAAACAATTTTGACTAGAGTTCTTTACCAATTTGCAGCCGTAATAAAATTTTACAAATTTTATTTATCTATTATTTTAAGAGTTTTTGATTAAATAATTCGTTATTATAGGAAGTTTGAACATTTGAACAACAATTAGAGATAGTTAAACAATTTAGCTTAGATCAAAGTAAGTAATTTTATTCATAATGTTTTTTAGATTGTTTTTGCATTATAATTACGAAACTATTTTATAGTATAAATTATTTGACTCCAATATTTATAAAATATTTGATTACTTGACAAATGCATTTATATTATAAACTTTTATAAATTGTAAATTTTAAAATGTTTTAATAATTATTTTATAAAAGCCAACAATTAATTATGAAATTTATTAAATATTTTGTAAATAAATCAATGTAAGCCACTATATTATAGATGAATCTTAAATGATCAACCGAAATAAAATATGTTTGGTTCCTTTATTTATATTATTATGGTTATAATTAAAATTTTGTTTAACTACAATTGATATTTTTGATTGATTATGGTTAATAGCTATCTTGACTAGCTGGTATTTTGTTCTTAATGTGCACACGATTTCTTCTGGTTAGATCACTAGAAATGCAAGTGACATTATATTAATTAGCTCACTTACTAAAAATATAGGTGACATTACGTGAGATGAATAAAATTAATGTATTTTTTAACGAATATTTATTCGATTTCGTATTTAAGATTTATGAAATATAATTTTGACTTATAAGAATTTATGAAATTATGTGACACGAAAAAAAGAAATATGTTTTGGTAAAGAATGTTTTATATATTTTCGCATTTATATTTTATAAAATATGTTCTGTTATAAAATTTACAAACATTAAACTTCTATTTATTTGCAAAGGTATTTGAAATCATTTTTTGTCATGATATTTGAATAAAAAGGTTTACAAATATTTTTATGAATTTGAAAATAAGAAAATTTATACATATGTTACAAATGACATTATTTATCGAATTGATAACTCACTTCTTGTTATTTATTTTTTACAAAGTTATTTAAATTAGTAAGTGTGATGGTTTGTTTAAAAAATAGTTTTAGACATTTTATTTTATTTTTAGTATATGTGATGAGTAGAATTTTATATTGTATTTATTGTATTTTTCAATTTGTTTTTGAAAATTATTTTAGAACTTTTGAATTTAAATAAGATATTGTGGTATTTGAAAAATTTTTCGTTTAATTAATTAACGATAACAAAGTATTTTAGTAGAAAAACTATAATAGTGAAGTTTTAGTATTTGTATATGAATTTGTGCCTTTTAGTTTGACATGTTCCATGCATGTAAGATTTAAGACTATACATTAAAAGTTGACTGTAAATCCCCTTGAGTGTTTCACTCTTGGATAATTGTTTTTAGCCACCTTCTCTGTTTCTCACTATGGTTCCTAACCGCGGAGATGAGGGAACAGCTCATGCTGATGTCGCTAAATAAAGAAAGAAATTTGAGGTTTTATATTATATTGAATGTTCACATTGACTCTTCTAATTTTCTTGGAAGGATTGGAAATGTAACATTTGGATTTCTTCAATCTCAAGTTCCCAACTGCTACTTTGGTGAAAAGGATTTTCTGGTTTGGACATCTTACCTACTGCAGGACACCTAAGGTTCATGAATGAAACATGCTCGCTAACCCTTTTGATTTCTGATAGATTTAGCATGAATTTAGATGAGTTTAATCACCTGAAAAATATGATCAGCATTTAGTAAACTGCATTGGAGTTCAGATACCATATTCAGACAGTAACTATGAACTGAAATTAATTGGGTGTCAATTCTGATTCAAAGTTGGGTAATTTGCAGTGTTAAGTACATGTTTGATGCAATTCACAAATACCAAAAATAAAAAAAAAAGTTTGATATTTCAACTGTCTATGATGCCAAAGGCAATTGTTTTACACAATCAATGGAACACAAAGACTATTTAACTCATGTACGCTAATCAATCTCTTCAATAACTTCAGAAAAAACATGTAGGACAAATAACCAAGCAAAGGCAGCATAAGGCTGAATGGAGAATCATATAAGAGAGGGAAGCACTCCGAGAGCAAGACTAGCATTCCACTCCGCACTGCTTGAGAAGTGGACCTGTTTTCTTAGGCAAGAAAGGATCGATTCGAACCCAAAGCAGCGAGAAAATTGATGCAAGAAGTACTGACCAGAGGACAACAATGGTAGGAGTCCTGTTTTGCCTTCCCATCAAACCTTTGAGGAAGGGATAGAGATGAACAATGACCCAGAAGGCAAAAAATAGCTTTCCGAATAAAGGACCCCATGAGCCATAGCCATTGTTAATTGCATCAGAAACACCAGCAACAACTCCCACCATGTTCAGGATTATCAGAGTTGTCGGTGGGATAAGAAGTGTAGTCCATTTGAACATATAGAGTTCACCAAAATCTTCGTCTTCCGCTGCTTTTGATGTTACAGTGAAATTGGTATCAATACCAGCCAGGACTTTAAGGAGGCCTTGAAAGACTGCAAAAAGATGTGCAGAAACACCACCAATCACCCAGAATTGCTCATTTCTCCACCAATCCTCTATGCTAACACCACTCCACCGAAGCTCAAGCACACCTGTGACAATGATGGAGAGAAACAGTGCCAAGAACCATACACTAGCCAGGTTGCTCAGCTACAAGAAGCAAACGTGTGGTAAGAAAAAAGTCCCAGAAAAACCGAGAAACATGCACGTTGTTTATTCTTAATAATCATTTCTCAAGCAAATTAACATTTTACTTACAGTGGGGATGATGAATTTTCCGGTCAAAAGGCAGACTGCAGGAAGGGTACAATAGAAGAGTAAAGGAATGGAAGTGAAAGGATAAACAATAGTGTTGGTATATGCAAGCCTCTCCAGCCATTTCAGTTTTCCTGCATAGCCATACCATAATGGGCAGTGTCGACTAAGGAAAATTTCAACAGATCCAAGAGCCCATCTTAGAACTTGGTGCAATCTATCTGACAGATTTATGGGAGCGGATCCTTTGAATGCTGGTCTCTTTGGCATGCAGTAGATAGACTTCCATCCTCTACAATGCATCTTAAATCCAGTCAAAATATCTTCTGTAACTGAACCATAAATCCATCCAATCTGCAAACAAAACTAATTCATTACATAACCGATCAACATATTTGAAAAATAGAGGAAAAAAGAGATGGTCGAAGTGTTACCTCTTTGCCCCATTCAGTTTTCTCTTCATAGCCACAACTTATGACATGAATGGCTTCTTTAATAAGTGATGCGCTATTTGTCCCTTCAGGGAGGCCACCATCTTCTTTGAGAGTGGAGGCAATGAAAACTGGTGATTGTCCAAACCTTTTCTCGAAATTTTTCTGTGACATGAGTGATGCTTTCTCTAACTCATCGTATCCTTCAAGCCCTTCTTCAATTTCTTCGAGCTCAAAGACGGGTACCGAACCTTTCCTCACGTAGTTCTTCCCCATCATTTTCTTCTTCTTGGTGTATAGTCCACCAAAGAAGCTGCGTTTTTCGCCTTTCTTCTTAGATTTTGACTTCCTAGAACCACCACAGCAACAGCAGCACCATGAAGGCCAGCAGTCACAGGTCATCTTGGGCCGCTTCTCGGACACTGGTGGATCATAGCCGTACAATGCCTGCCTATTGAAGACACATCCTGTGCCAACGTATACTGGCCCTTGTATCCCATCTAATGCTTTCATGTTAATCTATAGCCAAAACAAGATGAAAATTATTAGTCTCCCAATTGGGAAAAATAAGCTTAATAGAAAAATGCAATGTTTATCAGATTAGCATGACTTACATCGAAGAAAACAATGTTCCGATTAGCATATCTATCGTGACGATCAATACCATCGAATCTCTGAGGGAACTGAACATAGCAGAGCTTTTTCCCGAGCTGGGGGTCCATTAAAAAGCACATTGCCTCCCTTACAGCTTTACTGTTGTTGACGTAGTGATCACAATCCAGATTCAATATGAAGGGCGCATTGGTGAGAACTGCAGAGACTCGAACCTGGAGAACACGTACAAAAAAGCAGGCAAATATAAGAACCATAGATTAGTTGAATTTAAGAAACAAGAATCGAAATTATAACCAAAGAGCTAATCACCATAGCATTCATGGCTCCGGCTTTCTTGTGGTGATTATAACTGGGCCTTTTCTCACGGGAAACATACACAAGACGAGGTAGTTCCTTGCCTTCCACATCAAGTGCACCCTCACTTCCCAAATATACCTGCAAGGAGCAAGCACTTACAGTTGAGATCTGAAATGAACTGGTTCGAGAAGAAAATGAAAAATTGATCAGAGATCTAATCTTGTAAAACCTGAATCATTCCAGGATGATCTCGAGTGTTGTTCCCTGGCCACGGTGTACCATCCTGCATCACCCATCCTTCTTCTGGCTTTTTCTGAGCTTTTGACACCAACGCATTAATCCTCACTTTGAATTCTTCATACTCTCTCTACAATAAAACACAAACACAAACACATGATCCCTTAAGCATCTTTTAATTACGAAAAGCAAATGTGACAACGAAGAAAAATGTTCACTTGCTTACTTTCATGGCTCTGCGGTCCTTCACAAAAGTAGGCTGAACCTTGTCTTTCAAGTAATCTATCTTCTGAGAGAAGTAGAATTCAGGAGCTCTTGGCTCAATAATATACTTCTTACAAAATGGCACCCATCTTCTTGCAAACTCAGCGGTTTCTGACAGTGTATCAAACAGCAGCATAGAAGCACCATCATCGGATACATAACAGCTTACTTTGTCGACAGGATAATCCACAGATAATATTGACAGAACTGTGTTTGCTGTAATTATCGGCGGTTCCTTAAGAGGGTCAACAGTACTCACAAAAAAATCAACTGGGGCGAGCCGATTGGACTCGCCGTCGCGTTCAAACCTCACTGACAGCCGATCCAAGTAAGTTTCCCGAGTGATGGGAAACCATTTGGGAAATTGATCGAGTATCCAAGATAAGGCAAACCATACTTCACAAATTACGGAGATAAGCCATAACGGAAAAGCGTCGTATGCTGGAGTTAAGATACGGAAACGCAAGAAGAAGGCGAGAATGATGAAACGGAGGACAATGACTATGCGGTAGGGGTTGATTTTGCTTGAAGGAATGGGGACTTTACGCCACATTGGTTGTCGAGCTTCAGCCATACTGCAAAAGAAAAGGTATTAGCGTTTTAATATCATCTAGAAATCTTGTTTGGGTGAATTGGTACGTTGCCATTGGTGACACTTACAGGAAGTCATCTTCATCTCCTTGGTCATTGGCTCCATCATCTTTGGTCACTAAACCTCGCTTTTCTTGCCTGATTTTCCACTTCTCAACTCGTTCTTGCCATTCGGCGCTGTTGTAAGCCTCTTTCTCACCTTCAAAATCCTTACCATTAACTGCACCTCGCCGAACATCAACCAATAAGCGCGCACACACACACACACGTTCGAAAGAAGAAAATTGAAAAAGAATTGACCACAGAACGTAGAACACTATTCAAAAAGAAAAAAAACTTTGCTTGCGTACCGCTTCCCGCAAAGGAACCAGGGCCATTGGGATGCCATTGCTGCTGGTTGTAGTCTCCATTTTCCTGAAAAATTTACCAACGTGATCAATACAAGCGTCTCTTCTCCATATTTTAAATACTCTATATTGATAGCACGGGTGAATCTACAAGTTTTTATTCTGTAATTTTTTAGTCAATTTCTGGTTTTTCAGCGTTTTTTTGAATATTAATAATATGGTACAACATAACTTTTATTGGGCCTAATTTAAGACTAAAGCAGTTAGTGAGTCATCCAAAATTTCTGTCCATGATAAATTACCGAGCAAGCGGTAGTTGCATGATGCTGATCTTGGTTATCATAACGCTGCTTGATCAGAAATTCATCATCAAAATCATCGTCAAAGTTATCTTCTTCATCTCCAGCAACTCTAGGACAGCCTGGAAAGAAATGAAACCTTTTTAAGTACTTCCATTTGTTGGCTTAAAAATAAAATGACAAAAGTTGAAGCGAACATGAAATTAACAAGAGCTACGTGCCTTTTTGACGCTTATAGCGAGTGTTGCAACCGGGGCAACACTGGCTTCCTTCACTCCTTTCGTACTCATAACAAGGCCTGCAGACCGGGAACCCACATTCGTGACAAGCAACAAACAGTGCTCCATTTTCTTTAAGTTCAATCTCATCGCCACAAATTCGACATAGTTTTGATGCAGACTGGCGAGTTGGAGGTCGCTGCTGCCACATATATATTATATAAAAGTAAGAAACAAAAAGCCCGGATATCACCCAAAAAAAAAAAAAAGAAATGAAAATTACACATTACTGAAGATGAAGAAAAAGAAGAAGGGAATGTACCTCTTCAGTGCCATGCATAACATGGAGCTCGTTTCGGGTGTGAGAACCAGCGATAAATCCAGCCATGGGATTCGAAGCCATGGCAAACAGAAACAAAAACAAATGAAAGAAACAAGATGGAGGGAATTGTGAGAGGAGAAAGGGAGAGGGGGTATTATATAAAAGGGAAGAATGAGAAATGTGGGGTGGGTGGTGTAAGAGAGAAGGTGTGTTTATGTACCAAACTGTGAGTTGAGAAGTCGTAGGTTTGAGTCTAAGAGACGTTAAGGAGCAAGCGAAGCGATAGGTAGGAGAAAGATGGACGGATTTGCTTGAAAATGGCAAATGCAGCAGCGACATTATTCATTCGCGGTATGAGAGCTAGCTTAGATTCAAAGGCAGGCAGGCAGGCGGACTGATGCTAGCCTCTCACAGACAATACCAATCCATGAATAAAACTCTTGTATTACCTCTTGCTTGGCATGTGCTACGTAACCCCACCTCACCACCTACAAAAACTTTTAAATTTATAAAAATAAAATTTTAGAAATAAAAAAAAATTTATCTTATTCATTTTAAGTGAAATTCTTTATTTTTATTTTTTTGGTAAATGTATAATTGGTGCTTCAATATTTACCTTCAAATTTACGAGTGAGTGTCCTTGAATTACTTAGATGGCTTCGTATTTAAAATTGAATTTGTAACATCATTAATAGAAAGTTTATATATATATATATATATATATATGTATGTATGTATGTATGCATGTTGTTTTCTACACGACCAAAGGAGCCCCACTTTTGGCAGCGTTTAAACCGCACGAAGGATGCTGACTTGCCGAAGACAACTGAACTAAGCGGCAATAATATTACATCAGATCAAAAGAAAGAGAATTACATCAAAATCTCAACTCAACCATTATCAAAATAATGAGTGTAAAATGACAAAACAACTAAGGATAGAAGAACTTTTAACATCATCAAACAACTACCCACCAACCACAGAATAAATTAAATTTAAAATTCTTTTTTTCCTTTCTTCCTTAACATTATACAATGTAAAGATAATATACTCTGCTCGTTTTTATTATTATTATTATTATTTCTGAGAGATGGATGAGAGGTCACATTCCTCATTCCCACCGTGTAAATCGCTAACCTCTTTATATAGTTTGTAAGAGATATCATCTGCTCGGACTAAATCCAAAAGGAAATCAAGAATATATGCCGGCTGCATTATTTTTATTACTTTTTGGCGCATTCTTTGCAGCATCTCACAAGTTTGTGTTGCAGAAAGGACCACCAATTAGCAGGAAATCCCACACATAAAGAAGAAATAGCAAGTTGCTTGTGCAAACTTATTGCATCTCTTTGTTGTTTCTTCCCTTTTTTTTGATGAGGTTGGAGGGATTCCAATATATTTACAAATAACGGAAATTACACTAAGAAAGTACAGTAAGATTTATGGTTGATTTGCATGTGCATTTTCCTCCAAGCATTCAGATCACCCATCCTTGTTACTCTTGTGGTTTTCATCCTCACTCAAACAGGTCCCGTTAGGAGGACGAAGACTGTCAAAATAATAATAATCAACTTTGTTCACGGAATAAAGAGTAGAGTGCACAAGGCGTTGTCCACATGGACATAGTGAGGAAAAAGAAAGGGCAGAACTTCAAAAACCTCTATGCATCAGATAAGTTAGTTAATTCCATCTTCCCATAAAAACCTTCCTTCGAATGACTATTGCCTTGTCATTTGACGCTAGTGCAACTTATTCCTCTACTCTTGAACGCTTCGAAGGTTGACAACTTGACTCCCCAACATTTAGCTCAGCATTCACGGGAGCTTCTGTTTCAGGTGCCTTGTGTTTCCTACTCAGCTCCGGTGAAAATTCCAATGTAGAGTTAGCATTAACTGTGTCCATCACTTTCTTGCCATTGTCTTCCTGAGAGCCTCCTAGTTCACCTTTTGCCGGGGAATCGAGGATTCCATCTGAAGATGGAGTAGAGGGATTCTCCTGATTTGATGATGATCCCTTCAGCTTGTCAAGACCCGACTTTTGCTTCTCAAACATCATCTGCAGGTGCCTTCCTTGCTCTTCTATCCGTAACTGTAAATTTCTTTGAATCTGCAGAGGAGAGAAATATGTTAATATTGCATAACACAATATGCATAGAGCTTAAACACGTACCTGCATCATAAACTGAAGGATCTACCCAGAACTTAATGAAATAGGTATAACCAATAATGTGCCAGTAAAAAGTTACGTGCAACAGGTTCCAAAAGAAACAGTAATTTCAACTAAATATTGTCCATGAATAACTAATCTCTACATAAATATAATTAACCCTTCAGTAACAAGAAACTTGGTGCCAATTAAACCAAATTATTTGAGAGAAAATTCTAAACCCACAAATATCAACATATGAGAGCAACACTGGATGATAGTTAAGGTAAAATCTAGTCTAATCTTGAGGGAGAACATCTTGTAATTTTTGAATTTCTTCAGTACACTTTACGACTTCTCACACAAATTCATTTGCTTGTTCATCAGTCCTCTTTCCTCCACATAATACAGGTGCAAACAAACGGGCTTGCGTTCAACTGTTAGGGCTTGCTTGCCTCTGTTGTTTACAAATGTACTGGGCTCTAGCTTTGAATATTATCTTGATAAGAATATTAACTTGATGGGAAACACATGATAAAAAAATTATATAAAGTGCACTGATAATATACATATATATATATATATATATTTCAATCTCATTAAGTTTAATACCAAGCCACAAATCAAACTAACATAAGGTCCTTTAAAAGATTTGTACCTCAAGCTGCTCGTGCAGCCGCTTTTGAACTTCCATCTGTAATCGCAGAGCTTCGGTGATCTCAAGACCTCTGCTATCCAAACCAAAAATTTTCTTCTATTATATTTTCAAACAAATATAAGAGAGCAGCATGATACAAAAATCTTGTAGAGAAGCATGAAACATACAAAAAATAAACATGGTGAGACTAATATGGAATCTTCATAATCAAATCCCTTCTTTTTCCAGTTTAACAATTTTCACTTCTTTTAGGTACTAGTTTTAAATCAGATATCTTAAAAAGTTCTTTCAGGCTCTACTCTTAACAATGGTCCATGTCAGATTGACCTGCCTAATATCTTCTAACATGGACTGGACAAGGTCCTTCGTCATAGTTGGCTACTTACACAAACACATACAAAAGAACAAGGAGGGGAAAATAAAGTTGTGATAGACTCAGAAAATTTTGTTATCATGCAGGTGTCTTCTATCAGCTAGGTTCACAAGTCACAAACATATCAGAGAGGAAGGGAAAGCTGGCAAGTTTAAATCATATCTGCAACTTCCCCACCAAATCGAATTATATAGAAGTGCATGACAAATATATGCAGAAACTTAATCATGAGACGAAATTAGACAGCATACCAGAGCAAGATTCTGAAAAAAAAAAAAAAAAAAAACTAGTGATTTGGTGCCATTAACCACATGTTTCATGGTTTTAGGCCAACCTTTATCAGTGAAACTGACCTATCAAATGGTATTCAAACTACTGATATTTTTATTTTGAAAAACTGACAAACCTAAATAGATTCTAAAGCCTTATGATTCACCATATTTCATACAAGTAACGAATATACATTCACAGCAGGCATCCTTTAGCTTAGAAAACCAGAAGGCCACAATAAATATGCACTTAAGGGCTGTGGTAAGCTATTTCCAGTTTATGCATACCCCTTGGTTTATAATTAGATGTTGGAACAAATTCCCCAAACAAGTATCACGTGACATAATTAAAATGAAGCCAAAACAAAGCTAAGAACAAGTCACGGTACGACACAGGTCATTCTCATATTAGTAAGCAAATGACTTACGTTTTCAAGTCGAGAGAAGATATGTCTTCAAGAGGAGTTAATCTTTTCTCTGAGGACCCTGAGACAACAGAAAATTACCTTAATTAATGTTACAAATCCATTTTCCTGACATGTATCATGAACTGAACATAGTAAAACAAGTCAAAAAATATGAAGAGTAGCATTTAGTGATACATCTCTTGTCCAAGAACAAATATCCATGTTTAAAGGTTAAATATTTTGGGAAATTTTTAAAATTAACCACTTTTGTTGATTGATTTACCAAATTAGCCTCTTTCATAATCTATCGACGAAATAAGATAAAATGACACATGTAAACAAAAATACCCCTGAAAAGGCAATTTGGCATCTTCCAATTTGAAATTGGACTCTTGGTGACTGAAATTGGTCCAGTAATGGTGTATTTGTAATATTTTAAAAAGTTTTGATAAATTTTATAATTTGTAAACATATTTAGTGGACCTATGTGTCATATTTTAAAAATTTTTGCTAATTTTTGTAACTTATCAAATAGGAGCAAAAATTTTGTAATTTACCAAGACTTACAAAAATTTTGTAATTTACCAAAAAATAGCAAAAATTTTTAAAATATGATGAATAGGACCCTAAATATTTTTGAGAATTACAAAATTTATCAAAACTTTTCAAAGCCTTACAAATACACCCCTGCTGTACCCACTTCAGTCACAAGACCCAAATTGGCCTCCTCCCTCACCTCTTCCAACATATTTTGGCATATTTCCTGGCCAAGATTTCCAACCACAAAGATTTTTCAGCCACAAAGATTTTCACCACCATATTTTCTGGCAACATTACCAGGAATATATTAAGAAAATATGAGAGAAAGAATGAGAGAGATGAGAAAGAAAAGAATGAAAGTTCATGTTTTGGCTACCAGGTTCTTTTTGTCCATGTGTTATTTTTGGCTTATTTGATCAATAGATTATGAAAAAGGCTAGTTTACCAAATCAATTAACAAAAGTAATTAATTTTGAAAATTTCCCAAACATTTTCACTAAAAAAAAATTCAGGATTCCAACAAAAATACAACCTTTTCCTGACCACGCTCCCCACTTCCCCTCCCTTTCTAAACACACGCACGCACACACGCACAAACACATAGATATACATATGTAAGTGTAAATAATATGATTAAAAGTACACACACATGCAAGTGCAAAGAAGCTGATTAAAGAATCAGAAACAAATGTTGGAACCCAATCAAACCAACGAAAAAAAGAAATATGAAACTTAGGGGCCTTTATCACATACCTTCTGACGAATCTGGCCTGTACCTTGCTGTCCTATATTTCTGCATTTCAAGTAGCAAGTTATTCAATTAAAAGAGTAATCCCATACCTAGACGCACGGGTACGAACAAACATAACATGCATGAACTTGCATTCACCAAATAGACAGAAATGGAAATATGCACACCGATTAATTGAATAGTAAAGAAATCTCCCAAATATAAATTGTTCATACTTGCAAGTGGCTTTTCACATGGTATATAGTCAAGCCTTCAACTTTCATTAGCTTCAGCACACCCTTTGGAGTAGCTCCTGTGAGTTGAAAAAAGACAAATCAATTGCAACATAGCATTATAAATTGCAGGGTGAGGGGTGAAGGGGGTGGGAAAAGGTCAGGTAAGACACACACTTTCACTACCACCAAGTTGGTTTACAGCCTCCACAAATGCCTCATGAAGTTCTGGTGTCCAACGCATGCGTGGCTTGGCTGGGGCATTATTTGCTGAACCAGAGGGGGCAACAACAGTGTGGATTTCTGCAGATGGAGCAGAAAGCTGCTGATGAATTTTGGGTTGATGTGCTGGTACACTGGTAGGCGTATTCAAAACCTGGTATGGCATCTGATGCAGCAAAATGAAAAAATGTAAATTATTTTGCAAAGGTATCACAATTATTACATCTAATGAGAGAGCCCAAACCTTAGGATCCATTTCAGTCATACTGGTGTCAACAAGAATTTCATTCCAGTTAGAACCCAAAGCATCATCATCGGTAATTAGCTGGTCCGCCCATTCATGCCAATCATTTCGTTTGCTAAATTCCTCTGATGCCATGACACCACTGCAACTACTACTTTCTATTTGACTATTTTGGATAGGGGTGTTTGCTGAAAAATCAACATAACCTGGCAGTGACTCTGGACACCAGGAAGAGCTGCTCTCTTTGGTGAAATTACTAGATGTTGTAGACTGAGGCATCCCTGAATGAGAAGATTGAGGTAGTGGCAGGGTTGCAGCGTTAGTTGATGAATGGGAAAGGAAAGGAGCATTCCTTGGATTATTTTCATGGGGTGATACAGATGAGTAATGAAGATCACTTGAAAATCCAGCGGATGATGAGAATATGTGCCCAACTGCTCCACTGTTTGCGGGTAAGTGAGGCACATGGGCCAGAGGCCTTGTCCTAAGTTCTCTTTCCATAGAAACCTGTTGAGAATCTGGCAACTTGGGATATGTCTCTTCCAAAGGGGTTGGAAGGACTGCTAATGATGATGACACTGGTCCAGACACCCCCAGATTATTCAGCTGCCTTGCACCTGATGTTTGAATGGATAAAGGGCGTGCTTTCATTGTTGTCCTTCAGATCCAAAAAAAGATTTGTTGTTATTCAGTCAAACAGTATCTTAGAGTTCTTCATACATCATGGCAATACATACCGAGTAAAGCCTCCTGAAACTGTTCTCACTGGTTCCCAATATAGTACCGAGGGAACGGTCATCAACTGGTATCTGTTAAAATAAAATAAAATAAATAAATGTATACATCAATACCAAACATCAACAAAATGAATCAAAAAGGAAAGCGACACATAAAACTGTTGCACGGAGAAAAAATCAATCAACTACCCAGAAGATCATGCAAGCAGATAAAGAAGTCCAGGGTTAATTCAGAACAATAATAATACACTACAACAGTGGCAATCCAAAAAGCTTTTACTGTTTCAAGGACATAAAATTACATAACAAGGGCAAACACTCATAAAGAGGAATCAGTACCTAAATTCCTGTACTTGGAACCCACATTTATTATACAGTTCAGACGATACACAGATATATTCTGCAATCTAAATCTGAATTCAATCTCTATGCTCTGGAAAATTCATGGGGCTTACTTCATCATAATCCAGATTCAGAAAGGAATCCAAAGTCTATTCAAAACAACTGACTTACTCTTTTTACATCTAATCCCAACAAATGATATAATCAATTGGCAAAATGGGGTACCATAAATGACTTAATGACGTCCTTCAATTGAGGTTCTAATGGTTCTCAAGGTCTATAAACAGTACTACCATGATTAAGAAATCTTAAACCAATCATAACAGAGGTTCAGAAAGCTGCACATTGCCATGCTCAAAAAGCATGATAATCATCCAGTATTCCCAAAGCTTCCAGACAGAAAATAAGGGATGAAAAGATATTAATTACAGTTAATTGTCTTCAAACAGTAAATTATTGCCACTAAAACCAGTTACTTTGCAGAAAAACCTGAGAATGCTAATACCGCCACAGGTACCACCTGCGCACCAGCCATTGTCTATGTATGTAGCAGCCAACATCCCACTCATCTTAATAAGTTAGACTTATAGACAGTGCATGGTGTCTCAAAGATTCTACTTTTTGTCTCCATTTATTAATATCAATGGGAAAAGCCAAAAAACAAAATGCATCTGCAGCTTTTAATAAGGCCTTCTGTCACCATTATTCCAATTTTTTCCTTTAATAAGTAAACGTAGTGTTGTTATGCTTTGTTGGTAAAGACAGTGTACAACAGAGACACGATTGCTTAATGCCATTTCAAGAACATCCTAGTACCAAATACCAACAGAAGCGGTAAAATTAGGATTTTCATCAACCAGAAAAGACCAAAGCTTCACAATCATGAACATAATCAATGCCAGTGACAGTCAAAGTCATATCTTAGCCAAATTATAACGCAACTAAATTCAACGTTTGCTGAGCAGAAATTTCCCCTGCCAGTCTGCATGCTTGAACAATTTATCAAAACCTATAACCTAACACCAAAAGAAGAATTGCAAAATAAGCTCAATTAAGCTCAAAAATTAAATGTTTGCCAATACCCATTAATCCAGAAGAAAAAATTCAGGCAAGAAATCCAGTTAATTCCTCATACAAAACGTTTCCTAACACCATAAAAATTAACAGAAATAACCAAAAAGAAAAATCAATACTATCCAGAAGACGAATATAGAGTCAGCGTAATTCTATAATAACCCAGTGAAGATCAAAGCAAGACTTCAAACTAGTATTCGAAAAAATCAACAATAACTCACATTTAACCTCAAAATTGGAAAAAGTTAACCAAATAATAAAATGGGCATATCGAATTCTTACCTAGAACTTCACGGAAACCTCACGAAATCGAATAATGGAAAGAATCGAATCAAAACCGAGCACAAAAACGACATCGATACATCTGGTAGGGAGAGGAGGGTGATATAAAGTTCGGTCACCGGCGGTGCCAAATAAGGTGAACGGTAACGAAGTGCGCTTTGCTCTTCTCTCTCTCTATTTGGCCTTTAGGGCCACTGCGTTATGAAGGGAACAGTAATTGGCCCACGCGTTCTCCGTAGCGCGTGTGTGCTAAGCTCGGACGTAATAGTGCATGTCATGTGTGATTGGTGCGTGATGAAATATCGGTTGGGGGGGTGCACGCGGGGTTAGTTTTTTCCACTTACGATTAGAGAAATGCTCTTTCAGCTGCTCAAGAGCCAATGTGGCCTTTACATTTTCTTCTTTTATTGCTTTTATTTTTATTTCATAAAATTTTATATTTTTTTTTAGTGCTACATATTTTAAATTTTACATTTTATATTTAAAAAATTTACCAAAATTCAATAATAATGTAATAAAATATATTGTATAATGTGCCAAAACGAACATAAATTTTGTTTAAACTGAAATCAATCAATGTGATTGAAATGAATATGAATGAATTGATTTTAGTGCGGATTTAACTCAATTGTTGGAATTTCTTCAAGGTCATATTGTCTTGGAGTACAAATGAGACCAAATTGTAGCAAGACTCCTGTTATAACCTAAATTTGTCTTCTACAATATTTGTGAATTTAATGATTTTGTAGCCCATTAGAGAGCCAACCAGTACTACAACTTCAAATCTTTGCACAGAAAAAGCTAAGCTAAAACCTGGCTCTAATTATGTTCATGGGATTAGTCCACACCCCCAAAATCCCACTTTCTTTTTCTCTTGTTTAATTTGATTTCATGTGAAAATTTTGGAGTCATCCCCAATCTGTGTTAAAACTTCAATGTTAAGCAGCAAGCTTTTTGGCCAAATCAGTGGAGTGTGAGCATCAGAGTCACCAGAATTCAGCACTCAGAAGAATAAACTCTATATTCTTTTACAAAAGCATATCTACTTTATGTTGACACCCAAAGCCGGAATCTTTTGGCTTAAATTGTTGCCTGAAAATTTGATTCATGAAGCGTCTTTGTAAGTTGGAAAATGGAATATTTATAAATCATAACAAGTTCCACCACTTGCATAGTTGGTGAATAAACATTCGATAGAGATTTGCAACTACGATCAAACACAGAAATTGAAACAAGAACAGATCACAGAGTATCCGGCAAAGAGTTTGCTCAAATTTTAGGACAGATAGTACATGGAATTTGGCAGCTTGAATGTTCTTTTTGGCCTGGGATGTCCCTTAAAACTGCTCCATTGGTCTCCAATGATGCCCCAGATGCGGTATCCTTGATTAACCAATCTTTGTCTGACTTGTGCCTTGTATTGCTGCACTTTCTTGTGTTCATCTTGAAGGCCCCTGTGTTTGCACTTGTAATCATTAAAATCAAATAACAAATTCTGAAAACGGGTATAGTGAAAACTTTGATATCCAAATTACCTCAATTCGAGACCAGTCCATCCATGATATCCGACATTGATGAGGTTATCGACAGTGTAAGATCTTAGAGTTTCTCTTCTAGAAGAGACAAGGAAAATCTTGATTCCTCTGTCTTTAATCTCATGGAAGAAATTAAGTGTGTGCTCAAGAGCTGGTGCCTTGGTCTCTTTCATCCATGCTTCAAAGGATGATGCATTCAGCTTCTCTCCCCTGTTTCAATTAAATTTGAAGACACACATTACTACAACACTAAATTCATTCCCGGCCAGAGTACCGTACTCAGAAAATGAACAACTAAGCAAAAGCACAATTGACCCATGGATTTTCATTCTACTATCTGCTAAGGATCAAATCGGTCACATTCACATTCAAACAAACAAAAAAAAAATTATTCATCAAGATGCATTACCCAAAGTAAGATTGACCATAAACATAGTTACTTACCCAAAACCATGTTTCTTGAAGTAAGGTATGGTGGAAAGAAGAGTATCATCAACATCGAAAATCCAAGCATCTTTGCCATCACCTTCCAAGCTGCAACAACTGCTCAAGTAGAGTTTAACCTCTTCGATGGCCCTTTCGGAATCAGCTTTGTACTGAGACGACGTCATGTACTTCTTGATGTAATAGATGCATTCTTGTGGCACAACTTCAAATTCCCTTATGTTGTTAAGCTCAACATTCATTCTCCAACTCTCGCAATAGTTTTTCAATGTATCTGCCACCACATTTCTCCTTCTCTGCTTCAAAATGTTCCAGTCTGCTAGCACTGAGCCAATGCAGAGGCTAGTGAATGCTAGTATCAGCACCAAATTTCTTGCCATTTGCTGCAGACAGAAAGTCTAGGAGAGAAGGTAATGAATTCTGAAGGGATTGAGGGAGGAAGAAATAAAGAGTAACATGGGCTGTGGGGTACGAGTTTGATTGCCTGATTGGCGATGTCCTGGATTGCAAGTCACATGGGATTCAGATGAAATGATTTACTTTATTTTATTTATATTTAGTGATATGAAGACAAATTTGCAAATTGTGCTTCACAACTCATAATGTCTACTGCAATTTAATTTAATTCCACGCAGCACAGCATGTTATTTCTCAGCTCCGTCTATTTGTATGTTCTTGACTTGGTTGGCAAAGAAAATGAGAACGTGCAAGCCTTGCTAATAACGTCAGATTTCAATAATTTTAAGGTTCACTGACTGAATTTTCTTGCCGCTAGACACGTTTTGAACTTTGTTAATAATGCCAGAGCTCCACCTTTGGAAAGAAATCTTTTAGTTTATTTATTTAGAACTTAGATTCAATTTACTGCCAAATTTGATACAGGCACACTAATTTGTATTGTATCATTGTTTTGAAATTTGGGAGGAAATTGTATTTATGATTTCAACAGTAAAAGTAGAGCGGATACTCTGTGGCATTGGATACTTAAAAAGATTAGTAGTTTATTTACAAATTGTAAAGTTGAATTTGTTATGATTCCCACAAATTTGTCAATGGACTGCATGACTTATGTCTAGTCCTGTTTTTCTTTCTGTCAACAAAAGGAATAAAGCAATAGATGGAAGGGCCCCAGCTCCTACCATAATTTAATACTTTTGACAGTAAAAGGGTCAAATTTAATTTTTGAGTACATTCATGTTCATCAAACTGAATGGTAAGTTTTTCAATTGAGGGGTAGCTTTCTTTTCTCGGGTTTTGTTTTTCCCCACTCTTGTTGTTTCTTATTAAAATCTTGTTGTGTCTTCATACTTTGTTAAAGTATATGCCATTCGTATTTAAATTCATTGCTTCTTGTTTTGTACAAGTATATGCCACTAAATGAAGATTAATTGCAATCCTTGGGAGGATTTAAAATATACACAAGTAAATAACAAACAGGAAAAATTAGCTAGGATTCAAGTGGCAAGATGTTGCCAGAGCTTCTCCCTCTTTCACCCCTAATTTAGGGATCAAACATTTTACTGAAAAAGAAAAACTGTGAACATATGTAAACATTCAAAAATATATAAATACATTGCCCAGCTACTGGAGATAAACCCATGGTTGAGTTCTCTAATAGTCCGGTATTTATTAATTTCAGCCAATGTGAATCAAGTTTCATGACAAGAAAAACTGGGGAAAATGTTTTCAAAAAATAACTGTGCATCTACATGGCTCAAATGGCCCTCCTTTGAAGCGATGGAGTGAAGGATAACTTATTGTTGAAGTCGAGACAAAAACCATCAAGAAGCTTTCGGCAGAAAATGATCATGCAAAACGACCATCATCGAAGTTCAATGAATAACTGTGGATATCATAGCTGAACCGTGAACTGATCCTTTGGCATCCCAAAGCTTGCATAAGCTGTGACTTGAATTTCCAGACCAACTGCCTCAAGAAATATGATTTATGGGAACAACCAGCTGGCACTCTTCTTTGAATTTTACCAAGTGTGCTTGCAGACCCGGAGCTCACCATACTCGTCCACCGCTTCGAGAATTGCATGCTCTTGAAGTCCATTGTTTTGAAAATCTTCATGTGTAGCTCTTTGCTTACCACTAGTTGCATAAAAATTGAAGAAGAGCTGACTAGGAATAAAAGCTGAAGAAAACAGTATGTGAGATTTAGTTTTAGGGGGAAACACGAAGAAACATGCTATTAATGTATTATGCCCACTAGCAGGTGTCATTGTCTATTATATAAGATTCCACTTTCCTTTTTACAAGATGTAAAAAACAAGGTACACCAAACTTTATTTTGCCATTTGTCACAGGTCATGTTGGTCATAACTTGCAATTATATTATTAAAGACTTGCAGCTAGCAATGTAATTTCGTTGATGACAGAGCACTTTTTGTATTGGCTTGTCTTGCAAAAGTGACAAGTGCTAATAGTCTGTGATTTTGCTTGTGTTTTACTCTTCAGTTGAACTTTCCCAGGAAGCATCTGCGACCAAAAAGTAGGAAGAGTAGGATAAGGTTTGCTCGAGTAAAAGTTCACACCGGCCATACTCGAATGAGTGAGAGTGACACGATTAGCCACATTCATCCATTTGCAACCTTATAGCTTTTTCATTCAAAGTTTGATTATGTTAAATCTAGAAAAGGCCCACAAAGATACTGAAAAGAGGAGAAATTTGTGGGGCAGATAATCTGATACTGGTAAAATAACTAGGAAAAACTATGCTACCAAAGTCACATGACACATAAACAATGAGCAAAACAAGATTGATAATATAACTATGTCACATTCTATCATTAGTGATGCATGTAAAAGATAAGCTCTTACAGTAACCAGAGAGGCGATGCTCAATGTCAAGCATTACCACCAAGCATTGGTTGGAAGTCACAAATTTTGAACTATGTAAAGGCGCCAAATTCTCTCAGCAAGTTCACCTAAGAATCATCACAGGCTGATTTCTTGTAACATTTTAGCACAATCTCTCTGTACAATCGTTGATAAATATACACGTATCAGAATAAACAGTTGGGCTATCATTAAACAGGTCTTGGCATTTGTTAAGATACCTTTTAGGTCCATAAATTTGTCTTTGTATCAAATATGTCCCTACCAGACAGGCACCTAACCTAACTGATACAAGTGGCAAATCTTTGGGCCTAATTGACATTCAGAAAATTTTTGTAAGATTTTTTCAGTTTTATAAATAAGAAAAACATGTAAACAAGATGATATATTTTTGTGTACTACTACTTTACTATGTTTCAAGAGATTTGCATACCTACAACAAAGGCTATCATGAATTAGTTTGATCATCATTTATGCATATAAGCAAGAGAAGTCCATAAGTTTTCACTAACTGGATTGAAAGTTCCAGTTCTTGCATGAAGAAAAAAAACAGTATCATGCATTAAGCAGTTCTTATAAACCTCTGAGTCTTCTTTCCATCTAGACCAAATGCCACTAACTTAAACAGTAAATTACACATTGCTTCAATAATTATATAATCAATAAACAGGACATGAGGATCTATGCATGCGTGCAGGTGCAGGTGAAGAGAAATAAGGGGACAGGGTAGAAGATTCTCACAATTTTTGTGCTCCTGATGATCTTGGCAACAACTGCAGCATCTAAAAACAAGAAAAATGTTATCTGCCAACAGATAAGGAAATGCATCCCAAGAAAATTAACGATTTTGATCGATATCACAATGAGGAAGAAAGGGCAGTTAGTAGTAGGAAGTCTCATTGTTGAAGAATTTTCAAGGAATTGTGTCTGTATTTCACTGAAATACAATCTATACAAAGTTGACCTGCAGCACCAATTCACCATATTCAGCTAACAAGCATGAAAACTAGATCAACGCATGTCACTGTAGAAGTTTGGCGGGGTGTTTTGGAAAGTGGCATTTAAAATACTATGAAGACTGAAATTGTCCATCACCCAACTTTCACCAATTGGAACGCTTTTTTTTCGATTTTTTTCCTTTTTTGTGCATTTTTCTCAGTACAATGAGGAAATAAATCTACCATAACACAAGGGACCCATTTTCTTACTGTGGGAACAAGATAATTAATTTGAAGTAGGTGCTTGAAAAAATAAAATAGCAGAAGCATATCATTACCAGGATGGAATGGCAAGTGCTGCGAGAGCAGGTGATAGTTTCCGCAGATGATGAAGTTGAACATTCAGCATTCCAGTCAAATATTCAAGAATGCAACTTTCCTAAATTAAACCAGCAGAATCGATCATACTTAAAAATATAAACAAGCATAGCATACACAAACAGAGAAGTATATGATGCTGAAAAGCTGGATGAACAAATTTCACTTGCAAAAAATACAGAAACACCTTATAATATCAACTTAACAATGTATTCTTAATCTATCTCAGATTTGAACCACACAATTATTCCTTTTGCGTGTTGATTGTATTATGAACGAGTTTTGTGAAAAGAATAATCATGGAAGACTAACGATTTGGCAGAAAAAGAAAAAAGAACACCAGGTCTAATCTACCTAGAGCATCTTTGACCTTAGCTGGAGCAGGACATGAATGAGTAGGTCCTACTTTCAAATGTTACAGATCAAGATTTTTTTTTTTCCTTTGGTATCCAATAAGACAAAAGGAATAAAACCAATTGATGAGAAATTTAGGGTATGTATAAGATGCATACCAAAAAAATTCCTTAGTAATTTATAGTCGGAATTATCATCCATATTTGGGGGTTTTAGAAAAAGCAAGTTGCATTGATTGGTATGAAACAGTGTCTCGGCATGATGAAAGCGAGCAGTGGACTACAAGAGAGGATGAGGCAGGAGAGATATGCCACTAAAGTAGGTAATACAGGCTAGTAATAAACCATCCCATTCCAGAGGAATCCAGATACAGATTCATTCCAAGTGTGGTATTGTGGGCCCGGCAAACTTGTCTCCGTACATGCAAAGCTTATTGAGAATCAGCTGGATACTCTTCCAGCAACCAATGCCTACTATGGTGTCAATACGGTAATCATAAATTCTACTCACCGGTTTTCAGGAGGTAATATCGCTCATGAGAACAGGCGCAACCCTCTGTCTCTCTTAAGTTGAACGAAGTAGCAGAGATGCTGACAGCTCAGCTAACTGTCAGCATAATCCCGAAGTTCCTCTAATATCTTTAAAACTTTCCGCTAAAATTTATTAACAGGAACCAACAAGTGAAATATGTATTCACTGCATTCTTTTAGTTGGAATAGATGTATGCAGTAAAATAAAATACGTGCATGCATTAAGGGTACCTTTGAATTCATAGTCTGCTTAATAGAATGAAAATTATGGTATCCTCTCTTGCACAATTCATGATATTGCTTTAAGATGGTAAAGGAATCATAAGAAATAGACATGACATGATCAATTAGAGAACTCCAGTTGCTTGCAATGCATCCAAGTAGTAGGAGCTCCTGGCTCAAGGGGAAAAAAGCAAAAAAAATTGTGCACAAAATTTAAATTATCCAAAGATTACTGAATGAAAAATTTAAATACCAACATATATTAGATTTCAGAAGCAAAACCTATGATCTGCTCTCAGATATGAATTTTTTTTTTGTTTTTTCCTTTCTTCGCCGGCATTTTTGTCAATTAGCTTGAAAAGGTGGCACCATTTACTGCATCAAAGCAGTCGTACACTACATTTCCAGTACATGCGCTACTTTACAAATCCTAGACCTAAGCTTGGATAAAATTCATGACATTTAAACTTCTACACCAGAAGGGGATTGAAAATCCACCAGGAAGCATAATATATCATCAGATAGTTTAAGAAGGGAATATATATGTATACATATATATCTTCCCAACAAAAACCTACATGAAGAAATTTTTAAATGTAAATGACTATTTTGAACACCTACCGAACATAAAAGACAGCATTTAGCATAGTGACACATTTACAAATCGTTTAATAAGTCTAAGGTGTCTTATTGTCATGCCTTGAAAACTAGCATACAGCTGCACTATCATAAAGTTTGGTGTAACCGACATTATTTCTTCGGAAACAACTCAAAGTCTGTAAATTCTAACTGTAATCTTACAGGCAATGTGGGATTTAAACATCTATAAGAACTTGATAGGAAAGAACATCAATGAACAATATGTATATCATGATAGTAAACAGCAGGGAAAATCGCTCAACATCTCTAACTTAAAAACCTCTCTCCAGTGTTGCAATTAATTATACAAATGGAAGCTCCGACAATCCTCTGTAATGCAAGAACTACATAATGTGCTTAAAATGTATGAGAGTGCAGTGCAGACATCTGAACTCCATAGACACATGAACACCTGATTGCACAACATGCAGAAGTCATGACCAGGCATCCGGAAAATTAAAACATAATTACTAATTGCTGGATATAATCAAGACTTTAAGAGATTCACAGAATATGTCCAACAACTTATGTAAAAATGCATAATTTCTTGTTATTACAAAAGAAAAAATATTCATACAATATTTATGGAGTTGCTTATATGCTAAAACATAGAGAGAGACCTAAAAGTATAAGGAAACCTGCCTAAATTAGAATTAGGTAACCTCAAAGAATAAGTAAAATAATAAACAAAAGATTTCCTTTTTCTTTTGAGAACAAGGAATCCGCCAACAACTTACAATAATTTCAGCCAACTTATCATCCCTGCCTTCTGCCAAAATATGAAGCCTTTCGAATCCTTGTACCCATTGAAACTTAGGTGCAGTAAAGATCATGCTTGAACCAGAGACCATTCTAACAGTTCCCATATCAAGAAAAACAAGAGATTCCTTGGTTTCCAGCAACTCCAGGGGACAAAATCAATCAAGTCATCCACTGTCCTGAGTACAAACTAAAGCATGTTTAGTTCAAAACTTCCAGTTAAACTGAGCACGATAACTATGATTACCTTAATCCATGTAATGCTCTTAGATTTCATATAACAAGTAGATAACATTATAATAATCAGAGGTCAAAAGAAATAAGTTATACATTACTGATGGATAACAGCTCTTTACAAAGTTGAGCAGATATAAGGGATCAATTAAACCTTCTGAATTAACAGTTAACTTCCATCTGTATAATAAATTAGCAATCCAACTTTCTCTGAGGATGATTAAACTCAATAATGGTGAACAACGGGTAACCAGGCTATTAAAGCATCTATATTATATAGTTCTTGATAAGTTTGAAGGTCCCAAAAGTCACTAATAATGTCCATGCTTTTCTGCTTAGACATAAATTCACAAGTCTTACAACTAAATTGATTCCGACTACATTTCCAGACATACATTGCAGAAATTTATAATGTCTATCCCAGACTAGACCTTCACTTTTCAGTATTCACAAGATGGTTGTTTATTTATGATTTTAGGCAGCAGACATAAATAAATAAAACATTCTAGCGTCTCAAACTTGACACTTCAATTTGACATTGGATTAAGCAATATGTTTGGTACTTAAGTGTACGAAAAATAGTCGACCCAACAGGTCATTATCAATCTACCATTATGATGGTGTTGTGGTAGTGATACTAACATTATTGTATTCTTATTTTGTTTATCATTAAAATCTTCTTTTTTAATTTATTAAATTATATCAAAATTCGTTTCTAAACTCTAGTACATGGCACTTTGAGAATTTTACATCTTTTGTATTTATTTATTTCAAAATAGTAAACATGAATTTTTGTTACAGCAGCAAAATTGATGCATGTTGCAATTTTTTGGTTATACCAAAGTTGAAATTTTCAAATACTTATCAAGTAAACATGCTAAGTTTGAGTCCGAAGAGAATAGTATAATTGGTTTAATTTTTATTTTATTTTAAAAATGAGTGTAATTATTTTTGTTATTTTTTTTTTTGGTAATTGGCTCATGTCTCTTCCTAAAATTCAAAAAATGAATTCAAAAAAGAAAAAATAAATGAACTTATGATTCAATGAATGAATATAATTTATAAGAAAATATGTTTTCTTAAATAATTATGAAATTTTTTTCAATCATATATAATAAATTAACTATTCATCTTACATCGGAAATATTTTACATTGTAATTAATCTAAAATTACACTAAACTAATACTTAAAAAATATGTCATACTTAACAAAAATACCTTCGGCCAAACAAAAAAGTAATAATTATATTCAACAATCTCGTATCATTACTCGGATAAAATATAAATCAAAATAATTTTATAGGCATGGCCAGCAACCTCATCCCATGGTTTGGGTAAAATATAAATTGTAATTATTTTTAAACATACTCGAGGGACTCATCTCATTGCCCAACCAAAATGTAAACTAATATTCTAATGCATCATGATTATTTAGTGCAATAACCAAATATCACACATAGAAATAATATCACTTGTACACAACACATTATTTCACAAATAATTTACATATAAACGAATGTTCTAAAATTATCGAATTATTAATGGAGGTGAACAAACGTAATAATATGAGAAGTTTTCCCAGTTTCCTGCCACAGAAGGCGACATGGAGTGCACTTCTTGATCGGATTGAGATTGCTCCTGTTAGAAAACTATAGGATCCCTCTCGATAAATGTTTTAGCACTTTTTCCAATCACCTTTGAATACAGCTTCATAGAGAACATGACAAACATGAAACGATGGCTAAGGTAGAATTGATTAACGTGATTAAACTAAACACTTTGAGATTGATATCGCCGGCATGGGCTTTGATTAGTTGCAAGATTTTGTTGTAAAGAGGAAGGATCAAACAATTTTTCTTTATGCCTTTCTCTTTTGAGCTTAATTTCTCCCCAGTTATGGTGTACGAGGAGGGCGTTAATTGTCCTCTGGAAATTTGTGGCCACTAGCAGCAAGCTGCAATTTTCTTCATTAAATTAACGTAGCCCACTTCTTGTTTAGATTGGGGATTGGTGGTTGAGATTTAAGAAATATCATGCGAACAAGCAATTAGAAATTAAAAAAAAAAAACCCCCAAAAAAAAAAACCTCTGGAAAAATCATGGAAGAGAGAGTTGTAGATTTTATTATCAAAATGAGAAAATTACATGATAAAAGTAACCCTCTTAAAATTCTCCGTACGAAACAAGTCCAAAATTTACCAGTGGCTGCTGTAAAAACCTAGAAAAAATGAGTTTTTTTTTTTTTTTAATTTTCACAGTCCTTTGCTAGGGTGTAGCCTATGAGAAGATCACTCCAGCAATCATCAGAAATTACGCAGCACTTTATGATTTTTATTGCATATTTTATTTATTTATTTATTTTATTATGTTTTAAATTAGAGTCCTTAACATTTATATTTGAAGGAGATATAAAAGACAACCGTAAATAACAAAAAGTTTAATCAATAGATTTGAAAAAAATAAAAATAAAGAGAATAAACTCTAGACATCTCAGTGCTCAGACAAAGATTTGAGTGCTCGGTTCCTGGTTGACCCTATTTATCAAACATTCTCCAAACACCCGCTCCCCAACCACATTTGAAACAACTAGAATATAAAGAATAGTGCATGAAATAGTCCACCACACACCGCCACAAGCCCACCCCCCCAGCTGCCGCCTCTTTGCTCAGACACATTACAGGAATATTATGCAGTTGTACCCAGAATGAGGCTCATTTGAAAACTTATTTTATTATTTCTCCACTGCCGATTAGCTCTAACAAAATAACAAGTGACTTGTAGAAATGCCATGGTTCCTTTCTTATTTGCATCCGAAGAAAAAGTGAAAAGATAAATGTGTTGCTGTCAACGCTTTCCACCTTCATTACTTCTACAGTCTTCCATATCTGGAGCATTGCGGCTTTTAAAGACCTCTTGTGTTGACTGCCATTGTGATAAAATAATTGCGCTACATAATCGTAGTATATCTTCAGTTTCTACATCAATGGTCTGCAACTTTTACAAAACAACCGATCCCACAATCAATGACTAGGATTGGTTTTTCCAAAAAAGCTAGCTTCCAGCTTGTAAGTCTTCAAACTACAATTTCATATCAAAACACATGAAATTAAACTTTAACAGAAGAAAACAAAAATGGGTGATGACAGTGACAGTTTTCCATTGCTCAGGAGAGGAAGGTATTCTCCCGGAAAATATATCCCCCGTACGAAAAAATGGTTAGAAAATTATTCCCAGTCCCTTGTGCACTCTTGTACAAAAACCTACACCTATTTATGAATCTTACACTGAATATAAAACACAAAACTACTTGTTTAGTGCATGTTCACCGAGTGCTACCCAACCATGAAAAGCAAACGTATTAATCAAGATTAGTATTCACAAACTATACTGTATAAACATATGTGCTTATGTCTATAATCGCATCCCAAATGTACAATTTCATCAAAATTTAACATTCAAGCAACATTCCTGGATCAACTATCCAGTCTACAGGAAAGCACCCCTATCTTAGAGCATGACTGGTGACGTCAAGAAAACAAGATTTCTGATTGCCAGCTATAAACAAATAAAGCACTTCACACAATCCCAAAGACATTACAAAAACAAATTTAACTCCATAATAGAACAGCAAGGAACAGAAGCAACATTTTCTGAAGCATCGAAATTCTTGGAAAATTAAGCACAAATTAAATTCCTCTACAAATAAAACATATGTAGACAATCTGAAAATTCTCATTGTATCTCATCCTAACAAAAGGAACAACCTCAACACTGATCAGGAAATGCAGACCCTAATGTCCCCAGTGAAACTAAGAACACAAATCACTTGAAACTCCACCCTTAAACAATGGCATTGGCAGCACTTGCAATTCTTGGCCATAAATCAGCACACTCCTTACCAATTGGACCAGTTATAGCAGATCCTACAATCACCCAGCAAGCATCAAATTAAAACCACAACCAAAATACTAAACACAAAATATTAAACATAGATATAAAATATCAAACCAGAAAAAGTAAAATTCAACCTATCCGAAAATCGATTTGGAAAAAAAAAAAGAAGGTCAGGACAGATCGCCAGGATTTCTGGTAATCAATCAACATCCTATAGAGCAATAATTTAAGCCATTACAGATAAACAAATATAATTGATTAATCAAAAAATAACTATTGTGTCACATAATGATACACGAAGCTTGAATAGAAGCAATACCTTTCATTTCGCCCTTGGGGTTCACAATGACACCCGCATTGTCTGCAGATAAAAAACAAGCTCATATTGAGTAACCAATTCTAACACACTCAAAACCACAAATCCATGGAAAAAAACAAGAAGAAGAAGATCTGAACCATGCATTTTAGATCCAAATTTAGAAATAAAAAATAAAATTAAAAAGTCATTCAAACTGGTCATTTTACCACGTCCTTACAATATTCAACTGTTTTAATTATTTCAAAGTTTCCCAATTTTTCAAAATCTAAGTTCTTTCTACATGTTAGCCGGGTGATATTGCAATGAATAATTTACCAGGAGACAGGTAACACAATGTAATAGAAAACAACATCATGCTGTTTAAAACTAGCAAGCCCTACTCTTTACGAATGGCCAATTCATAAACCTGCCAAACCATGGCAAAGAAGAAAGCAACCCTCATCACCAATCAACTGATCGAAAAAGGAATATAAGGAATCATTAAATTAAGGTTAGTATATGGACCTTCAAAGTACATAAAGACGCCGTCCTTTCGGCGCCATGGCTTGCGCTGGCGGACGATGACAGCTGGCATGACCTTCTTCCTGAGATCGGGTTTTCCTTTCTTGACCGTGGCCATGACCATGTCACCGACGCAGGCCGACGGCAATCGGTTGAGCCGTCCCTTGATTCCTTTCACCGAGATTATGTAGAGATTCTTGGCCCCCGTGTTGTCTGCACAGTTCACCGTCGCAGCGACAGGTAAACCCAGTGACATCCTGAACTTGTTTCCAGCCGAACCTCCCCTTCCTCTCTTCGACATTGCTGATCGGCTATCTTGTCTATGGCTCTCGACGGAGGGAGAAAACGGTGCTGTTATATGTGTGTGTAGTGGGCTGAGTTTAGGGTTTTTCTTGGGAGTTTTCGGGTGTTTGGATATAAGGACTAGAATATTTCTGGACAGGATTTATAGGGCTTCAAACGACTTTATTTTGGTTCTGTCAGCCGACGCTTAAAACACATCGTCTCAATTCTGTGATGCCACTAAGCCAGAACTGAGAACCACGCATTAAACGCAGCGTTTCTGTTTTATCCGTTAACTGTTAACAGAGCAACGATTGAAGAGAACAAAATTCAGCACGGCGATGTTTTGCTGTTCGCCTCTCATCTCTCAGCAGCTGATATTCTCACCCAAGAAAACCAAAGCCAAAATCCACTTGGGATCAAGCCAAGTCAGTCCAAGAATGTCCCTTGACCAACACCCACCTTTTTCTCGAAGCTCGGCCACGACACTCCTCACAGCCGTCACCAAACTCCTCTGGGGCCCATCGCTGCCGCCGGGACTTCTCATCTCCACCGTCCGTACTTCATGGAACACCGCGTGGCACCTCATGATGTCGCAGCTCGCACCTTCCGATTCCTCAGGCAACTACACCAGACCTGCTTCCAAATTCTCCCTGCACAAGAACCCACCAGCAGCCGCCAACTTTCACCTCTACGTGGGCCTACCGTGCCCCTGGGCCCACCGGACCCTGATAGTGCGGGCACTCAAAGGCCTAGAAGAAGCCGTCCCAATCTCAATCGCAGAGCCGGGCCAGGACGGTTCCTGGCAATTTAGAGACAACCCGAGCTGGAATAAGGATGTTTTAGTGCCGGGTTCGGATAACTCAAATGGGTGTAAGAATTTGAAGGAGATTTATAAGTTGAGGAAGGGAGGTTATAGTGGAAGGGCCACGATGCCTATGTTATGGGACGTTGACAGAAAAGAGGTGGTGTGTAACGAGAGTTATGACATAATTCAGTTCTTCAATTCTGGCTTAAACGGGTTGGCTCGTAATCTTGATTTGGATCTTGCACCGGTGGAGTTGAAGGGAAAAATTGAGGAATGGAATAAAGTCATTTACCCCAATGTGAATAATGGAGTTTACAGGTGACTTTTTCTTTTTAATTCTTTGTTTAAGATGAAGTGTGTATGTGTTTAATTCTGCTTTAGTATAAAAGATGAAGTTTTTGTGGTTTTTGATTGATATTGTAGATGTGGATTTTCTCAGAGCCAAGAAGCATATGATAATGCTGTGAATGGTTTATTTAGTACATTGGACATGATAGATGATCACTTGGGAAGTTCACGTTACTTGTGTGGAGATACATTGACTCTTGCCGATGTTTGCTTGTTTACCACTTTGATTCGATTTGATCTTGTGTATAATGTTTTGTTCAAATGCACGAAGAAGAAGCTACTCGAATATCCCAATCTTCACGGCTATATGCGCGATATTTATCAGGTATTTGATCATTCATTTTTTATCTCGTTCCTTGCTCACAGAATCATCGAAATGTATTGTGCTTGTATCAGCTTTTGAGCTCCAATTGTTCACTCAGGCAGACAATTGGGTATCTTCCTTATGGAACATGAATTATATATTTGGCGGATGTAGAAAGAAATTCCTTTTGCGCGTATTCATGCTCCTTTGGAAATATTTTAGAAAATGGATTTTTCGGTGGTGAGGCAATCTTGAAACTGTCATTTCATGGCATTGCTAGATATAGACATGTAGTCACCCTGTATCTAGACCTATGGGCCAACGGACAATCTCAGGCAAACAGTTTATACAGGGGTAGGCCTCACAAAAGGCAACGGAGGTCTGCCTGAGATTGTCTAAGGGTAGGTCCAGTTTCTTTGGACTGGACCTAGATTGACCCTCTAGTTCAAAGGCAGAAGTGAGCTTGACTGCAAGACTCACCAATCAAGCATGGATGAAATTTGGCATTAGTGTGAAAAGGTTGTCACTCAGTGGATAAAAGTTACTCTAGGGATGACCAAGAGCTCACATAGACGAGAAGTTTGAGCACCTCGATGTCAACTCTTCGCCATCTGGGGCCATATTATGTTCTAAGGGTTGGGTCATTCACCCATTAAAGCTGAGTTAGGTTCAAAACATCATGTGAAAGTTCGGTCCATATCTAATGTGGGCATTAGAGCATAGGACCTTTGCCTAGTACAACAGAATTGGGAAGGACACACCTATTGTGTGCCAGTTATTGTGCCCATGGTAAATGCTAGGTAGCCAAGCGCCGAGCTGAACTATTATAGCATTGTAGGCATTAGAGCATAGGACCTTTCCTTAGTACAAGAGAATTGGTATGGACACACCTCTCGTGTGCCAGTAATTGTGCCCATGGTAAATGCTTGGTAGCCAAGTGCTGAGCTGATAACTATTAAAGCATCATAGTAGTAAAGCCCACCCCGCATGAGTTGTTTGTAGGCAAGTAAAGAAATTCGTTGATTATAAGTTTTGACTTCTTGATACAGGTTTATAACTTCAATCCTGATTAAAAGGATGAGAAGATGAGTAGGTGATCACAGATTGATAGGAATTTTATAGCATCCTAAGTTTATGTTGGTTCACTTTGATTCTTTCTAACCTTGGACCAATAAGGAATCCGAGGAATCCGAGTTACATAAATCTTTTGGTTATAATGATAAAAAGTACCGTGTTTTCTGCCACTTATTGACATGTAACCGTAGTTTGTGTGCCTAATGATTCTGTTTTTGCTTACTGCCGCAGGAAATTTTCGAATGGTTTTTACTTCATGTGTTCTGCATACTTACATGTTGTAATGCTAATTTGCTGGACAGATTCCAAAGGTGGCTGCAACCTGCAATTTCAAGGAGATCATGGATGGGTACTACAAAATACTTTTTCCACTAAATCCAGGCAGTATTCAACCAGTCATGCCCTCGGTCTGTGAGCATGTAGCTCTTTCAGAACCTCACAACAGGGAATCACTGTCATCAGCCCACAAGAAAACGCACGCTTGTACTTCTTAAGATGACACCAAAATAGGCTACTTACTGTAAGTTGAATTTGTACATATTGTTAATATGTAACATCCCCATCTGTACTCTTGAATGAGATGTCTGGTCATCTCTTCCTTATCCTCATAGAATGAATCTCTTTATCTTCACCATGAACTTAAACTACATAGAGAAGTTGAATACAAAAATTAGATCATGAACTCGTTGCTTGCCTATGCCCCATTCTTGAGATTATGAACCTAGCATATCAGAATGGGGTAAAAAGAAACTGTTGTTTACAAAGTCAAACATAGCCAAAAAATACGCTCTTGATCATAAGATTCCAGATCATAGGAAATCACAATTTCTGTCAAGATGGGCTGAGGGAAGTTACGTTTACCCAAAAAACACCAGACGGGTCCGGAGGTTTCAGCACCAACATTGCCTGTATCTCTAATAATCATGTAAATACCTACACATCAACCTAGGAACTATGGCTGACATGCTTGGTCCACTAATGGTCAATATATTTATAGAACCCTGTACAAAAGCATCCAAACTATTAACTGCCTACTGATTTAATATATATATATATATATATATATTAAAAAAATTACCCATGCAGCTCAAAGGCAAAAAAAAAACATGGCCAGAATATGCCAAACAAAAGGGCACTTCATGATCATTTTCTTCAACAAGAGAGTATAGCATAAAGGCGAAAATTTCTTCATCTAGATGCCCCCGCATGTCAAATCATCACATACCAGATAAACATTTGGATCCTGAGTCAGTGACAGACATGATTAATGGTAACTACAGGGGTGAGAAAAAACAAGTGAAATGTAAAATTACTTTTAATTAGATCATATTATGGACCATGCATTTAATCCGGTAATGCTATTTGTAGTATATTGACACACCAACTTAATAATTACAAACATGCACACTAGCCACCTTTTTCAGGCAACCCAAACCAAGGAAAAAAAATTATAGCAGAAAAAAGGAAGTTCCAGCAAAGAAGAAAAATAATGATCGGCCCAGTGAGAAGACTGAAATCTATGAAAATCCACAAGCTAAACCTCTCCGAAGTAAAGAGCTAAACAAGAAGTACAAGGGTCGTCCCAAACTCCCCTTGTTTTCTGTTCTCCTTCAAAGGCCATGCTATAGAAAACTTTCTTGAAAAATGCAACATAGAGCATCTCTCAAGTCAATCATTCAACCAAAAGCAACTCCATGCATAAACTTATTTGGAAAACCACATTACATTTCATTTTGAGAGCAGTCTTTCCAAATATAAGTTGTGCTTACAAAAGTTAACAAAAAGAAACTTGGGCTTGATAGCAAAACAGTTGCTTTTTCAAAAGAGTAACTTATTTGCAGAAAAAAACTTTAAAGGTCGCCAATGTGCCAAATTTTCCATGGGTCACACTCATTACCAGACCCTTAAAATTTCAGAAACACCCTCAATGGAGAACATTCTTCATGGTAACAACTGAGGGCAAACCTGCATCACTCTTCTAAAGCAAACATTTGTTCTCCATTTACAAGGTAATTCTAGAACTCTTCACAGGTATGTGCTGGAATTTATCAACTTCAAAAGCAACAGTGTGTTGGAGCCAAGATGAGAGCAAAAAAGGCAATAGATGATATTTATCAAGTCCGCATGAATGGTTTCCTCTTACATTTCACAGATATTGCCTCTTCAAATTAAGGGATATATTCATTGGTTTGGTACTGAGCACTCTAAACCAAAATACATAGTCGCTTCAAACAAATTAGGTATAAGCACAGAGGCATAAAAACTAGCAAGCAAATTCTGCTCTAAGTTAGTTATAAGCCTCAAAGCCCAAGTTTTAAAACATGCTTACTTTACACTATATAAAACAACCTTCCAGAACACGACAAAAATCACAGCAGCAAAAAATGCAATAAAAGGTACTTACTGCTTGAATGTTGCGTGTTCTAGCAAAACTTACTGCCAGATCGACACTGGAATTTCAATAGATGATCGTGGTCATCAAAGTCAATACCATAATCCTGCAGAAATATTGCACGCAGCATCTTGATATAGTGCAAATTAAGATATCGGAAGATATTTATAAAAAGTAAAAGATAGCAAGCATTCAATGAATTTAGGTACAAGAAATGCAACTATTCAGAATAAAATATTGGTAGCAGTGGCTGCACGAATCCAGAAATCAGAAGCAGCTGATCAAATTTATAATGCCTGGCATAGAACAAGCAAAATGATCTTGAGTTATCAGTCATCATCTTTAGTTCAAGTTTATTTTGTGCAGATTACAGAAAGGCGTCACATTGTGCTTAAATTTTCTAAAGATTGCAGCTCAGTACTGCAAAATCGAGTAGACAGGAAGTCAAATGAACTTTTTCTAAAAGAAGATTGGAGGAAGAAACAGGTGCTCTACATTTATGGAGTACAAACATTGTGTGCTTGATGGGTACAAATTGGGTAAGAAGTCAAACAGCAGGCTCTATCAAATGATAATTATCATTTGTGCTAGTTTTGCGGTATAATATATACACATATATATATATATATAAAGTAAGAACAAAACAAAAGAAAAATAGTTAATTATACTCCAATACTAACATTGCTCAATTGATCAAATAATCGAGTATTAGGACTATGAAGAAGCAGAAAGATGATGTATCAAAATTTTCAAAACTACATTGTAGGCTCTATACTGCAAGTTGTAGTTTCTTTTCTCTTGTTTATGAGTCAGAAACCAGTAACTAAATTAAATGGTAAAAACTGAAAATGCCACATTTTCCTCATAATTCATCAACATTCCAGCAAATGAAATTAAAGATAAAAAATAGAAAATGCTTCTAAGAAATTGGCAGCAGTTTAGCTTGGTTCTTTCTTCTACTTTTTGTCTCTTTTGGCAGTGTTATAAAGTATTGCCCCCCTTTTCTAACAGTAAATGCTGCAGCATGTCAAAATCAACATACATAAAACAAAACGAAACAAGATTTTGTTTCATTCATTAGCGTTAATAATGCTAATGCATGATGGCATAGCACCCCATATTTCCTAGTTCAAGAACAACAAGAAGCACAAGTTAAAAATAATACATGATTAAGTAACTCTCTTCTCTTTCTTTATAAATCCTAAAACTGGAAAAAGAAAAATCAACTAAAATGAACATGCTAAAAAATAAAACTACTCACCCATGTTAGCTCCTCGAATGCATCTACTTCTCTAGTTGTAAAGAAGGCAAGCTGTAAATAGTAAATGCTGTATTAGATTGCTATGTACATTTTGAAGCCAGCATCAGAAACAAACAACAATACAGTAAGTATCAGGGTAGCTTTGAGAACTTTTTTACATGATAATAGTGGTGCTCCGGGGTCTCAATTTCAACTGGAATCTCTATCAGGTTTGCATCAAAGCATCCAGGAACACCAAAAAAAAAAAGGAGAAAAAAGAAGTCTTAGCTCTCTAGTCAGCAAACAAAAGCCATAGAATATTTTTCTAGCTAATTTTGGTACACATCACAATTTGTGACCATTCAAGAGCAAACTGATACATAAGTTAACTGAATTCTAAAGACATGTAAAAGAAAAGATGATGTCTCAAGCGGAGCAACAAAATTCTTTAAATTTATTTTCTTTTGAACCTAAATTTCCTTTCTACGCCAAAAACAGTAATAAATTAAGTTTCTCTTACATCCTTTAAAGGATACACACATGGCCAGCACTTCCTTTGAGTGCTTCATCATTCACCTGATGCCTACAATTACAATCAAACTAAAAACACCACGTGGTATCACATGGGCATTCTTCACACAGTTGGCAGAAATATATATACTACACTTGCAACAAATCCTTATTCCAACTTATTGGGGTCAGAAGCACTCGGACACAGATTATTTTGTCCTTTCTTATAAGCACAAACCTTGTTCACCCTCTCAGCAACAACCACAAAAATTATTACCAGCCATCCTTGCATATGAATTAATAGCACTGTTTCTAAATATCACGTGAAACTTTCACATTCTTTTATTTTCAGGGTATATCAAGCCAGAAGCTAGTTTACAATTGAAAGAGGAACCTACACTGTAAGGACAAAGGTGAAAGTCCTATTTTTCCTGTGTCCTCGTCCGTATACTGCCTTATACCCCTGTTTTGCGGGATTGGCTGTTGTCTATAACATCTCCCCACCCTAAATCCAAGCAGGATATTTCTCATTATACATAAGACAATACCACATAAAAAAGTTTACTTATACCCCTGTTTTTAAGTAAATAATAAAAACATAATAACTAGTTTTATAGAGACTTGTAAAATGATTTTGAGAATGGAAACAGAAATAAGGAAGGCCAAAGGAATACACTCGGTATAAGTAATATCTGGAGAATTACCTATGATTTAAAAACCTAGCAACATTTCCATAACATGTGGCATCCAAACATAGAGCTTTTTCAACCTTGAAAACTCTGTCAGAGACCCAAAATGCATCCAGTAGAACTGGAAAGTTGTGTTTCCCAGTATCCCTCTCATAGAACTCCATGATGGTTACTATTTCTCCAACAAATTCATCCAGTAGAACTGGAAAGTTATTTTTCTCTTATTGTTCTTGACATAATACTAATCCTATTTTTTTGATAAATGCAAATAATTGACCATAAGTTATACTATCCCAAGGTATTGAATTTCTTTCTATAAATTCTACAACTTTTTGAGTATTCTATCACTAAAGAATTTTGATAATTCTGAAATGAATCTTTCTTTCCAGAAAGATGCATTCCAGTCTTATTTTTAAAATATATGAGTAATAAATACATCTTTATACCATCTAAAATCTCCTAAGGTTAGAGATCTAACATTGGTTAAAATTATTTTATGAGTTTTGTAATTCTCTTTAAGGATTTCTTATGAAATGCATCCCTATTGTATGGATGAGTACTTCTACGGCATTTTGTTTTTCATGTTCTGTAGTAAATCCTTGTTCATCTTCTATTTGAATCTTTTTAGTATGGTTGAGTATATTCTATAGGGTATGTGTACTCAAACTAGTATCCCCCCAATGCCTAAGTGATTCTATAAAACCTACAACTATATATTTTGCAGCAGTATGGTCTGTATTTTTTGATACTTTGTAGACTATTGCAGCCATTCATATTTCTCGGAGTAAATTCATAATTTTATATTCAAATCTACCATCTATATTCCATTCATAAATAGTTTCTCCTATGTATTGTGTACTAACATATTTAGATCTCTCTTCATATTGTATATTAAGTGGAGTAAGCCTGGGGTAGTAATTTCTAGTAGAACTATTTTTCCAACTAATTTTCTATCTATTTTGCCTTTCAATACTATCTATTTGTGTAGGTTCTTCGTCACTGGATTAGGTAGTTTCTTTCTCATCTATAGTATTGACAATTGAAGGTCCTGGCAACATTATTAGTTTTTTGTTAATGTGATCTAATAAATCTATTTTCAGAAAAGTAATAGGCTCTTGTTTTTTTGAGATAAATTGTAAGGTTTAAATAGAGATGGTGAAATATTAGAAGGAAATCGGCTAAGTTGTCAAGTATTAAAATTATATACTTTATCTTTTGTTTGACTAACTTGTTAGGACATAGCACGCAAAATTTGACAATGATAATTATTCTATTCATAAACTTTTTTAATATCTCCTAAAGTTGAATTTTCTGTATTAGGCCTATTGTCAGCTATCTTAAAGGAAGATGCTAGAATATTATTATCAGATATTTTAATATTTATGGTTTCTAAAGGTGAACTGACAATACTAATCAGCCAAAAAAAATTCTACTTTTTTTGGAGGGAGGGGGGGGTGGTTCATTGGGGTTTAGATATAACTAACAACTATAAAAACAGTGGCTCATAATATGTCTAAATTACTGCTAAAGTGCCTATGCAGCAAAAGGTTAACATAGAAAAATGGATGTATCAATAGTACCTGGACGGATCATTGCAATAGGAGCCTCATGCTGCAGTGCGTTATTTGTGAACATGTCATTAGTAGAGGGTTCATCTTTGGGCTTGATAAGCAAATGAGTACTAGGCACCTCCTTAGGCAAGGGAGCAATGCCTGGTCCAACTGCCTGATCTCTCGTGCATACTGCATGAGATGCTCTGGCAGGATTACGTATGTTCTCAGTGGAAGCAACTTCGGGTAAGATAGGTTCCTTTCCTTTGTATCTGAGTGCTGTTTTTCAGGCCTTACATTCTCAGCATTGAATTGAGGAGACTTTACCTTTCCCTTTGACTGCTGCTGGGAAGAAGTAGCAGGTACTTCATCCTCTTCCACTTTTGGCCTTCTTAAAAAGGTCTCGTCACAGCCAGGGCCAGAGTTGCTGAGAGGAGGGGGAACTACTGGTTGGCCTCTACATAACCGCTTTAAGGGTTGTAGAGGATCATCATTGGTGAGAGATTCTTCCTCAAAATTGTGCTGCTGCTAGTTAAAATAATCAAAAGGTATGCAGTACATACAAATGAAAAGACTTATCAGAAACCAGAACATAAACCGCTAATGAAAACAAGAGAAATAGATTGCATACATCAACCAGTTTAGGTTTCTTCCGTTCTGACACCTGATTTAATACAAAAAAAAAATTTAAGAAAAAAGAAGAAGAAATAGTTAGACAAGCATACTGAATTAGGGCAAGGGAAAGGAATAAACATCACAAAACAAACTATGAGAGGCAAAGAAGAGCAAATTAACCTTAGCATCCTGTTCATCAAAGATAGCATCAGCAAGAACTCCTCAATTTTCTTCTTCTATGAGTTCCCAATTTTTGTCATACAGTTTCAGAAGCTTTTTTAATAGTGGTTTCACTTTGTTTTCACTAATTCCAATAGCCCTCATTGCCCTAAAAGCCTTCATAACTTTGGGATCAGGTGGTGCCATAACAGATCTCAAACTTCCTGTTTCTGCTGTAGGCACCTAAACACCAAGTTACCAACCTTTTCCCATGGTTGTGAGTAAAAGCAGACATCAGTATGGGAACCACAAAGCATGTACAAGCCCATCCAACAATTTCAATATAAATAAAAAGCACATGGAATATTAGAAATGAAATTGAAACGATGGAAATAAAAAGATAAAATGAAGAATAGAAAGATATATATACATATATTTTTTAATGAACAGAAGTTAAGACCCTGCATTGTATTTGCTTAAATCAAAATCATAGTTGTACAAAATAAGGTAACAAAAAATGCAAGTTAGGAAGACTTCCTCGGTGCTAAATAATATGTCTTCGAGTTTTCAGCAGCTGAGAAAAAACTTTATCAGTGCTAAAACATCCACATCCAAGTCATTTTTCAGCAACTGAGAATAACATCTATAAGATGCTTTCTTTCACAATACATAGTAATAAAGCTGAGGGAAAGATTGATGAGCTATGGTTCTGTAAGGAGAAAAATGTACAGAGACCTCGAATGAAAATCTAAAGAAGAAGATTTTCCACAAACTATTTAACAGTTTCTTAAATTACCACCCTCGAGTATTGTTAAAGATACAAAAAAATAACTCCAACAATAAAACGCAAGCTGTCGTTAATTAAAACAAAAAAAAAATTGCAAAACAGGAAGCCAATTAGTGTTCAATTCACCAACTCCTGGAAAAATTTGACCTTTTTCTTCTTTCTTTTAACAATTTTCCGAGCAACCAAACAACACCAATGACTATACTATATTGCCAAAAAAGTAGCAAACTATTTAAAAGAAAAGAAAAACACACAAAAGAAATCCGTAAACCAAACGAAACGAGTGTATTCTACTGAAAGCTAACTATAGCCACATTTTCTTGCCAGCAAGCAAACAGAGGAAAACTTCAAGAGAACAGGAACTAGAATGTCTTACCAAACTCAAAATGTAGCATAACAATCTACCGGAAACGCCAACGACACCGCCGAACCAAAGAACACATGCAAACGCTTCTCCCAGCACTGTAAAAGAACCGAAGAGGCGCTTTCAGAAACAAAAACAAAGAACGTACTTCATGGCAAAAAAGCTAGATCATAGAAAGAGGTAACAATTTTTTGCATTCCAGAGAAACAAATTTACCCGCATTTTAAGACTGAGGACGATTTTAGTTAAGAGTGAGAGTGTTGAAAGAGGTTTAAAATCAAGGAATGGGGGACTAATTTGGGCGAGTATTTGAACAGTTCTGTTCAGTATGATGTCAATGGTCACGCTCGATGGAGGCGCGTGAAGAATAAGCTGCGGATACGAGTCCCAGCGTCAGCGAGGGCTGGCGGTATATGCTAATGTTTCCGAATCAAGTGCAGTGCTGCTTTAACATCAAAACGAGTGATGGCAAGCCGTTTTGGGTATCAAATGAATTTGTTTATCTGCGGGCTGAACTTATGAATTGAGACCCATAAACTTGACGGGCAGAGTCCGTAATATAACAGTGGACCCAAATTCAAATAACAAAATAAATTCTATCTTAAATTTGAGTGACTAATTTTTTTTTATTTTTTGTTTATAACTGAAAAATGGAATCTACTTCTTATATTTTATAAATATTTATTTTTAAAAAATAAATATTACACTCATATATTTTTTACAATAATACACACACACACACACTATAATTATTAAATTAGAACATTAACCACGACTTTAAGTCATAAGTTTTATTGAGGTTTTATTGAATATCGAGTCATGACTTTGAAGGTCAATTTTTATGAAATAAAAATATTAATTATTAATTATTAATTAAAAAATGAGCAAACTTAATTAAAAGTTAATATTATTGAACATTTTTTCAATTATATTCTTAAAAATACAAAAGAAAGTTAGAAATACTGTAATCCCACATAATTGTTTTAAGATTTTATCAAAATTTATGTTGATCAATGTATAATTAGTTTTAATTCAATCATAAAAATACTTATTTTTATGTATGGTTTTAGATTTGATTTAATTGAATTTTCTATTTAATATTTCAAATTTTACTTTATTCAATATTTAAAGTGAAAAATAATCATGAACATGAGATTAATCTAACCAATTAAAAATTGTTAGGCTCAAGACATTATCTTGTTCAATAAGCAAATGATATAAAACCAGCTCGCCTTTTGTTGTCTGTATAGAAAACCTTCCCATTACACCAAATAATAAAATCTTTATCGCCTTCATTTTGTTACTTGTATTGAACTCAATTGTTCAATAAAAAAAATAAAAAAAAATTCTGAAATTTAAATTTTATCTTCAATAAATTTTTTTTTTTTTTGGTTTTCTTAAATAAAATAACATTTATTTATTTATTTATTAAACTATTCAAATTGGGTGTTGCGAAAATTTAAAAGGATCGAATACTTACCTTCTCGTAATAAAATCATAGTTTTAGAGTTCAATTAGATAATTGGAAAAAATAATTACATACTTGGAAAGAATAATTTCTTCTTCATAACTTCCCTATATTGTCTCTATTGTTCTATATTCTTTTGTTGTCTCTCTTTTTCTTTTTTTCAAAGGAAAAACAAATCGAAAAGTACAATTTCTTTTAATAATTGCATCTCGTAAGTGGAATTGGGATATTGGACAATCTATCATGAGCGTATGAACCAAGTCCAACGAGTACAATACAACCAATAAATTTTGTTAAGTTATATTTATTTATCTAATAAATAAAAAAATATGTTATTAATACCCAACAAGACTCGCGAGATATAAAATAGAGCGTATTGTTAATACATGACGAGACACACATTATGAAATATAGTTAAAATATGTTTGCAATTATATTATAATACCATATTAAGCGTAGTTTACATTTTTATTCATAATTAATAGCAAAGATTTCATTAAAATTAAAGTGAAAAAAACTCAATTGACAAATATTATATTATTTTTTATTTTTATTATAAATTATATATTTTATTATTGCTAAAATTAACCATTCCACTAAGGTAAGACGGTATTTTTGTAATTGTTAAATTTATTTAATTTTTCAATTTAAAAATAGTTAGATCTTAAATTTTTTAAATTTTTGTATACATTTTTAAAATTTAGGAGATAAATTTTATGATCTAAAAGTATATCGACAAAAATGTATTTTAATAGAGTGTAAGAATGTGAATATAATTATTTTTGACCTGTGTAGATTACAGATAATTAAAGGAATATATAACACTTTTTTTTTTATTAAAAAAGCAACTTATAAATTTAAATAAAAATTATTGAATAAATTATTATAACTCTCATTTTTGAAATATAATTTTCAAAAATTATTACAAGACGCGTTCTCAAAATTTAAAATCAAATTAAAAATGCTATTTTTATAATCATCATTGCTGTATGAAAATTCCACCTCTCTCTCCTCTCTCATTCAGTCAGTTCAATTAAAACAAGCAACTTCGTTTGCCGGAAAGAAACGCAGCCAATATGATAAGGCAATCACTCTCATTTGCTGGACTAATCTGCAGATCAGACTAGAGCAGGCACTGCGCGAGTTACACCCTACACAATACAAACGGCTGCAACTTTTCTGTTCTATTGCAGTCAAAGCATGGCTAGGACCATTGACCAAATTATTAATTGGACTGAGAGTGTACGTCAGAATCAGCAGTACCGATCATATTTCAGTTTTGCTGTTAAGTTTTGGACATCACCACCCCCAGCCTTGGGCCAGGTCTGAGTGAGGCCTCACTTCCTGAATCGATAATTCTTTGTGATGACTTCTAGCCATTAAGATTGGGGAAGCAATTAACATGATTTTTCTTCTACGTATCTTTTATCATTAATAATGTTGAGTATTGAGTTGTAACAATTAAGAAAGCAATTAAAGCATCAACAAGAAAGCTAGAATTAATCACACACACAACACAAAAGCAAGCAAAAACCTCTTTTAAGGAACACATAGTCAGTGAAATCCATCACACTTTTGTATATTGTTTTCAGCCGAAAAGAATCACCTCTAGAAAACTCCCTAAGAAAGCCTCTGCTCCAAGCAACAAAACAAAAAAATAAACAATTCAATATTTAGCAATGATGTGAAGTGTGAAGTGTGAAGTGTAAACCAAAAAGAAATTTCGCTTCACATAATCAAATCCCTAAATGGGTTTACAAACAAAACCCTTGTCACGTCTCTCTCTTTCTTTACTTCTTCCCTTCTCAGTTCTTGTGATATTTGTTCATGCCAAAACTGGTTCAGACATCACCACTTTGGTTTTCAAAGGATGTGCACAGCAAAAATTTCCAGACCCATCTGGGGTTTACTCACAAAACCTGAAAACACTCCTGTCCTCTCTGGTTTCACAATCATCACAAAAGGTTTTTGCCACCACAACTTCTGGTGACGGCCAAACTGCGTTCATGGGACTCTACCAATGCAGAGGAGACCTCAGTCTCGCCCAGTGCTACACTTGTGTGAGCAAAATCCCAGACATGGCTGACAAACTGTGTAACAAAGCCGTAGCAGCTCGGGTTCAACTCAGTGGGTGTTATCTCAGGTATGAAGTTATTGGGTTCGAACAAGTGCCCGACACAGAGTTGCTATACAAGTATTGCGGGTCGACTAGGGCGAGTGGAACTGGGTTTGAAGAGAGAAGAGATGCGGCCTTGAATATGATCCTAGATGGAGTCAAAAAAAGTGAACTGTCATACGCCGGAAGTTATGAACAGGTGTATGTTTTAGGGCAATGTGAAGGTGATTTGGCAAGCAATGATTGTGGCGATTGTGTGGAAAGTGCTATAGATACAGCAAAAAAAGAGTGCGGTGACTCGATTTCAGCGCAGGTTTATCTCCACAAATGTTACATTAGCTACAGTTATTACCCCAACGGTGTGCCTGATCCTAACTCATCTTCATCCACAGGTAAAAGAAAAAGTTGGGAGAAAGAAACAAAGAAATGCAAAAAAGAAACCACTTTTTTTTTTAATTCTTTCAAACTTTGTTTATACATAAAATACTATTAAAATCTTTACTTAAAGTGGGATTTTATGAATACATGGTAAAATCAAATAGTGTAGGGTTGTCATTTGGGCGGTTATACACTACGTCGTAGGTTTATCGTCTTTTTGATTAACATTTGCTGTGAGGGTGATTGTGATGTGTAGAAGGGAGTCAACAACATACAGAGAAGACAGTGGCAATGGCAGTAGGAATAGCAGCAGCTGTGGGATTTGGAGCCGTTCTTCTGATGTTTGTGAGGTCACTGTTGAAGAAACGCCCTGATAAACATGAAGGTTAGGGATTCAATTCACAGCTCATATATTTATTTACCTTATAGTTATGTTGTTTCTACAGTTTTCATAGTTGAAAAGTGTACGATCTTTTGCAGAATATTGAGAGGATCAGCAGATTATTTGAAGATTGCACAGATTGTATAAAGATTGCAAAGGTTTCTTCCATGTATGACATGAGGAGGATCTAGAGAAAAACAAAATGCACTTCAATTATTAGAGAGAGAGAGAGAAAAGGGAAAACGAAAGCGCGAGCGTAGATGCATATATATATATATATATATACAAACTGCTAACTTTAGCTTAGGTGTCATTTGTTTTTAATGTAAATCCACTGTCGAAGATTTAAATTCTTATTTTAAGAGAGTCGGATTCAACTAGGTTTCCCTTCTCTCTTTCTTTGTTTTCAGTTGTAATAGAACAATGGTGCAAATATTTATTTCTTTATCACTTTACATCGTCCCTTTGTCAATTACAACCCTAGTATTATTTGTAATGTTCTTGCTCGTAAAAACTTAGCCAAATTAGCGGTAAGGAGTTTGTCAAACACAGACAAATTATTACAATATATCAACCTATTGCTATTCCATCTGACAATGGACCATCCTATCTAACAGAGAGAATTTGCATGATTCCATGAAGCAATGATAGAGATCTTTTATTTATTTACCAATTTTTGAGATCATAATCGTACTTCCTTAACCCCCTTGAGTTTACTTCCTAATACAAACTACCCTCTCATCATTGTGAACCATAAACCTATTCACCCATGATAAAAGAAAATGATAACTACCCAAATAATCAAATTCGGTCCACTTAAATTACAAAGCATGTTCACATAAAGGGACAACGACAAGCAAAATGAATTACTAGTCTTCGCTATTAAGGTAGCAAACTGGTCGCAAACCAGCTATGCCTTTTTAAAAAA
>CP135559.1:3947838-4022367 GCA_032401905.1 Swietenia macrophylla | reverse complement strand
TTGCTACCTTCTGCACTTCCTCAATTATACGCATTCCCTGCTGTAAATCCATTTGGCTTGAAAAGCTACCAACTTACAGATCAGTTTTCTGATTTCATATTCTTCAAGAATAAACCTGAAGTGCCAAAGTCATTTGAATTCCAAACCACAATACTAAAGCGTGCTTTGCTTTGCTTCTATGCACTTTTCTGTTCCTTTGCTTTTCCGCTCTCCAAAGTTGTTTTCAGATTTTGCGAGTTTAAACTTCTCATCTTGGGACCTGCCTTTATGTCTATTAATTCTCGGTTATCTTTCCCCAGTTATCAGTCTGAATTATTTGTGTCCTTAGAAGGCCTGAGGCACATCGCACTAACAAAGTATGTTTATTTGTTTTACGCATGTTTATCTGGGTATGTGGGGAAAAATTTATTTCCCATTTTTGTTGAAATTTATGTAATTTTCTTATCTGGGTATATGTTATTTTTGAAGTGTATCCAAGAGTGAAGGTCAGGGAACTTGAAGAAGCCAATCGCCTTTCTTCTCCAAATGATAGACGATCCCCTCTGTTTCTAAACGTTCTTGAATCTCTTTCTTCACAAAATGTCTCTTCAACAGGTATATATACACATAAACATATTCTATAACACCAAACGTCAGAACACCTTCTGATCTGTGCATTTATTAATTGCAACAAAATTCTGAATTATCATACATTTTCAAGTAACAGAGAAAAACCGTAGCAATTTCCCACCTCCAGTTCCCAGAATCACAGAGGCAACTAAAGATATCAGCAACAGCAAGGATACGAAACCAAACCCCAGAGTTACTTGCTCAATTCTGCGTCCTCGTGCAGTCTTATCCAGTCCTGGTAATAAATAATCTTCTGCGAGTCTCTATATATCTTAAAAACTAACTGGGTTCATGCAAAAGTTTACTGGGATTCTTCAATTTTGGTCACAGATAACGATGGGCTGATTAGAAACGGAAACAAGCTGGACAATGAAAGATCTTCGTCTCTGAAAAAGCTTAATAATTCTGAACATAAAACTCCAGCCAAAACTACAGCCATTCGGCGTCCAAGTACCAAAGCCGGAACTAGTCCTGAGAATGTAAGAAAAGTTTCCAAGGTTTCTTCATTTGGTAACAGGAATGCAAATAACCTCATGCAAAATAAAGATTCGAAGCCTTTACTTGAGAGGCAGAAGGAAGAAAATTCATAATTCCGTTGGGATTTAAGTATTCGGCCATGATTGATCACGTTGAGTTATTAGTTTCGCATTTGTTTGTTTTGAATTGTGCAATTTCTATGTTGTTATCAGCCGATGCTTTTTTTTTTTTTTATTAAAATCCTGATTGATTTGTTACTTCATAATTGCTAATTTTCATTTGTAATGTACAAATGAGATGATTGACGATTAAATTTGTATGTTAATTTTAGGCACAGTGAATGTAATATGATAAAGGCCTTTTTTTTTTTTAAAAGTATATTCTATTATATTACTAAACATGCATTAATATTATTAGCTTCTGATAATATAAATATTTGACTAGTAACGTTAATTAAAATATATGATTAGTAACATATAAAATCTGATAGAAAAGAAGGAATAGTTTGTATTTTTCATTGGTGATTTCCTGGAAAAAATTGCCACATCTTTCTTCTTATGAAAGATATTCAATCCATTAGAACAGATGTTAAAAACGATACTTATGGTCCTCGTGTCCTTTATATAGAAATTAGAGGCTTGGGGGCAATTCCCTTAAATGGTATCAAGGAGAACTTGACTTCACAAAAAATTGAGCAAAAGATGGTGGAAATTTGCGAATTCCTTTTGTGTACTAATTAAAGAATTTTGAAAAATAAATTAAAGAATAAATGGTTTCTTAGCCGGAGAAAAAGTTCAAGAATCCTATCTTTTCTATAGCACAACTTACTTAATTGAAATATGTTTATTAGATTAAAGCAAGGTAAATATGTACGGAACAGCCACAACATAAAATGAAACTATTTTTTTATCTAAAAATTATTATTATTATTATTATTATTATTATTATTATTATTTGCGTATGAAAATACCCACTCAATCCAATTTAGTAACAAAAAAAAAAAAGTAAGAAATAAAAATAATAGATTCATACCAAACTTTAAAATAATTCAAAATAGAAAATTTATCTTTTTATTTTCAATATTAAAATATATGATTAGTAATAAAAAATAGAAAATTTATTATTTATTAATGTTTTGCTGATTATATCATAATATAACTTAAGTTAATATTTAATTAGCTTTTAGTTTAATAATTTTAATTGATTAAAGAATAGTGTAAATATATATTCTTTAGATTATTTTATTCATAATTTAGATTATCATATTGAATTATTGATTTCTTTTTCTAAATTAGTTTCAATAGGTATAGTCTAATCCTGTAATACACCAATCATGGGACAATACTATAACTAAATCAATTCAGTTCAATCTTATTTCTATTCAATTCTATCTAGACTAGTCCAGCAAGTCAAATGTGCCCTAAAAATAAAAAGGGTATGAATGTGTGACATATGATGCTAAAAATAAACGTAATTGCATATTTATAATATATTATTATAATTTTTAATAATATAATATTATTATTTGAGGCTCATTTGAAAAGGCAAGAGTTCACATGTGTACTAATATGTTAATATTCTAAAATTTCATTCAAATTATGCAATTTATACTATTTTTTATGATTAATGGAGAAATATGTCCCCATATCACATAAAATTTATAATTCTTCGTTTGTACTAAAAATTGAAAGCAAGTTACCACCTAATTAAAAGTAGAAATTATTGATACTTGTTTTTTTTGCCCTTTTTAGTGTCAACGTATGATTTATTTTTTCTAATAGGACTCTCCCTTTTGCTTTATTTAGAAATTGTTTTAATACTATCTTCTTAATTCTTTTTGTTTTAACAGTATTAAAATTTTGACAATAAGAGTCTTATTTAAAAACTTGTGCTCAAGAGTTGTTATAAATTTGAGTCTCACTGTCTATTCCAACCAAAGGACATTAATGACTTGTAATCTTATCACATTATGAGTTACTAAGAAGACCTAATTTTTCGGGTAATCTGAGATTACATGTAGTTCAATCTGAAGATTCAAATAATGTTCTTTTTCCATAGCTTGACTAATCTAAAGTATCAAGCGTCAACATAAATTATCGTTTTAAAGATAGATGCTTGAGTTTTACAAGGGGAAATTTAGATGGGGTAGGCCCCTTTTGTGAATTGCCATAAATTTTGATTAAAAATATTTTATTTTGAATATCGTTAAAAACATAAATTTAGCCTTAGTTTTACTTATCAAATTTATACGAATGCTAAAATTTTGCATTATATTGAATGTTTATGAGTTATCTTGCACACGATCTTGCATGAAAGTCTTTATCTTTTAAAAAGTTACGATAAAAATTTTAAATATTAATTTCAACTATTAATTCATAATTTTTAATATAATTACAATTATTTTATTAATAAGCTTCATTTTTTTAAATAGTAATTTAAATAAAAATTTCTCATTTAATGTGAAAAAATGTAGAGAGTTCTGAATATAATTGAAAGAGTTGTATTTATATTTTTATTTTTTACACTAATTCAAGTTATATTCATTAAAGGGCATAATGGAATAAGAGGTAGAAAAAAAACTATTTTTTAAAATAGATTTAAAATTAATGTCAAGACCCAAAAGTTTAAATAAACAAATAATCTTTTTTTAAAAACATCCGTTATCAAAAATAAAAAAAAAGAGGTTTCTCTTAACTAAAAATCCTTGACTTAGATATCAATTTTGAGTAAAAATAACAGTATTAAATATTATTATTAATTAAAATTTCAAATTATTAGATTTAGATACATCAATAATTTAAATTTGATATCAATATTTTTAAGTCAAAATTTCAAATTAAAAGCGGAGCATAAAAGAAGGGAAAGGCACATAATTATTATTACCCGAATTTAGCATGGGCTACGTTGTATCATCAAAAAAATAGAGAGCGCACTGCCCCAAACCAATCTATAGAAACGACCACTTGTCAGGCCTGGAAGCCTTCTCCAGCTCACTGGCCCTAAATCCTAAGACGTTTTCAAGTGGCAGCGCAGGGTGATGTGCACGAGACTCATCTCCAGCCTTCCAAGTCCGGACGAACTTTGCATCACAAAAGTTTCCCAATCCAACGGCCCTGATTAAACCCATCCCAATATAAAACTGCCATCACCGATGCTTTTTCACACGTACCAAATGTAGATACCCTACGTCCTCCCTCCGTCTCTCTCTCTCGCGCGCGCCTTTTGATGTCCCCACCAAAACCAAAAGGAAAAACCCACAAGTATATGGACACTATACACCCGCACCCACAAACGAAAACGCAAACAAGAAAACCCTTCAATTCACAAACCAAATCCAGAACTCTCCAGTAACGGCGCCGTGCTTTGGCTTCTGGTAACTCCTGTAGCCATTGCTTTCTTCTTCTCGTTTGTTGTGTTTGTATCTTTGGCTCTCCGTTAGGGTTTAGACTGCGAAGCCTTTGGATTAGGGCTTGTTTTTCATTTCCGTCCTTAACGTTTGCGTTGTTAAGTTATTTCAATGCATTTTGGGCCTTTGGTAGTTTTGTCTCGCTAGGGTTGCATTGGTTTGCAAATTGAATGCATCTGTTTGATACTTTATTGTTGACAACGATTACCCTTTAGATAGTGTTAAATTCTGTCTCCCAATACTTATTTTGAGTCTAGTGCATGTTAAAAAGAGACTTTATGGATTTAATGGTTGTTGTTGGTTGGAGTGTATGCTATAGTTGGTTTTTATGTCTTACTGTTTTAGCCAGTTAAATTGGCATTTGTCTGGCTAAAAATGTGAATTTATGTGATGGTATTGGCAGTAGAAATCACTGAATTTTTTAGCCAGTTAAATTGGCATTTGTCTGCCTAAAAATGTAAATTGATGTGGTGGTATTGGCAGTAGAAATCACTGAATTTTTTAGCCAGTTAAATTGGCATTTGTCTGCCTAAAAATGTAAATTGATGTGATGGTATTGGCAGTAGAAATCACTGAATTTTTATCCAAAAACAAATAAGTTATCAATTTTTTATGTATTAACTGAATATTTATTTGTTGTTAGGAAAGGGCGCATTAAGTTGTGATAAGAATATTGATTGTATTCTTGCAGCTTGCACAGTTTACCTCAAAGTCTGCACATCGAGTATGGGAGATAGTGAAATGCTGGTTGCTGAAACATCTGCAGTTATGAGCTATTCCTCTGCCGGATATACTAACACTGGTTATGCTGATGCCAGCACAAATGTTGTTCCCAATTCTAGTGCTTTTCCTCCTGGGCCTGCCGGAGATATTACTGCCTGTAGTGCTCCAACAGATGCAGCTCACTCTGTACCTGCTGTAGGTGCTAGCTTAGATGGTGGAAATGCCTATAGTATGGATCCTAATGCTGTTATGCAACAGGCTCCAGCTGTTGGGGCCTCTGGAAGTGGTGATAATGTTGCTGGTTCAGAAAATAGCGCCATGGGGTCATCTCAAGCTGCTGGTTATAGTTCTATGAATGGAAGTGTTGTTAGTGAAGCAGAAAATGTCACATCAATAGAAAATGGAAGTTCTTTGGGTATTGCCAGTGGAGCTGCAGCCAGTCAAGAGCTTGTGGATGGTTCTGGTATGTCTTCTTTGGCATATTGTTGTGTTGTTTTTGGTTATTACTTGTATGGCCTTTTGTATATAGTGGTTTGCAACAGCACAATGTATGAATTTAGTCAAAAGTGTGTCAAATCATTTGATATGGAAAGTTATAGATGATATTACATAAACTATATAAAGCATGGGCGTCTTTAGTAATATAAGTGATTTCAGGGAACTTTTTGTATATAGCTGGCTAGGATGTTCATTGAGTACAAATTCATCCGAAATTTGTGCTTTCACGTGTAAGTCACACTAAAATATAATGTGGCAGTTAAGTACAGTTTGCCTTGTTGGAGCTCAATAAAAAGTCATGTGCAATATTTGTTCACAGTACTGCACTTAGGCTGTGCTTCAGAACATATATAATCTAAAGCCAAAAAGGCCAATTTGGGCTTTTGGCGTAGATGCAGTTGGCTTCACCCTTGGGATGTTAAAGAATCATTTTTTCTCATTTAACTTGAATTTATCCATTTTATTTGTTATTTGTGCTGTCATTCCTTGTGCATCCTCCAGTTTGCTCTTTATGAGCCATTTTATAGAAGAAATGGTTTTGAATTTGGAACGAGTGATTGTTGGTTGGAACTGTATATATGCAAGAATATCATCAGCATGTCCGTAATACTGTGGTTATGTGATATATAAGAGCAACTTTGCATTGAATAGTTAAGTATTTCATGGTTAGTGGAAACAGAAGTGTTTGTTGATGATAGGCCATCTATTAGATTTTTGGTTTTATTTTGTACTGAAATTGGGATATTTTATGTTTATTTCACCCCTTTACCATCATGCTAGCAACATCAGGCGAAGAAGATCGACTATGGAGCATTGTGAAGGCTAATTCTTCCGACTTTAGTGCATGGACTGCTCTACTTGAAGAAACGGAAAAGCTGGGAGAGGTATGTTGTCCTGGATGGATAAGTTTGCTGATTAAGTATGCTTTTAGGTTATAACGAGAAAGGTTCACACTGGTGGCTTATATGATTTGTTTAGCCTCACAATTTTACATGTTACTTTTTCTAAGACAAAATGCATTCTCAAAGATAATCAACTTGAATGGCCTCACTGGAACTCCTCCACTGGTTGGTGCTATCATTTATTTTATGTGTGTGATGTAACTTAATTGTCTCTGTGATGCCTAACTAATATTCTTATTAATACTTTATATGCAGGACAATATAATGAAAATAAGAAGAGTCTATGATGCTTTTTTGGCTGAATTTCCTCTGTGTTATGGTTATTGGAAGAAGTTTGCTGATCATGAGGCACGTGTGGGCTCCATGGACAAAGTTGTGGAGGTTTATGAACGGGCAGTTCAAGGGGTGACTTATTCAGTTGACATTTGGTTGCATTACTGCATATTTGCCATAAACACATATGGAGATCCTGAAACCATCCGAAGGTAATATTTCATCTATCAATTGCTGTTTTTGGACTGAATTGGGAGATTTTGACTGCGAGTTTTTCAGACACAAGGATCCGGTAACCTATTTTTGTTGCTTTCTGACATTATTTCAATATGCCTGAAACAGTGCTTACACCTGCAGAAAGGTTTGATGGGAATGCTATTTAGAAATGATATATTTTTTATATGCAAACTGTTGAATTTGAGGTCCATGTGATGGACATTGTAGTCATATGATGTTAAAACTGTTTTTGGCCTCTTTGTACCTCGTTTCTCTCCCTTCTTTTCCTGAAGCCTGTGTCATAGTCACATAGTTGTTTATGAATTATGGTGGTCTTCAACTTTGACATCTGAGGTGCATCATTTTGCAAAATGCTGCTGGGAAGATCTCATCCAGTTAAGGGCTAAGATGGCCTCTTTCACTGCTCATTTCCGACATAGTATGGTTTTTATCAGGAAGGTAAATGCAGCGTTTGGATGTGTCATATGCTGTTAGCGTGAATTGTTCTCCTTCAAGATTAGTGAAGCTGTCTCCTTCTGTGGTTGTGCTTGCATCAGCTTAGTTGATGACTATACTTTTGTCTTAACAATTGTTTTTTTCCCCTCCTGGTGTTGCTTCAGGCTTTTTGAACGAGCATTAGCTTATGTTGGGACAGATTACTTGTCATACCCGCTGTGGGACAAATACATTGAATATGAGTACATGCAGCAGGACTGGAGCCGTGTAGCCATGATTTACACTAGGCTTTTAGAGAATCCAATTCAACAATTGGATCGGTATTTCAGCAGGTAATTTTTTGTTCTGTCATGCTCATAATCTGTTGCCTCATATATTGAGGTGTTTTTTTATTTTGGTCTTAAAAGCCAAAAAAGATTGTATTGATACAAAGAAGGTATTCCAAAGGTGAAGAAGCTGTCCACTAACCCAAAAACACTTAAGAACATACAATTAGAAGATGCCTCATATATTGAGTTGTGGTTTAACTTTGCTTAAGTTATAGTTGTTTGATTGTTGTTTGGAATGAGTGGCATGCTTGAGGTGGTGACTGGTGGGCTACTTTGGTTTTTGTTTGGATTTAATGCAACAAATAATTAAGGGTTTCATAAACTTCAGCTCTGAGAATATGATAATCACATTTCTAGGAGGCATAAGTTTACCAGGAAACTTTTCACTGCTAGTTTTATAAGTGGATTACATGATACATATGCATGTATAAAAAGAGTACGTATTAGTTTGGAATTTGCTGTTAAACTTTGAGTGTTCCTTGTCATTCTTCTTATTTATGTGCTTGGACATAAGATAATTCTTGCAATTTTGAATAAATGTTTGCTGTTGAGCTTTATGTTATGCAGTACGCTTTCAGTTAATTGCATTATACTTCTTTAATATAGCAAGTGGTGCAATTTTACAGTTTCAAGGAGTTTGCTGGAAGTCGACCTTTATCAGAATTAAGGACTGCTGAGGAAGTTGCTTCTGCTGCACCTTTAGAGGATTGTAGTGAAGTAAAAGCAAATAAAGATGAGGTTCAATCTGATGCTGCTGAACAATCTTCTAAACCTGTTAGTGCTGGCTCCGAAGCAGAGGAGTTGGAGAATTATATGGCCATTAGAGAAGATATGTATAAGAAAGCTAAAGATTTCGACTCTAAGATCATTGGTTTTGAAACAGCTATCAGGAGGCCCTATTTTCATGTCAAACCACTTAGTGTTGCTGAGCTTGAAAATTGGCATAATTATCTGGATTTTATAGAAAGAGAGGGTGACTTCAACAAGGTATTTGGATTTGTTTGCAGTCAAACTTCGAGAATATCTGGTTTGTAGCTTTTAGTTATCTCTTGATTATAAGTTGACTTACAGTTAAGTAATATCTGCTGCATCATATTCTTTATTGGCTAAATCGTTGGGTGAGGCAACTTTTTAAACGGGAAATTGAACTGAGACTAAAGCCTGGGCCTTCGATTTGGTTACTTTAAGGCTAAGTACTCCAAACCCTCATTTTGTCCGTGGACGTTTTAGGTTTGTGATGTGTTGTATAGTACAATTTATTCTTTTTAAAGTTCCCATGTTATGCTGCAGGTGTGTTCTTGTCTTCCTAACCATCTATCTCTCAAGCAAGGAGGGTCCCTCCTTTCGTATATGAGGGGCCTCTCTTTTCTACTAATGGAGTATTTCTTATGCGTATCTCTTCTATGCTTTATATTGTTTCTTTGGTTCATGTATTGGCAAATGATGATACTTTTAAATCTGTGATGTGTTTCCTTGTGAACTAGTTGGTCAAGCTATATGAAAGATGTTTGATAGCATGTGCAAATTATCCGGAGTACTGGATACGATATGTTTTGTGCATGGAAGTCAGTGGAAGTATGGATCTTGCAGACAATGCACTTGCTCGTGCAACTCAAGTGTTTGTTAAGGTATTGAACATGCATCTGAATGTGGCATTTTGGCTTGTGTTTTTATTCTTTGCATTATCATGAAGCTTGTATTCTTTCCTCATTTCTTCCAATAATCCAAAGGAAGCATGTGTTACTGGGCCGCTGTAGCCTCATAATTTTTGTATCTTTTTAATGGAAGATATTTTCATATTTTTTTAATTCTGTCTAATGAAGAAAATTCTTGTTCTTTCATTTAACATAACTATGGTTGCTCTGAGTGTGGCTCATGTGTATTAATAATGTATGGTAGATAATTTTTTGAACTATAGATATTAATGACAGTTGAAGTATAGTTGGAGCACAACTTCCACAAGAGAGTTGAATATTGATATTTTGGCATGCAACATAACCATTACCCTCATTTTTTTTAGCTTTTGTAATTTATTACCGAGTGCTATCTCTTTATCACCAAATTTTCAACAGAGACTGCCAGAGATTCATCTATTCGCTGCCCGATTCAAAGAGCAGAATGGGGATATAGGTGGTGCTCGAGCTGCTTATCAACTTGTACACACAGAAATTTCTCCTGGCCTTCTTGAAGCAATTATTAAGCATGCGAACATGGAACGTCGGCTGGTAGGTTTTGCGCAACCTAGTTTTTTGGCATTTTCAACTTCAATAAAGATATTTTTTATTTTATTTGATTCCAATTTTCAACTTCAATAAAGATATTTTTTATTTTATTTGATTCTTTCTCCTGATTTTGCAGGGGAATCTTGAAGATGCCTTTTCATTATATGACCAGGCCATTGCCATTGAAAAAGGGAAAGAGCATTCGCAAACATTACCAATGGTGTATGCTCAGTATTCTCGGTTTTTGTACTTGGTAGGTCAATATTTTACTTGTGTGTTTTCATCTCATATCCTTCTTGTTAAATTGTGGCCTAGCTTATGGTTTAATAATACTTTTAGTTGATACTTAAGAGTCACCATCTCCTTGTACCCATCCAGGATAAAATCATTAACTGGGTTTCATTTGCCTTCCTTTTTTAATTCTTCTACATTAATGGAAGAGGAAAAATTACAATATTGGATCAGATGGTTTGATTATATGTATTCTTGCCTGTTCACATCTAGAAACATTTAAAAATTTTGCATTATTAGATTATGGGAAATTGGGGATCAGTTTGATCCTGCCTACTTCCCCAGCAGTAACCCTTTACTTCCTATCAGTGTTCTTTTGTCTTTCTTTTGTCTGACCTAGAATTTGTAAAATGCTACATCCAATGGTTGACCTCACTTATATGTTGATTGTATTTTTTATTTCTTATTTTTAAGTATCACAATGTTCTATTACTAAATCTAGCTGCTAGTTGCTACAGACTAGTCTGACTGTGTTATTGTATTGTATTATTTATGTTTTTGTTTGGTTTGCTTCTCCACTTGCAAATCCATTCTGCAGATATGTAAATGATAGCTCAGCAGTGTATTTTGTTCCTTAATGGTTGATTACATAAGATGTAATTACTCTACATGCATTTGTATTTATCATGTGTTTTTAGGCTCTACTGAGATAGAATAGACTGTTATAACTGTTGCATGGTAAATATTTTGAATTTTGTTAACTCTTGCCATTTTAAATATGTTTTCATGCCTCGAAGAATTGTTTGGAAAATCAAACGAGTCCATTTTGATAAGCAATAATTACTAGCAAGTGTAAAGATACTCATGACCAGATCAATCATAAGTTCGTGTAATACATTAGATATTTGTCTCTCTCTAGGGGATGTCTTGTAGCATTTATTTCCTTAAAAATAACATATGTTATAGTAACAAGAATAACTGTAAAGAATTTTTGGCTTGTAAGGTTAATACAATTATTATTAAGCATGCAACTCAACAGAAATGGTATCATAATTTTGCTTGAAATTTAAGCTGCTGGTTTGCCATTACTTCAGTTTTTGGCTTGGCAAGGTCAATACTATTATTATTGCATTTTTTGGCATGCAACCCAAAGAGACCAATATCATATTTATCCTTGAGATTTAAGCTGCCGGCTTGCTGTTACTTTTTTCATGCATTTTTAATAAAGTTACTGTCACATTTCTCTTGTTCCTTCAGGTTTCTGGAAATGCAGAGAAAGCTCGGCAAATTCTTGTTCAATCACTTGACCATGTCCAACTGTCGAAACCACTTCTAGAGGTTTGCTTCCTCCCTTATCCTCTGTTTTTGTTTGTCTGTCTGTGTCTTTCTAGTACACACATCCTCATTCGGAGCTCATGCACTATTCTCTTTTGTGTCTTTCTTCCAACAATGCCCTTTTATGGCTAATATCTTGGTTTCATGTTCATCATTAGGCTTTCATCCACTTTGAGTCTATTCAGTCTTCGCCAAGACAAATTCAATATCTGGAGTCATTGGTTGATAAATTCCTTATGCCAAATTCAGATAGCTCCAATACTGCAAATGCTTCTGAGAGGGAAGAGCTATCTTGCATTTTTCTAGAGGTAATCAATTGTGAAGTCTGGAGTAACCTTTGTCTGAAAAAGATTTTTAGGTCCAGATCATCTTCGATTGTTCAGGTTATATTCAATACATTAGAAAACAGTTTGCTGTTAGATTTCCATGCATATATCTTTGTGATAGTTATTTAAAATTAACAATATCTGAGTATTTGTTTAATTTTTGGAAGTTGAATGGTCAGCTTGGCTTGGAGTTGATATTTTTCTCTTGATAAAAATAAAAATATATAATTTTTTGGAATTTGAGCTTGGAGCTCATGTAGTAATGATTTTAAGATACTGTTATTGAAAATTATTCTGCAATGAGAATGAGAAATGTAATTTTGGATTCTTAAGATTTAATTATTTGTTGTAGCATTGATTAACTATGAATGAAAACGATGAAATATTGTTTTGAAGTCTCGTATGCTTAACTATGACTTTGCAGTTCTTGGGTCTCTTTGGAGATGCGCAGTCTATCAAGAAGGCTGAAGATAGGCATGCCAAACTTTTCTTACCTCATAGGAGCACATCAGAATTGAAAAAACGTCTTGCGGAGGATTTTCTAGCTTCAGAGAGGGCAAAGATGGCTAAATCTTATTTTGGTGCTCCTTCCCCTGCACAGTCTTTGATGGGTGCTTACCCAAATGCACAAAACCCTTGGGCAGCTGGCTATGGTGTACAGCCTCAAGCTTGGCCACCGGCTACCCAGGTACAGGCACAGATGCAGACACAACAATACCCTGGATATGGTCAACAGGTAGATTTCCCTTCCTGGACTGGACTAGCACAAAGTTACATGGTTGAAAGTTCTGTCATTAATGGTTTGTTCTGGGCTGGTTAAAAAGCTTGTTTTACTTTAATTTGTTGTAAGCATGCCATTTCTGGGAGTTGTGCTTCTCATTAGGTTTCTTATATTTTCTGCTCTCAAAGTGCTGCACTTTGAGATAGCTAGTACTTCAAAACTTGTTTCCTTTAATTTGCCTTTTTCAAAAAGTGCCAAACATTGGCCCTTTTGTGGGTGCAACGCTTTAACTTTACCATACAGGCCAGGTTGTTCTGGCAACTACAAACTTGGCTTTTTGGACGGTACCTGAGTTATATTGCACAAGAACACCACTTTCCTCAGTCATGGTTAGTCTGCTGACAGAACTTTTCCTCGATGTAACAGGCTGCATATGTTGCATATAGTGGTTATGGCAGCAGTTATCCTGCTCCACAAGCATCTGTGCCACAAAGTGCCGCTGCTTATGGTGCTTATCCTCCTACATATCCTGTCCAGGTACCAAATATTCTAACAGATGAAAATCTTGAAGTCCAATAGATACAATGATGTTTTAGTTTTGGTTGCATTATATATTCAAGGGTGTTGACCAGATGAGTATCTAAATATTTGAGCATGGTCATAATTGATAAGGGTATTAAAGTATGTGCTTCTTAGAAGCATGAGATATTTCTGGACCTGCAGAAAAGTTTATCTGCTTTGCTTTTGTTTCTCATATGTTTGGAAGTCCTGTTTTTCGTTTCATTTCTTATTCTGTTGTTACCCATTACTGCCATGTTTCCAATTTCTTTGGATATACTTGCATCTATAATTCAGCACTTCTGTTGCTGACTTGCATTGTTTCATTATTTTCAAAAAAGTACCTTCAAGGAAATGTATTTACCTACCTGATCGCTATCCAAGTCAATTTATCACACAAGCTAAAAACTACCAAGGGGAACAACTTTTTCCAGGGTGTAGCTGGTTGTCACATGAGAAATTTGTTAAGCTTGCACACCATTGATCGAAAGAGCCTAATAAAATTGACTTGAGGTGCATTTGTGCATTTAGATGCATGTAGCAAATGTTTTCTTTTGATCCCTCAACCAATTTGGGTGAGGAAGCATTAAAATGGGAAAAAGTTTCAGTCATTTGTTAGCATCCTTGTTTAGTACTAATACTTCGGTTGTAATTTCAGCAGGGCATTGCCCAACAAAGTTATGCACAACCTACTGCGGCGGCGGCGATAACCCCAGCTCAGCAACCTTCTGCAGTCCAGCAGACATATTACGGAAGTTATTACTGATAGCTAGTTAGCATTGTAACATATCATTGCCCGAAGTCAATTTTTTTTTTCTACTTCTGTGGGCTGACTTGACTTGTGACTTGTGACTCCGTTCTTTAAAGCACAGGATGATGTAACCAAAGTAGAGCAGGGAAAAGAGGAGGAAGTTGGACAGTGGTGAACTGTATTTTAGGTAAAAATTTTCATTTATTTGAGTTAATTTTGAGAGAATTGTAAACATGAACTTGATGTAGTTGAGATTCACCGCTGCCACAAAACCGAATCTTCAGTGAGATTGGTTATCATTTGAATACGCAAATGTAGCGGTGCCTTTTGCTTGCCCACTTAAGTTTGTTTTAGGTTTTTAGAGCTTGCACTCACGCGTTAGCCTGTTTGTTTCATTTAGATGACATTATGAAACCAACTTTACAGCCACGAACAAATTGTGTGGTCTGATTAGGGCATGGTCAGTTTAGGAAGGTTACGTTATTTGTCTATAGTTTTTGTTGAAGCTGCGAAAAATGATTTCTTATTTGTAGTCATCGCGTGTGATTGGATTTCAAAGCTTGTAGAGTAAGTACACAGGTCCAAATCCTGCGATGTTATAGGTTATTCCTTAACGATTTCCTTTGGTAATGTTTATACTGTACCATTTACGAACGTTATGGACAACACTAATGGTCAAAAATAAGGGTAAATAGATTCCGTTTGGATGTAAAATCTAAATTGATTTAAAAGTGTTGTTTTAATTTATATTAATATGATCTAATTCGATGGTAGGATGTAAATTGTTGGTTTAGACTTAAAATATTATTATAATTATAAAATTTAATTATTTTATAAAATTATATATTTTTTTAGATTTAAAAAGTAAATTTAATTGAAAGGTTTAAATTATATTATATTTAATCTAATTAAAAAGTTCATATAAAATTTTAAATTTTTATATTTGTGAAATGTAAAATTTTAAGTATTTTTTTCACATCTAGTAAATTTAATGATTTGGATTAAGTTTAATCTAAAAATAAATTAATTACTATAATTTAATTTTATTCAAATCAAAATTGATTCAATTTGGGTGATTTGGGTGTGCCCACTTCCGGTTAGAAGTTTAAAGAGTTTTATTAGATATATTTTTTTAAAATTTATAATAATTTTTTTTTTGTTATAAATTTTGTAAGAAGATAAATTTATCTTTTTTTTGATTCTATATTACTTATAAAGAATAATATAGACTAAGAATTTTATATAAAGTATTAAGTAATTTTAAATTATTTTGTTATAGAATTAATATGATTATATGTATAATTAAAATTTTTTAAAATATATATTATTTTATTTATTTCATAAGATATATTTAATAAACTCTAAAAATTAAATAAAATTAAGAATATGATTTTATTTATAAAGAATAAATAAATTGAGAGTATATTTATTTTTTAATTAGTTAATTTAAAATTAAATAAGATATAAGTGTAATTTTTTATAAAATTTATTTTAAAATAAAATTACCACGACATGAAGAGTAGTATAAGGTGAAATTCCTATTATCTAATCTAGAAGCAGAAACAAACTTGTTGTATTTCTAAAAACAATAATATAGTTTGCTATTTCATACAACACACCCATTTATTTTTCCTTTATTATTATGATTATTGTTTTGTATATTTACTTCAAATGCTTTAATTTTTTCTAGAACGTACAACTAAGATAGAGTTTTTAGGGACTGCAAGTCTTAACAAACATAATGAAAGAGCGCCTCTATAAAGTAATGTATGTTTTTTCATACCTCTTGGCAAATAAATAGGGCAAAAAATTTCTCAAAATAATCATCTGTCATAAATTAATTTAGGTAATTGATCACTTTTATAATTTTTTTTATCGTTGACCAACTAAAAAATATGTACTTGAACAAAAACATCTCATAATACATAAAACGAAGCAAATTAATTCTTTTCTCTTTCTCTTTATTTTCTCGCTTTTCATCTTTCTTTGTGATGAAAAAAAATTGGTCATTTTCTCTCCCTCTGGCGACGTCGACAAGATGGTAGATTGGCAGTGGGGAAGGAAGCTTTCACGGAGGAAGTAATGTGAGTTGACTTTTTACTTGTTGCATGTGTATTTAAGGTGTTGGGTAAGTTAATAGATTGATAATGGGGAAGGTGGCATTCACGGTAGAAGTAATGTTAGTTGGCTTTCTACTTGTTGCATGTGTATTCAAGGTATTACTTTTGTTGTAACTGGCTATTTAAGGTATTGCTTTTGTTGTAACTGGCCGGAAATGTGGTGAAAGGCCGAAAATTACCATTTTTCAGACGAAGAAAGTGTTGTTGCATGCACATTGTTTATGTTTTGCATGCACATAGTTTTTGTTTGGTTTGTTTTGCTGGTTGGTGGCTGGAATTTTGAATGAATGTGGCTGAAAAATGGAATAGTTTTGGCAGAAAAATTGGAGAAGATGATGAGTCGAAAATATGATTGAAACCGGTCATTTTCGATCACATGGCTGTTATCAAAAGTCCAGTTTTGAGAATTTTGGATACGTATTTGTCATGTTATGATATATGTCGGGGATTTTTGTAATTTAAAAATATTTGGGGATAACAAAAAAAAAAAGCAACAAACTTTCAAAATTTTGTATTTTAGCCCCCTACTTTAATGATATTGTGTTTTAGTCGTTATGTGGAGACTTTTATTAATTGACCATTGGATTTCATGATTTTTTATTTTTATTTTTTGGTTGTAGGTAACATGTGTGGTAGAAATGGGGTGCACAAACTTTCAACACTTTGTATTTCAGTTTAGTCGAATTTTGAAAAATTTATATTTTAGCCCTTATATTATATTATATTTTTTTATTTTTATTGTGTTGTAATATGTTGTTTGTTGGTGCTTGAGACACATTTATGTACTTGGTTTCTTGTAAATTAATATGTGATATATATATATATATATGACATAATTTTAGTGGATAGATGCATGAAAAATTTGTTACACTCATCTCATTTAAAACCATTTGAGACTACAAAGAAGATTTTAATTATATTATTTATATTTTTCGTATACTTATAATGAGTTCTTTTTATATGTTAGATCAATCACCCATTATGAAAACTTAAACAATGAGCTCTTTTTATTTAATTATTTGAATATACATGTCAAGATCTTAATTGTAATTTATTTTATTGTAATTAATTAAAAAAATTGATAATTATTTTTTAATATATTAGCAATATGTGTTTTTAACAGTAATTGACACTTTCTCTCCTAATATCTTTAAACTAATTTTTTTTATTATCAAGCCATGTAGTTATATATTTTGTTATTTTATAAAAATATAATAATAAAATTGATATATATTTGAAAATCACAAATGTGAAGTCAAATTTTTACTTTGTTATATTTTTAAAATGTTTAATTTAAGTACGTGGATAATGTATTTTACAAATTTTAAAAATTTTGCATTTTAGTCCATGTATAACTACTTTGAAAATCTTGCTTTTGGGTCCATATTTTGTCAGAGATTTAAAATGCTTCTTCAAAGTTATAATACTCAAATCATGGTGTAATTGTTGTTTGGAATGGTATATATATATCTAACACATATGTGATCAAATAAAAAATTTGAAATTGCATCAATTGCCATCTTGAACGATGGTGAAATTAGAGTGAATATGTTTGTATGGGTTTATGTTGATGAAATATTATATCACAAACCCTTGATGTGCTTATCAGACTTGGACTATAACGAATATCATTTAGCTCATTAGTTATCTCATCAATAATTGATTCTTGAATATTAATGTCTTCAATGATTGATTGTGGAATGACTAGTTTATTGTCATAATAATCACTTATAGGGTCAGAGTTGTGATAAGGAGAATGTTATTCACAATCATTTTCGTTGTGATGAAGTGTAGAGAAATATGATACTGAATGATACATAATGGAGAGTAATGATGAGTAACCCTTTCATACAAAGTTATCGAATGCATTGCAAGCAGTTTACCTCTTACTTGTGTCATGCCTTGGGCTTTTTCTTAAGCCCATGGGTTAGATCTGCTTAACACAGAGGTTATGCCATTCTAAACGCCTTTAAAAGATATGTTTTGATTATAAGATATGCTATGTATCTAGATAATTATGAAAAAATTATAAATTAATGAGAAAATTATTTTTGTATGATAAAATCTCTCAATTTTAGGAATTACATTTAACTTCTCATTTTAGACTATCGGATGAGATTCTAAGGGTTTAATTTCGACCATTCATTGTACATATATTTAATTATAAGAAAAGAATGCCTTATTTGGCTAAAGCATCAAAATATTTTATACAAAATACTCTCTAAAGTTTTGTGGCTCTTTTTTTCATCTCTTGTTTGTGATGTTTTTCAATTTTAGAGTTTGTGTGAAGCAAAGTTTACTTAGTGTTAGTTATTTCAAGTTATGCATCTAAGGTCACACAGAGAAATAAATTCGTGACACTTGCTTTCATTAAAAAAAATAAACAGATGTCGATTATCACTCCTATTATCTAGTTTCATGTTATGATTTTAAATAAGCTCGAAAAACTATATGGACCATGCTGGTAAACATTGGAATACAACCCCTCCCAACAATAAGATGATTATTGTTTGTATTTAAGAAAATCTTGAGCTGAAAATTATTTGTAATATCCATCAATATAAAAGGACCAAAACTTGAATATTTGCACTTTTCAAATATCACTCTCATTTTATTATTATATTTTGCTAGATTTATATATAAGTTGTTATACAACAAGCTCCAAAAATTTTCATATTTAATTTTTTTTTTACATGCAATGGTTGAACTTTCACTTTTCCAATGTATTTCTTTTCTCAATTGAGTAACAATTCTGAATAACTACCATAGTGAATAATTATGGTAAAAATGACAAACATATCTATGTTAGAGGTGAGCATAGATTTTGGGTCAACTAAGAATCTTGTAAAATAGAATTGATCAATTTGGTTCATGAACTAAAACTGATTATTTTGGTTCGATTTTGATATTAGCAAACGAGGAACTAGTTTATTTTGGTTCTATTATGGTTCTCTTTCGATTGTATAAGATAAAAGATCGAAACCGAACTATTTTACTCATGACCTGACCAAAAATACAAATTAAAAATTATTTCACACAAAAAAAATTGAAGACTAAACTTTATACTTAAATGTAAGTACTCTTACCATTAAGCCACATACTTAAAATTGCATATTTTATTCATAACATGTATTTAAATTAATTTACCTCGAAATAAATAAAAGCCACATTCAATTGATTATTTAATTAATAACAAAATAACATTTGAAATTTTTTATTAAAATTATAAAAAATTAATTTCATTATTTTTAAATAAACATTGTATAAATATAATATTTACGTAAAATATATTCATATTTAATTTAACAAATAATTTATCAAAGAGAATATTCTTTAATATTGAGTTATATAAAAAGAATTAATAAATATATTTATAATATTTATTTAACTTAATTTATTAAGTTATTTGTACAATAATTTAATAAAATCATGTTGTGCATATATTTATTTTAAATTGTCAAACACATTAACAAATAAATAAATAAATAAATATATACACGGTAGAATTTTATTAGATATATAATTTTACTATTATAAAAAAAATTAATTTTTTTATAATGTACAATATTAACTCTAGTAATAATATAATTTTTTAAATAATTTGTCTTATATCAATTATCTTTAGTAACTTATTTCTTTTTTTATTCATATATTTTATTGTATTTGTAATTTAATATTATTGATTTTAGTTTTTAATTTTTTTTAATTGAGTTAAATTTATAGTTTAAGTGAAGATTTATAATATTATATACTTAAAAAGGTTTTTACAATATAAACTTTGTTGAAAAAATTAAAAATAATTAAAAAATTGAGATAATTAATAAGCAAAGTACTTTATTTGGAACCTTTCAATTAGAATCATAATAAAATCAAAAAACATGATACCTTATTAAAAAGTGCATGTTTAGGTTTTCAATTTTAGAAACAAATTTTATTTAGAATAAGTTTTAATAATAAGTGAAACCAGAATCAAAACTTGATATACTAACCCTTACATAATAACACATAATATCATTAGCAATTTACGAATAATAGAGATAAAGATGAATGATTCCGAGAATCAAATTGAAAGATGTCTACTTGTAAAACTTTTTGGGGTTCAAAATGCAAGATTTGTGAAGTAAGGTAAATAAAAGCTAAAACGCAAAATTTTTAAAATTAGACACTATTTCAACTTAACACAATGTCATTATTTGAGAAACAAATAACATATATAATTAAGAAAATTTTTTGAGGATCAAACTATAAGATTTTCACACTTTTCATTTTTGGGGATTAAAATACAATGTTTTGAAGTTTGATAAATGGGGACTAAATTACAAAATTTGGCAAAAATTTTTAAATGTTGCATATTGATATTGACAAGTTTAGTTTTGATCATAATTCAATGTGATCGCAAGTTCTTTGGTTTTGACAATATTTTTTTGGCATTTTTTGACCTAACTTAACCGGCCAACACAATTCACAACACAAAAAATCAACAAATTATAAACACGCTTACTTGAAGTTGACATGGCAATGCACAAAAATTATCAAAAAATTACCTAAGAAATGTAAAGACTAGAGCGACTCATATTTGTGAAATTATGTACTTGTGTAGCAGTAAAAAAATAAATTTGATAATTTTTTTTAAAAATTTTATTTTGTTGAGGACATTTTAGTCTAAAATTAAGACCTTTGGTCGGTTTGAAAAAAATTACTAATGCTTGTAAGCTGAAGTTGAAGTTAGATAGGAATGATAATTTCACACACAAATTTGCTAGTCTCTAACTCTTATGGTATGAATTTGGTATGCCTTTTAATGAATTTGGGATAGATTTAAGAAAAATAATTTAAACTCGTAGTGCGTTTGAGATAGATACAAGTACAGTAAATATTCGTAATGAGTATTCGTGGATATTTTTTTTGTCTTCTATAGTTAATTTTCTATGCCTTTTTTTTTTATTTTTGAATTTGTGTTAGACATTGGAATTATTTAAGATCTATGTATTCTGTTGAAAGTTATTACTTCTTTAAAATATTATTGTTTGACAATTGCCTACTATCATTGTTGTTAGTTATGTCTAGCCATTAACATATCATAGTTATTTTAGGAGCAAATAAATGATGCGTTTTGGTGAAATGAATTTAGATGATGTTTATATATTTTGGCAATTTATTATATAGAAAACAAGGTTAGACTACCACTATTATTAAAAATAATAATGGAGAAATGAGTCTAACCGTGTCAAAATAAATTTGAAACTCATAAAAAAGAGCTAACTATAAATAAATTCTTTATCAAAACTAATTAATATTTCAAGCAAAGATTTAAGGAAATGGATTAATGCTTTCAAGCACATATTTAAGGAAAATGGTGACAAACAAGGTGAAATGAATTTAGCATATGTTTATATGTTTTGGTAATTTATTATAGGTTAATTTATAATTTGTAAATTTTTATTTTGGATTTATGACATTTTTGTATGAATTAGTAAAATAATTATGTATTTTTTATGAAACTATTGTGATTATTTTTATTTTATATAAAATATACTTGATATTTTATGTGAGTGATATATTTTATTTAAAGTTAATACTAAAAATTTATAATTTTAATTAGATAATATATAAATTTAAATTTGATATTTAATAATAATATTGGTATAGTTTAAAATACAAAAAATTTATTAAAAACTTACATGTATCCATGACAGATTTAGTAAATGTTAAATATTCGTTTAAATGAGTTTGGTAATAAAATATCAAACTTCCTACAAGTTTAATATTAAATTATTTTAGTAAATGCTATCATTCCTAAAATAAGATAAGATCTTGTTCTTTTTCTTGACTTAAATTAAAAATTACCAAATTCAATAAAAACTCTCTGCATTAGATCCCTTTAGCTATTGTCAAATTCAAGTGATTCCCAAGTTTAGCTTAGTCATCCATTATGTTTGGATCCTTTACTCATTCGATTAGAACTAAGGGTGGGTACATCCAAATCGAATCGATCCAGATCGACAATTTGGATCGATTTGAAAATTCATTAGATCGGATTCAAATTGAAAATAATCAAACTATAGTTATTTGATCGGTTTTTGAATTGAGTTTAATTTAAATTAACCAAACAGATTCAATTCAATAGATATAAAAAATTTAAAATTCAACATTTAATATATTTTTATTAAGTGTTTTACAATTTTATAATAAACTTTATCATACTATGACTAATCATATGAATATAAAAATAAATTTTTAACTTAACTTAATTTTTTTCTTCTTTATTTTCATCCGATTGCAGTTGCCCTTTAGTCTCCTTCTTTTATAGATCACGACATTCGTGTCAAAAAACTTTTGTTTCTTCTTCATTCTCTCTCTCTATTGTTTTTCTTTTCTTTTTTTTTTTTCCTTTCTCAAGATATGATAATATTCGAGATGTTCTACATGTTCTTTTCAATTTCATGATGTATTATTTTTTTAATTTTATTTAAGTTTTTAATTTTGTTATGTTTGTTTGTTAGCATGCTTGAATCGTAGTTGCTAGTGCAACATTGGTTACATGATGAAAGATAAGATATGTTGTATTGGATACTAAAAGTAGTGAAGAACCTTCTCATCTCTTTTGATCCATGTAAAACATAAAATTTTATAATATTATAATTTTTTTTAGTTATATTAAACTAATAATTTAAATCAATTTAAACTAATAAACTAATAATTGTTGATTTAGATTAGATTAATTTATACTTTATTATTGAATTGAATATAATTAACTAAAGATAGTATTGAATAAATTTAAATCCATTCAAACCCATTTTGAACTGTTGGAGGCATAGGATTTCCTAGTTAATGACATCACCAAACCTGAGTCTTATTCATTTAATTTTTTTTCTTTTATGTATAAATTCATAATTTGTTAAGAGAATGAATAGACCTTTGTGCTGTTACCATTGACTAGCGAAGATACTACATTGACCGAATCGCATAAATTAAGCAAGAACCCGGAAATCACAGCCCTTCATCAAAAGTTTGCTTCAATTTTCAAATTACAATTTGGTCCCTAGAAGATTTACTTTATAATTACCCAATCAAAAAACATTAAATGAAGAAAAAAAAACTCGCTTTACCAAGCGCTCTTCCCCTTGGATTCTTACCCTACAGATCTATATCCAAATCTCTTCGTCTCTATTTCTCCTCCTGGTTATCTCCCTTAACTCTTCAAAACACTATCATCCTTACTGCCGTGTGTCTTTCACGTTCGTTCTCTGTCTGTGAAATCTCAGAATATTCTTTCTTTATTGAGCCATTCTTAATTACCAAAAGAAATAAAAGCCGGAAAAAAGAAGCATCTAGAAGCTGATAATATTGGTTTTTGCCGATAAACCGTAGTTTTGAGATTAGGGTTTTTCAGATACTTGAATATTGAGTTGATCTGTGACCGATCATAGCTTCAGAAGGGCTTTCTGGCGGATCTTTTTTCGCTGCATGCTTTTGTTCTGAGCTATAAGCATCAATGGCCGCTCCCTATCCAGGACCTATGCAGGTGTCACTTCATAATAATCCAACATGATTCTTTTTTCTCTTTATAGTGTACAAGTTTGTATTTTTTTTGTTGGGTTTGGTGTTGATGACTGACAGTGAGGGATGTGTCAGATTGGCTCGTACTTTGTTGGGCAATACTATCAGGTACTTCAGCAACAACCTGATCGGGTGCACCAGTTTTACTCAGATGCCAGCACCATGATGCGGGTCGATGGAGATTCCACCAAGTCTGCTTCTGCAATGCTGGTGAATCTTTTTATCTGTGTTTACTTTTTGGCTACCTTTCTTTCTTCGTCTTCTTTTCTTCTTTCATTTCGTTTTTTAAAGAGCTTGACATGCATTCTTTGTGGGTAGATGTTTTTTGGTATCAAATTTGTATTTGATTCAGGCGCTGGTTAGAAAATTTAGCGAGCCACGAGTAATAATATTTCTGGGGTCAACGAAGTGTTTATATTTTATCGTTACGAAGTTGTAAATATCGGTGGCCCCGTCCTAGGTAATCCCCTAATATGCGTACCTTAAATAATCTAAAGTGCTAATTCAAACTTGTGGTAGTTTTCTTGTAGATTGGCTTTGATGATTAGGGTTGACATATTTTAAGGAAGGTGAGTTCTGACTTATGAATGACTTTCTGCTACTGATTAGGCAGTGCAACTTGTTCCTGTGAAATCTTACTTGTCTATGTACAGAATTTTTATTTCTCGTTGATTTCAATGTACAATCTATTCCTTTAATTAGTTTCCATCATATAATTCTTCTTTTATCTTTCTGTCTGCAGGAAATTCATTCAATTGTCATTTCCCTAAATTTCACTGCAATCGAGATCAAGACAATCAATTCACTTGGTTCTTGGAATGGAGGTGTATTGGTGATGGTTTCGGGTTCCGTGAAAACTAAGGAATTCAGTGGCAGAAGAAAATTTGTGCAGACCTTCTTCCTTGCTCCTCAGGAGAAGGGTTACTTTGTTCTTAACGATATTTTCCAGTTCATCGAGGATGAACCCATTTACCATCACCCAGCTCCTGTTTTGTCAGAAAACCAATTTGACGCTCAACAAAGTGCTTCTAGCCCTCTTCCTGAACAACCAGGTACACATAACTAAAGTCAAGAAGTTTTAGGATATGTTAAAAGCCATACGTATTGTACTTAACAACATTACAAATGACTATTCTGATTAGCAGGAGGCTGTTTAAGTTCTAGACTATAACATTTCAGTTAGGCTGATTAATATAGTAAAAAACAGTATAATTCCTGTTGCATGTAATTGAGAATAGCTGTGAATAAATATGGAGCTGAGTACGTTGTGATTTTTGCAAGTGACAAGTAAAAAGATTGAATTTCAAACCTTTTTTTTCTGGTACTTAATGATTAAACCTCTTCATATCTTGTGGAATTTCAAGGATGGCGATATCGTCATGTCATGAGTTCCCTTAGCTTGAGTGTTTTCATGCACTATCGTTAGTAAGTCAGTGGTACTACCTAGTAAATTATCTCTTTTCTAAGTGTGGTTTGTCTTTTATTGTATTCTTTTTTATCTGGGGAAAAGGGACTTGGGTGGATGGATGAGTTATTGCTATGAACGGAACCAAAGACCCAAGCTGTCCCTTGCTTCATCACTGACATTTTGTTAGTTACTGGTTAATTATAGGTTATTGGCTCAGAATTTGATCTCTGATAAAATTTTCTTTGCTTTTGACTACTCTACTATATACCTTAGATAATTTTTAGGATAATAAATTTTTTTAATAGTTTGTTTACACTTACTCATTACATTTAGGTGCTTCCAACTTTGTCTTGGAAGAAGAGGCCAGAGAGTATGTAAACTCAGTTCATATAGAAGATGATCCTGTTGACAAGTACAGTATCCCAGAGGAACAGCTGGAGGAGGACCCTGAACCTGAACCTGAAGATGTGCTGGACCAAACTCCTGCAGAAGAAACTCCTGATTTGTTCCAAACTGATGTGAATTCTGTGCAGGCCCCAGTCTCTGCTGTGGAAGAACCAGTGGGCGAACCTCAAAAGAAAACTTATGCTTCTATTGTATGCACTGTTTTGCGTTCTCTCTTTCTATATGTATGCTAAGTGTTTGTTTTTGCCCTCAGGCATATCCCTTGGGCATATACTGCTACATGCATCTTCGTAGCATATAACTGACGGTTTTAAGAACATCATTAAAATATTTATAGCATTTTGACCACCCTCTCATTCTGCTTCTTGCTAATTATGATTTCTTCCAGTTTGATTTCAATATGCATTGCTTTCTTATTTTGAATCTACTAACGTAGTTGTTCAAAAATATTGAAAATGTCTTATTGGTTGTAAAAATTCAATAGTTGCATGGATAATATGAAGTGTGTGCCTTCGTGACCGAACCAGTTCTGTGTTTGAAAAAAAAAAATTATGTGAATGAGAGTATGTTTGTATTGGACATAGAATAAATAGGTTTATGAGGGGCATAACCATGTTTGAAAGGAGGGAAAGTGAAATATGAATGTTGTAATAGTTTATTATATGAGCCAGAATTGTGTGGGATCCAGGAGGGTGGGGCATTTTTAACATTTTTGTTTAAATGGTGTGAATTGAAAAATTTATTACTTTTATTGTTGTATTTGTTGAAAATATGCAGCTGCTAGTAGCTAAGAACAAGCGTTCATCACCAGTTGCTACTCAGCCATCCTTTAGCAAAAGTGCCTCGTCGATGTCAGATTGGGATTCTACACCCCAACCTGCCGCTACTCAGCAGTCAAACTATGCATCGTCATTTGTGCCTGAGTCTGTAGTTTCATCTTATGTTCCTGACTCTGGATTTGAAGCAGCAGATGAAAACTTGTCCCTAGATGAAGGTTAGGTGTTTTATTTTTTTCTTTATAAATCTGTTGCTTATAGTAAGAACTACAACAATAGAAGTTAATATATCATTTTCCCTTTTCTGGCTGTGCCAGTTGTTCTACTCACTGGAGTGAATGCTGGTAATTACTGATTTTGTGGGAAACTTGAATTGCTTGGCAATCCTTTTTTCCTGAGAACCATTGATACTTTTTTCCTTTTCCGTGAGATTTCAAGGCCAATGTTCTAGTTGACTGGTGTATCCTAATATCTAATTCTCATTGCTAAGATTTGTGCAAAGGGTGCGACTATTGAACATGCAGAGTTTCTTTAACATGGATCAACTAGTATTTTGATGTGATCCTTCATTTATAAGAGTTTCTTTTTTCTTTCTATAACTGAATGGTTATTAAAGTTTTGCTTATTTCCATTTGACATTAAGGTTAACTGGTCTCAATTCACTGAAATGAGCTTGTCAATTTGACATTGGTGCTTAGGAGAGCCATATTGATTATTGATCATTCGTCTTTTCAGGTGAAGTAAAATCTGTCTATGTGAGAAACTTGCCTTCTACTGTTACTGCTGCAGAAATTGAGCAGGAGTTTAAGAACTTTGGCAGAATCAAGCCTGATGGTGTTTTTGTTCGCAACCGCAAGGTGACTTCCTTTTCTTCACATCTAAATAGCTTCTATATCTATATTGGAAGAAACTCAACTAAAAATTGTTGCATACAGGATGTCATTGGTGTTTGCTATGCTTTTGTTGAGTTTGAAGACATTTCTGGTGTTCAAAATGCTATCCAGGTTTGATTTTGATCATTGTAATAATAACTTGATTTTCTTTTTCTACTGAATATGCCTTGGCATATTCATGTTGCTTAACTCTTTTTTTTTTTTTTTCCTTTTAATTTTTTTTTAATCTAGTTAGATCTTTGTGTTACATTTGTTTCTTCTCTTGCTTTTCCTTACTTTTCATTTATCTACATGATTGCCAAAAACTATTATCCATTTTGAGATATTAATATGTTTTGCACCATATGAAGCCTTAAGTAAATGACATTTCATCTGCTGTCATTTCTAGTGTATTTTTATTTTATTTTTGGATTCTGCACTTATGATGAACCTGACTAGTTTTGTTCTTACTGTAGTCATCTCCAATACACTTGGCTGGAAGGCAAGTCTACATTGAGGAGCGGAGACCAAACAGCAGCAGTACTTCTCGAGGAGGAAGTATGTGCTTTTTAGTCTTTCTATCTATTTTACAGGCTATAGCTTTGATATTGTGCATGTTAAAAGTGAGGTTACATGTATAATTATGCTTTGATTGTCTAACATGCTCTAATTGCTGTCATGATCAGGAAGGGGAAGAGGCAGGGGCAGTTATCAAACAGAGGCTCCAAGGGGGCGCTTTGGTGGTCGCGGTTTGAGCAGGGGAAGTAGCCAAGATGGTGGTGACTATAACAGACTGAGAGGCAATGGTTTCTATCAGCGTGGTTCGCAATAAGACCATGGGCCTGCTTTGGGAGACCAAATAGAACGGGCAAAATCATTTAAAGGATGACCCTTGGGTTATTTATTTTGATCAGAGGGTGATATAGAGGTTTTGCTTATTCCTAGTTCAACATCTTTTCTTTTTCCGATGGTTTTTGGAAAATTTATTTGTACTTTTAATGGGTGTGATGGGAGTAGGTGTCAGGAGACGTTTCTCTTCTGCTGTTACAGATATTCGTATTCCTTCCCTTGAATGGTTTTTATCATGCAATTCAAGTGGAGATAGTTTTCAGATTTTTAGCCTTGTGTGTGACTTGCAAGTGAATGGATGATGACACTAGCTGGTTCACCATACATATCAAGCTTTCTGAATATTAATCCATTATTCTTGGTAATTTTATTTTATTTGCATGTGTGATCTTATCTGGATTCTTAAAGAAAGTATGAACCCATTTATTTTGGGTTTGATTTTGATTGAAATTTTCGTTGATCATATAATTTTCATTTATTTATCGCATTATTACATGACACAATAGCATCTATATTTTGGGTTTGATTTTGACTGAAATTTTCGTTGATCATATAATTTTCATTTATTTATCGCATTATAACATGACACAATAGCAAGATGCTTACATTGCAAAATAAAAATAGAAAAATGCATCTTTTCATACAAAGACCTATCTAATTCTCACCAATGTTGTACAAGAAGCAGTTAAGCATTTGTGGAAGTTAGTGCTGCTTGACTGATTAGGTAGGTGATAAAGTCAAGATCCGTGGGAGAACTACAGCCATCATCATCTTCCTCTGTTCCCAGAGGAAACGGGCATATGCTGCATGAACATGGCTGAAAAGAACACAGAAGAAATTTACCAGTCAGAGTCAGGTAAATCCAGTCATTAACATTACTATAACGTGTGTGTGTCCTTTCATGTTGTATGTATGAGCATACATACAAAATTTACCTATCTTCGGGAACAGCACGGACAGCTCGTTCAAAGAAGCTAGCAGCTCCGTCAACACCACGATGAAGCTACCAGACTAACGTACTATATTGTGACAGAACCTAGCCATCTTCAGGATCTGCTAATATGGCCGGAGGATAATAATCCTCTGCCCTCTTAAGGTCTCTCTTTTAACTGTCAGTAAATTTTAAATTCAGATATTAATTCCATTTTTCGATTTGGAGTATTATGAAAGATAAGAAAACAGAGAGCCAATTCAAATACAAGGAAGAGAACAGGACTCCCCTTGTACAAAAAATGTGCATAATTCCTCAAGAACAAAGGATTTCCAGGATTTTCCTGCACCATCTTCTATAATACTCCTCCACGACCACCTCCCCATACCAATACCAAGTCCCTTTGCATGATACATCTCTTGATCAACAATCCCTTCAAAATCAACGCTCCTCATGCCATCTAAACGTTTCATCCCTTCGAGAAGATGCATGCTCTTTTTCTCATTCTTTTAACCCCTGCACAAATTCTGGTTCATTTTCTTCAAAGTAGCCGTCTTCTTCGTCATTTTCTACAAAACACCCTATTTCAGTTGAAGATGACAAAGTTTTCACTGAAAACTTTTGTATTTCTATTTCATCTTGACGTAAAATTACAAGAGATTCTGAATATAAACTAGAGAAGATTAGGGAGCAAGAAAACTAAAAGTGTAATATACCTACACCTGTCTATGAGCTAGAATTATTTCAACCTTAGGATCAAAAACGGTTATAAGGAAAATACTGCTACTAATTGTCATAGTTGTAGCTATTGTTGCAGGCAAATACGTTAATTTTATTCCACCATTTATTTTTCTTCATCCCAGCTGATCTGTAATCTATTTCCTAGCTATCTTCCAAGTCATTTGCATATACCACATCAGCAGACACTTTGTTCTCTTGTTTAAATTCATCATCCTCCCTCAAGCTCAAGGTTCTCAGGAGAACTTTGAGCTTACTTCTAAAGTAATTAAATTTGTTGTAAGGTAAAACTTTAGTCAGAGTGTCTGCGATTTGGTCTTTAGAAGGTACATACCTGATTTCTATTTCTCCTGAGCTCACCATGTCCCTTACAAAATGAAGAATTATCTCTATGTGTTTGGTTCTAGCATGGAAGACTTGGTTCAAAGTCATGGCTACAGCACTTTGACTATCACACCATATTACAGGAGTTCTTGTTGGCAACATATCCAGCTCCTTTAAAATAAAACAAATCCAAGCAATTTCTGTGCATACAAGAGCTATTGCTCTGTATTCTGATTCAGCAGATGACCTGGCAACCACTCCTTGCTTCTTCGAGCTTCAAGAGATCAGGTTCTTATCAATGAACATACAATACCCGTTGATTAATTTTTGATCATCTATATCGCAACCCCAATCCACATCTGTGAAAGTTTGGATGTCTGAATTGTTTGATTTCTGAAATTTGAGCATAAATTCTGATGTTTCCTTTAGATATCTAAGTATTCTCTTGCAGGACAACCAGTGTGCTTGCATTAGATTAGCCATAAATTGACTAAATTTGTTCACAACGAATGATAGGTTTGGTCGAGTCAAGGTTGCATATTGTAAGCAGTTAATTACACATTTGTATAATGTTTGGTCAGAGAAAGGAGAACCTGTTATTTTACTCAATTTTGCTCCAGCACATAGAGGTGTGTCCACTCTTTTACAATTATCAAGATTCACTTTCTTAAGTAAGTCCTGTATATATTTACTTTGAGAAATATGGAGTGCATTGTTAGTTATGGTGACTTCAATGCCTAAGAAATGATGCAGATCACCCAAGTCTTTAAGAGAGAATTTATTATTCAGCCTTTGGATCAGATTTTCAACTAGTTGATTATTGCTCCCTCTCACTACAATATCATCTATATATACCAAAATAATTGTGATGTCTTCATCAATTTTCTTAAAGAATAAAGACACATCTGACCTTGAGTTCTTGAAGTCCCATGACAACAACTCTGTTCTCAATTTATCAAACCAAGTTCTAGGGGCTTGTTTAAGTTTATAGAGTGCCTTCTTGAGTTTACATATATGATTAGGTCTGGTTCTATCAATCATTCCTTTAGGCTGATGCATGTACACAATTTCAGATAGCTTACCATTCAAGAATGCATTGTTGACATCTGGTTGTATGAGCTTCCAACTAAGTGTCACAGCCAGGTTAAGTATTGTTTGGATTATGAAAGCCTTTACAATTGGGCTATATGTTTCATAGAAATCAATGCTAGGGGTTTGGTGGAAACCCTTGGCAATTAGCCTTGCTTTAAACTTTGAGACACTGCCATCTAAGTTTTCTTTCACTTTAAACACCCATTTGTTTCCAATCAGTTTGAGGTCTTGACTGTATGGTATCAAGGTCTAAGTTTTATTTTTGAGAAGGGCATTGTATTCTTCTTCCATGGCTCGCTTCCATCTCGGATCTTTTAATGCTTAAATGGGATCAGTTGGAACAGTGATACTCTCATCGATTAGATAGAGTTTTGGCTTGAAGATTCCAGTTTTCCCTCTCGTGATCATAAGGTGTGTGGAGGTATATTTGTTTAAAGCTTGACAAGATACTGTTTTAGGTAGAAAATTTTGGTTGATTTGTTCATCAGCTTGGTTTGGTTGAGGGGATGTATCAAAATTATTTTCTAAGGTATCATAATTATGTTTTTGTCGAATAGGTGATGAAAGAGTGTAGTTACCTGAGTCTGAAGAGAAACCGACTGAAGAAGGGTTGACAAGGGGACTTTTATTTTCTGTTTCTGTAGTTGGAGGATTACTAGGATCATGGATTGACAGCATGAACTGATTCATCAATGGAAGGCTGTTTTTGAAAAGTTTTGGTTTTGTATTTTTAAAAAGTGGATCATTCATGAAAGGAAAAGATGTCTCATTGAATTTGACATTGCTAGATATGTATACTCTTCCTAAGCTATGGAGACATAAATACCCTTTATGATAGGCACTTACACCCAGAAACACACATTTGGAGGTATGATAATCCATTTTATGTTGGTTATTTGGTTTAAGAAATGGACAACATTTATATTCAAAGACTTTTATCAGGTCAAATCGGGTTTGACTCCATACAACTTTTCATAAAGAGTTTTGCCTCCTAAGGTAGGTGTTGATGTTCTGTTTATAAGATAAGTTGCTACACTAAATGACTCCTACCAGGATCTTAGAGGTAATGATGCTTGTGTTATTAAGCACAGACCAGTTTTTACCACGTGTCTGTGTTTCTTTTCGGCTTTGTCATTTTGGTTGTGAGTGTAGGGGCATGAGTATCTCAGATTAATTCCCTTTTCCTCAAGGTATTTTTCAAAAATTCTATACTTTCCACCCATGTCACACTGAAATGACTTAATTTTCTTGTTAAAGTATTTCTCAACATGTTTTTTGAATGTGATAAATGTGATGAATGCATCAGATTTTATGAAGAGAGAGAATAGCCAAGAGAAGTTGCTAAAGTCATTAATGAAGATTATATAGTATCTATACCCTTGATTTGAAAGCAAAGGGGCAGGCCCTCACACATTGGAATGGATCAAATCTAAATGTTTTTGAGAACTTATTTCACTGCTTTTAAGACTAACTTTATGTAATTTTCCTAATTGGCAAGCACTGCAAAATTCAAGAAGTTGTTTTTCATTGATGATAGGAACATTACAATTTAACAATGTTTGTTTAAGGGCTGTTACATGTGCATGACCTAACTTATTGTGCCAAAGATTTAATTCATTTTCAGCCCTCAAACCATCACTTTTAGTGTTAAAACTTGTTGACAAAGAAGACAACATTGACTCGAGTTTGATTAAACTGAACTGACTCAATCTAGATCTTAATTTATTCTTGGAAACTTGAAAAGAAAAGGGTAAGTCCAGTCTATAAAGTCTCCTGTCAGCCACTCTTCTTAGTATTGTTCTCCCCTGCTTTTTGTCCTTCACCAGGCAAACATCACCATAAAACAACACAGTAACATTATTATCATGTATTAATCTTGAGACACTAATGAGATTTTTGGTAATTCCTGGAATAAGCAATATGTATTTCAAGTGAATAGGTAAGTTGGTGTATGTGTGATTTGGAAAGAATGTGGTATGCCCTATGTGAGAGATTGTAATGTTTTCACCATTACCTACAGCCAATTGTTCTGCCCCATTGTATTCTGCAACTTGAGATATGTTGTTGACGTTGTTTATTATGTGGTTTGTAGCACCATTGTCAAGGAATCAAGAGGGATCTACTAAATTCTCAAGAGCAGCCACATACGCCCATTTCTGCTCAGAACCTGCTGTTGATTGTGAGATGAAGTCACGGTTGAACCTGTGTCAGCAATTTAAGGTTATATGACGTATCTTGTTACAGATCTAGCATGTCGGTTTATTTGACTTGTTTCCAGCTTTTCCTTTCCCTCGACCTTGTAAACTTGAAGCTCCTTGAGTGCCTCCAAGATTGCTAAAATTCTGTGTTCCAGGTTTTTTGTTGTAATTCCAAATCCTTTTTTGGTAACCACTAACTTGAGCTACATTTTCTGAAATACTTGATTGCATGTTCAAGTTGTTTATGGCTAGATTTTTCTAGATTCGACTTTCAAAGCTGAGCAACATGGCGTAAACATCTTGAAGAGGTAGTTTATCTACTCTGGATGTGATACTAACTACTACAGAATTATACTCAGACCCAAGCCCTTTAATTAAATATAACATAAACTCAACATCGGTCACTGCAGTATCTAAAGCCCTCAAGCTATTAGCAAGACTTTTCATCTTGTGATAGTATTCGTCCATGGACATAGATTCTTTCCTGGTATTTTGAATCTGAGACTTGAGTTGCATGGCTCTGGCACTAGTCTGAGCAGAGAATAGCCTTGCTAGAGTTTCCCAAACCTCTATTGATAAGTCGCACTAAGTTGTTGATGCAAGCACACTTTCAGTCATAGAGGACAACAACCATCTCATAAGCATTTAGTCCTGCTTCAACCAAGTCTAAAATTCTGGATTCTCGGTGGTTATAACACTTTGCTGGTTATCGATTGTCACATTCATACGCCTGGGTACATTTTTGCTACCATCAATCAAGCCTTCTAAGCCATTTGCTCGAATGCTTGGTAGGACTTGTGACTTCTATAGTAAATAATTGTTGTTGGTGAGCTTGATGGGTGTGTTGAGCGTGAAGGTTCCATTGTTTTGAGTATTTGGAGTAATGATAATGTTTTGATATGTGCTGTTGTGACTTTCTGCCATTGTTAACCCTCTGGATCGATACCAAGCTGAAAATGACAAAAAATTATGATAAAATAATACATTTAATTTTTATACCTCTATTTCTCCATTTAATTAGTAGGTATAAAATTGAAAAGAGGTTTAGTTTTAGTGGCTAATTAATTAGAGCGAATGTTAGATATAATATTGAACTAATACATTTTGATATCAATTCAAATTCAGTTTAATTTGATTTTGTCCACCCTTAAAAATTATGATGAAAAAACGATGGCTTAAAATTCATCTAAGGGTTAATACATGGGTGTGCAAGATCATCTTCATGCCACATCTAGTGCAAGTCTAAAATGCAACAAATAATGTATGTGATATTGTCATTTACCCTATGGGTATTATTACATACCTCCTTTAAAATTCACAATAATTTTGATTTATAGTAAATTTTATAAAAAGGCACAATTATTTTTATTTTACATTATTTTAACTATAAATTAATTAACTAAAAAATAGATATAATTTTGATTAATTTATCTATCTTTATTTATTTATTTATGTTAGTAGTAATTTATATTTTAAATTTTTAATAATATAAAATTTTAATTAACTTAAAATAAATATCATTAATATATTATTATATTACTTAAGAAATAATTTACATTAAATTTTTAAAATTTTTCAATACAATTATTGTGGTATAAAAATACTCTAAACAATAAAAATAAAAATAAAAATATTTTAATATATAATAAAATTATTTTTAATATAGATTATGAATTTATATGAAATAGTAAATAATTCTAAACTAATTTGTTAGAAAAGTAACAAGTATACAAATGATAATTTATTTTGAATAAAATATTATCTTAATTATTTTGATAGCATACCTAATAAACTTTAAAAATTGAATGAGAATAATTAAATTAAGAGTTTAATTATAAAAAATAAATAAATTTAGAATAATTTATTTTTTAGTTAATGAGTTATTGTCAAAATAATTTAGAAAGGTGGTAAGATATTTTTTAATAAAATTTATTATGATGTAAAATTATTATAAATTTTAGAGAAAGAATTGATAAAATTCATTTATTTTATTTGTCTATGGTAATTTCTACTTGTTAGGTCGAGGCTTGGGCATGGTTTCCGCTGTTGGATTTAGGCTTGAGTTTTTTTTGCATCTCATTATTATTCTTCAACAAAAAAAGAAGAGAAAAGCAAATATAAATGAAGTAAAAATAATTTCTTTTTTAAATAAATATTAGTCAATTTCTATGCAATTGACTACTAAATTTTTTCAGTTAAAATTGCTGACCGATTAAAAAAAATCTCATGAAGTAAATTTAAAAGTGAACATCTTTGACGTCAAGAAAGTTCGAAGTAAATATTTCATAAATAAGGAAATTATGAAATATAAGCCAAATAATAGGGGAAAATGACTCTTTTAAATAACATATATGATAATAATAATAAAAAACATATTTGTTAGTTTGTAATATATATATATATATATATATATATATGAAAAAGAATCGTGACTCCTTTAACTTTACATAAATATTTTTATTAATTTTTTAATCATTAGATTAATACACTTATAATAGTTAAAATTAAATTTAACACATGTATTAATTATAATATATTAATTATATAAATTAAATTTAATCTCAATTATTAAATTATATTAATGTAACAATTGAAGAATAATATAAAAAATTGTGTAAAATTAAGAGAAGTCACAATCTTTCTCCTATATATATAAATGAACCTTATTTTATATACACATAATAAGAAAAAAAGAGTGAGAGACTCTTTTAACTGAAATTCATGATATTAATTTTGAATAATTAATTTATACAAATTTTTAAAAAATTAATATTTAATATTACTACCTCAGTATTCCTATTATGTACCTTTCGATTGCATACATTAATTGCCTAAAATTGATATATTAATTTAAGTCAAAAAAATTAAGTTAGGAAAGTAAATAGTCTTAGTTAAAACTCATTGTCATTTTATTTATGCCAAAATAACCCATCCTCACATTTCATCACCTCATTTGATCTATGTAGACCTAGTTCTAACACCTCAAGAAGGGATAACATAGTTTGATTTCAATATTGTCTACTATGTAATTTGAGCTTCAAGCTTATCCTTTCATTTCACTTTAGATTTGAATATTTACATCCTATAGTTTGGTACAAGTCAGTTAATTATAGATTGTAAAAGAATATGAAATGAAGAGTTAGAGACAGATGGTGCAATCTCATTGATCCAAGGACCATATTCGTCCTTTCAGTCATCTGTCATTGTACTGTAGTAATCAAATTTGTCTATTTTGAGTGATATCTTGTTAGCTTCTTCATTCTTCACTTCTATGGAAGGCAAGGCAATGTTTGATTCATTTACCGGGCTTGGAATACATGAAACTTAGGCCGATTCTTCATTCAATTGATTAAGCCTAAACTCATTTCTTTTTTCAACACTCTCTCTCAAACTCACTATCTTCTCCTTTACACTGAGTTTGTCTTTAAAATATTCAAACTTTCTGGCTGTTAGGGCCTTTGTAGACATATTTGTAATTTGTTCTTCGCTTTGTTTCACTTCGTTAGCTGAAACTTTATCTCTCACAAACTGAATCGATTTTAATATGTTTTGTGCGTGCGTGAAAAAGTAAATTGAGGCCATGGCTGTAGCGCTGTTTTTGTCACTTTTCATCAAAGGGATTTTTCTAGAATTCAAGTTCAATTCACCAAGCAATGATGTAATCCATGCAATCTTAGAGTAAGTGTGAACGATGGCTCTATATTTTGATTCAACATTTAACCTTGCCATAACATGCTGCTTCTTCAAACTCTAACTCACCAAATTTCCATCCAAGTAAACACAATAGGCCGAAGTTGATTTTTGATCATCTTTGTTACTTCCTCAATTGGTATAACAAAAAGCAATTAAATCATAATTTTCAATGGTATTTAACTTTATTCCATATCTAATAATAGCCTTCAGGTAATTGAGAATCCTTTTACAAGTAGTTGAATGAGGTATTAAGGGGTTTGCCATAAATTGACTAAACTTATTGACAGTGAATGAGATGTCCAGTCTAATTAATGTGGAATATTATAGAGTTTTTACTATGCTTCTATACAATATTGTATTTCTGAAACTTTCACCTTCTATTTTTGAAAGTTGTCATTAGTTCTGATTGAAGTTTTGATTTCATTGCAATTCATCATGTGTACTCTGCTTAAAAGGTCTTTTATGTACTTGGTTTGATTTAGATTAATTTTGTCCTTTATTCTTATGACCTGTGTTTGTAAGAAAAAATGAAGTTTTCCTAAGCCTTTGAGTGTAAAGGCTCTATGCATTTCTGAGATTATTTATTCAATTTGCTCTTTATTGTTGCCTTTTACAACTATATCATCTACATAAATCAGTATAATGGTGATTTTTTATTTTTTTTTTCTAAAACAAAGTGATGTATTTAATCTTGAGTTAATGAATTCCTAATCTCTTATAGCTAATTTTAATTTCTCAAACCATGTACTAAGCATTTGTTTAATTTACACACATAATTAGGCTTACGCTAGATCCTCACATCTTTTTGGTTGATACACATACACTATTTTTGTCAAATCCCCATTTATAAAAGTATAATTCACATCTACTTGTCTTATTTTTCATCCATTGATTACAACCAAATTAAGAATGATCTGAATTGTTGCTGCATTTGCTACTGGATTATAGGTTTCTCTATAATCAAGCCTTAGTCTTTGATGAAAACTCTTAGCTATAAGTGGAAATTTATACTTAGACACTGAGCCATCAGGTTTTGATTTACTTTGTACACCTATTTGTTACCAACAAGTCTCATTTCTGGTATGTAAGACATAAGGTATATATTTTGTTGTCTACCAAAGCTTGTGATTTATCCATCATAGCTTGTTTCCGTTTAGGTTCTTGTAATGTAGTCTTGACATTTACTTGTGTTTCATGATTTGTTCCTTTTGAGTTTGCACTAACATAAGTTTTGTGTTTAAAAATCTCTACTTTACCTCTTATAATAATAGGGTGAGTAGGCAGTAGGTTTTGGCTTGTTGATAATATTTAATTTTTTAATGATGTGTTTGATTATAATTGGGTGTTTGAAGTTGCTAAATCTACGTTTATAGATTGATTATGTGTATGGAAATGTGAGGGTCAATTATCAAGGTTTTGGTGAGTTGTCTCTTCTAAAGTTTTACAATTGTTTGAGGCATCATTATCAGCTATTAATGCAGGATCTATTGAGATGTGTAATTGTGTTATAGAAGTGAAAAATTGACTTATTAAGTGTAATGAATCATATGACTTTATTGTGTACGTTGCTTTGAAATTATATCATTATGGAATGGAAAGGAATTTTCATCAAATGACACATGCTTAAGAATAAAGCTTCAAATGATGAGATATCCTTAAGAATTGGTGTTGACAACTTATTTATGATGTAAGTTGCTGAGTTAAAGGTTTCTCACCAAAATTTTAGAAGCATATAAACTTGTGCTAACAAGGTCAATCTAATCTCTACTTTATGTTTCTTTTTCCTCGTTACTTTTCTATTTTGATGGTGAGTTTGTAGGCATGAGTATCTAATAGTTATACCCCTTTTATTTACGAAATGTTTTTATACACTCTAAATTCACTTCCCATGTTACACTGTAAGCTTTTGATTCTTTTATCTATAGAGTTCTCAATTTGCTTCTTGAAAATATTAAATATGTCTAGGACCTCTCCTTTATTGATCAATGGGAATATCCAAGTAAAACATGTATAGTTATCTATAAATGATACGTAATACCTATAACCTTAGTGTGAGGGTATTGGAATGGACCCCAAAAGTCTGAATGCAAAACTTACAAAGATTCTGTTTATTTGATTCCTGTAGTTTTGAAAGTTAATTTATGAAGCTTTTTAAATTGGCAAGCATTACAAAAAGTAAACTCTGAATTTTCATCAATATTCAAATTATTACAATTTGATATACTTTTCTTGAGAGCTAGTTCATGACAATGTCTTAGTATCTTATGCCATATATTCCACTCACTTTGTACATTTATTTTCTTGCTAAATGGTTTTAATGCATTGACATGCATTGATAATACTGACTTTGGATTTATGATGATAGGCTGAACTTTAAATGCTTGAAAGAAAAATATGTAATGAATGGAATAGCTTTCCAACTGTTGATAAAGACTATTTCTACCCATTCCTTGTAATAATGTTCTCTCAAGCTTTTTGTCCTTGATCACACACAAGCCTTTATCAAATTCAATGTATATGTGATTATCATTAATCAGCTAAGAAATGCCAATTGAGTTCTTGGTTATTCTAGAAACAAATAAAATGTGATTCAAGTGTAAGTATTTGGTAGTTTGTGGGTGTATTATAAGTAAAGATGAGTGACTAATGTGAGCGATTGAAAGTTTATTTCCATTACATATTGTCAACTAATCATTTGCTTTGTATTCAGCGTCAATTTTGAAATTTTTTAGGTTGTTGGTAACATGATTATTGCACCACTATCAAGGTGCCATGAAGGGTGTGCTGCATTCTCAAGAAATGTTATGTATGCTCCTCTTTATTTTGTTTGACAAGTGTTATTAGTGTGAAATCCTTATTAAACCTATGCCAACAAAGGGTTGCAACATGAACAACCTTGTTACAGATCTGATAGGTTGGTTTGTAATATCATTTTCTTGTGTTTTTGCTTGAAAGTTTCCTATAAATGGACCTTGAATATTTACATTTCCTTCAAACTGATTTTACTAATTTTGATTGTTGTTTTTGTTATTTAGCTAGCCTCTCCTTTAATACGTGTTAGGTCCTGTTTGAACAAAGTTTACTAAGTAGTTTTGGGAAGGTTGACATACCCAATGGCTAAGTTCTTTTTGATTCTTCTTTCATGGCTAAGTAACATGGAGTAAACTTCTTAGAGTGACAATTTTTCTGCTCTTAAAGAGATGTTGACCACCATAGAATCGTACTCACCTCTAAGACTCTCTATAAGAAACAACACAAACTTATTCTCAATGACTCTAAATCCTACTACCTTTTAGCTTTCAATTAGTGATTTCATTTTCATAAAATAATCATTCATACTCATTCCATCTTTCTTGTAGTTTTGTATTTATGACCTGAGTTGCATTATCCTGGTAGTGGTTTATGTAATGAATATATTTTTCAATGTAGCTTACAGCTCCTTTAAGTTTTTACACTCCATGATGGATTCAAAGACTCCCTTAGTCATAGAAGAGAGCAACCGATTTATCAAGGTTTGATCTTACCTCTTTCAAATTATGAACTTAGGATTTTCAGTGGTGATGATATTTTTATCTCTGTCAATGCTCACATTTATTTTTGCAGATGCTATTTTGTTTTCAGTAATGAAAAACTCAAGATTGTTGGCTCGTGTGACTGAAAAAACTTGTGTTTTTCAAAATAGGTAATTTGCGTTAGTTAGTTTAATGGGTGTGATAAAGGTGATGGGATTATTTGTTTGTGGTGCTATTATTGAGCTCGATGGTGAGACATTGCTGCTTGATGCCATTGTAGAAGGTAATATTTTTGATATCAAATTTGATTTCAATATTGTTTGTTGTGTAATTTGGACTTTAAACTTATTCTTTTATTTCACTTCAGATTTGAATATATACATCCTACAATTTGGTACAAGTAAGCTAATTATAGATTGTAAAAGAATAAGAAATGAAGAACTAGAGGTAAATGGTGCAATTTCTAGAATCCAAGAATTGCATGATATTCTTCCAGTCATGTGTCACTGTAATATAGTAACCGAATTTGTTTACTTTAAGGGAATTCTTGTCATCTTCTTCATTCTTCACTTCTCTAAAAGGCAACGCAATGTTTGATTTATTTGCTGGACTTGAAATACACGAGACTTGGACCAATTCTTTATACAATTCATTGAACCTAAACCCATTTTTTTTTTTCAACAAACACCTTCCAAGTAAAGTGTTGCCTCTTAAAAATATTTATTTAATATCAAAAAAGGAAAGACAACAAATAATCAATATGAGAAAGCAAACTAACACTTGAATAGGGATTTACCCCCTAAATTATTACTTTTTTAACCCTTAATCTTTTTTTTTTGTGACATATACATGTTAGGAGCTATCTTATCATTTTGCCCTCTTAGTCTTTTTTCTACTTAAAAAAAATATTTTAGAACTAGCTAAAGAAAAAAAAATATAAAGAGAATTATCGAAAGAAATTTTGGGAGATTAACACATGATAATAAAAAGATAATGTAGCCTATTATTCAATATTAAGGTGTCACTTGATTGAGATTAATTATAAAGTAAAATAAACAAATTTTAGGACACCACGTGTGCAAATAATCTTACCTTAAAAAAGAAAATAATAAATTATTTATTAAAAAGTAAGACAAAAAAATTAAGACACCATATAACATTTGGTCTTATTTTTTTCACTCACTCACTATCACACATTTTTTCTTGAAAAAGAGAATTGTCTTTGAAGATTTTTTTTGTTTAAAAAATATAACTTTCTTAGATCCTTATTTAAGGATCATAGTGATCTCTCTCTTCAGTAACGTCTTTTATTGCAATCATCCAATTTAAACACAAGAAGGGAAGTGGCCCCAGTACTCATTTTCTAGATTCTTTGCATTGTTTGAGAACTGTTTTATATTTCTATTTTTACTATATAGCCTTATGTGTTGGGGTTGGTGGAGTTGGTTAGTGATAGTTTGATGTGAGTGAGAATTTTCATCTTAAATGATTTTCATCAAATGTAAAACACTCACATATCAGTATGACAACATGTTCTTGCATTAATACTCTATTTATTTTTAAAAAGAAGTCAATCCAACATATTTTACTTTTTTTTTTAAATTTTAACAAATATGAAAACAAGTTTCAAAAATAGTATTGAATGACATCTTATAGCTTATCTTATACCATTTACAAGAAAGTAGAAAAAAACTTGCTTGATTGATTTGCAGACAAAATTTTGAATCATTGAAAATAATTTTTTTATTTATTTACCTTTTCAATAATATATTCTTTAATAAACATAAAATTTTATTTTTAAATAAATTATTCAACTTGATTTCATTATTTTGATAAATATTATTTTTAAAACAAGTTAAAAAATGTGTTTTTAATTTTTTAAAAATCTCACATTTATTCTTTAAAAAAAATTTATTAAAAAATTATAAAAAAATTAAATCTATTCTTTATTGTATGAGAGTGATGTTGTGTTTAATTATCTTTATCAATACCAGAATTTTTAAGTATATCCTTTATCGCACAATAGTGATTATGCATTTAATTATTTTTATGAATACAAGAATTGCATATTTACAAATATGAAACATAATAATGATAATTTAAATCTTAAAATTTTAAATGATGTAGATGTTTAATATTTACATTAAAAAAGGAGAATTGATCTCCCCACACATTGCAATTAGCAATCATACTTTTCAAATAGGATTAATCAATAGAAAATTTAGTGGATTTAATTTTTTATATCATAATTAATTTTTATAATTAAATACAAATACAAATAATATTCTAGTCTGGCCTTTGTCTTTCCTTAACCCTTTGATTACTTAACCTTTTGTTTACCCTTTCAAACATTTAAATGTAGTCATTTGCTTCAAACATAGAAAAATCAAAAGCAAATTTGAAGAAACCAAACCCAAGAACAACTTGTATAAAAAAACAGATTGCATGCGCAACCAGTGTAAATACTTGAGACTCTAATGAAGTGGTTACATTTACAGTAAAAATGTGCATTTTATATTTTTTAATTAAATTCATGTAGATTAATGTTTTGAAGTAGTTTAGGGTTAAACAATTATATTTAGGAAGTTGGACAAATTATGTTTAAGAAGCTGGACAATCTAAATAGGATAGAATATTTTATGGTTATAATTGTAAAATTTTGAAATGGATGAATGGACAAACAAATAAGGAAGACGAATAGTTTTTGGCAATGAAATTTTGTTGAAAAAATTTTTTTATTATGTTCGTCGAGAGAAAATAGAAGTAAATCAATTTTCACTCAATAAATTCATCAAGAGAAAATCAATTTACTTTTTATTTTTCTTTGATGAATTTGTTGAGAGAAAATTGATTTATAAATATATTTTATTGACGAATTCGTTGAATGAAACTATTCACATAATGTTTATAAACATTGATACTTTGCTGACATAATTTTTTTCCTTTTTTCTCTTAAGTAGTCTTTTATGGAGCAAAAACATGCTCATGCTTAACAAAAATTAGAAATAAAACTTGTATAATTGGATGAAAAATTACTAGTAATGAAATATCTTAGAGCAAAGTTAGTTTAGCAACTCAAAAGAAGCTAAAAGAGAACACTAATAAGCAGGAGTAGAAAATTGATAATTTAGATGAAATGGAGTTTTTAAATCAAATCACTATTGTTACCACAAAAATGTTAGAGCAATGATGAAGCATAATAAGCATGCAAAGTTTGTTATTGAGGTACAATAAAATAACTGTTTAACAATAAATTAGGATAAATTTCATTTAGTTAATGAGATTTTGAAATAGATAAGATTTGTTTTTAAATATATATGGCTTTAGAACTTTTGGCAAAGATTATGTGCTCGTACTAATATTAGAGTAAAGAGATAGGGCAAGATTGATCCAAAGCCATTTCATAATATTTGCAACCCCACTCGAGTAAGCATAAGAGTAGGCAAGTACTCTATGCTTCTTGTGCTAGGAGAATTAAAAGAACTTTGAATGACACCGATTTAAGATAGCAAATATTGGAGGAACTACCTAAGTATGCTGTTTACAAATCATTTTTGCTTTATATTTGTGCAATATATTATTTTAAATATCAATTTATGCATTGACTCCTGGTTATGCAAAAAATTATTAATGAAGAAGATGAAAAGATACAAAAACTCAAGGAGTTAGGGGATGAGAAATATATGACAATTATTACAACTTTGAATGAAGCTATTACTAACGGGAAGTATATCATTCATGAACTTGGGAACTTTAACGAAAAAATGAAAACTATATTAAAAGAAGCTATTACTTATATTTATACAATATCAAAAAAAGAAAGTACAAGAGAACATTATTAATTTTATTTTATTTGCTAGGTGGACTCAATATGTACATCTAGGCTTGCCTTGTTCAAGGCAAGAATCAGGGATGGTTTTATCCTTAAATTTGCAAGACATGGAGTGGGGATGTATCCCTATCCTTATTTTCAAATTAATGCTAAAAATTTATAGTTTTTATTAGATAATTTATAAGTTTAAATTTGATATTCAATAACAATACAAATATAGTTAAAAATATTTAAAAATCTATTAAAATTTTGTAAATATTTACTTAAATTTGATAAATATTAAATGTCTATTTAAATGAATTTGATAATAAAATGTTGAACTCGTTATGAGTTTGGTCCAAATTTGGTATTGAATTTATTTAGCAGATTTAGAGGTAACCGTCTTAAACCTAGTATGCTACCATCTTTACATGAACTTGACTTTGTCGCACGATAAAAGTTTATAAATGGAAAATCAAGTGATATGAATGTAATTCCTATCCTACAATGAAAGTCTAAAAATAGAAAATTAAGTAACACGGACATAGTTTTTGTCTAATTATTAAAAGTCCTCAAATAAGAAATTATTTAATATCAATGTGATTTCTGTCATGCGGTAAAAATTTGTAAATAGAAAATCAAGTGAGATAACAACCTTGTGAATAATGTCCCTGAAGTACTATAAAATTAATTAAATAAAATTTATTTATGATATTGTGACATGTTATATGAAAGCTTATTTTGAAATCTCTCAAATATTATTTGTTAATTTTTTTTGAAATTTGACAAAGAAATTATATATTGTTTATCTTTAATTTTTTAAATTTTCATTAAATATAAATATTCACTATGCATTAATTTATCTCTACTTTTTAAGTTTTGAGTGAGATAGAAGACAAAATAATTGAAGTAAGTTAGACGTTTTCCAATTGAAGAATTTTTTATTAAATTTTGTATTTACGTAAATTTTAAAAAATATATATAAATAATTTTAAGCTACTTAATAGACAGTAGACCATCAAATATTATCTATTGATATTCAAGTTGAGTAGTTAGAATTGAAAACTATCTGAGAATGTTTGAAACCTTATTTACAAGTTTTAAATTTTTAAAATGTCTAACTTGTCAAAATACATGTCAAACACTTTTGAAAATATTTGATTTAAACTAAATTTAAAAATGTTTTAGTGACAAGACTCCCTCAACCCTTCATTGGAAGTTAAGGTGAATTTTGTTTAGTACTTTATTTTCCTATTTTCATATACTTTTTTTTTTTCATAATTCTTAAGCAATAGAAAGCCATAGATAATAATATAAATGACCTCATACCTCCATCGTTATCACATATCGAGACTCTGTGCTTAACTACAATATATATACATATATATCCTCATCTATATAGTCAATAACATAAATGACAATCTTATATCCTCATCTATATAGTCATAATCATATTAAAAACATACTTGATAGCCTCGTGTTCTTATCAAAGAAGTTATAATCATAACTTGCGACCACCTCATATTTTCATTAAAATTCATAATCATATCATAAATGTACACGAAGGTTTTGTATTTTTATATGGACAATCATAATCATACCTCGTGTTCTCTTATTCTCATTTTGGTTCATAATTACATTATAGATATACTCGATAATATCGCATTCTTATTCAGATAATCATAATTATATTTCGTAGCTTCACATTCTAGATAAAATTTCATACTTATAATTACATCATTTCACAATAATTTATATGTCAAACATATGATATAAATATTAAAATATCATTTTCTATAAAATTTATTATGTATATGAATAATTATAACGATATGAATTTTAATACAATACAATTATTATACTAACATATATATAACTTTAGAAAACATTCACTTATAGCCAATAATCACTTCTGAGTAGTTTTAAGATTTTTTAAGTTTTTTATCACTGCGCTCTCGCTCCTAAAATATATAAGATTCAAAAATTAATCATTAAACTAATTCAAAATCTAATGCACATTACAAATATGAAGATATAAATATTTTAATTTCATAACTATTTATCTATCAATTTTTAGATATGTTTTTAATCTATCAAATATATTTTCTATACAATTTCTTATGTGTACCATCGATTTTTCTTTCTTTTTTTTTAATCTCTTTCTTTTCTTTCTTTTTATTCTCTTTCTTTTCTTTCTTTCTTCCTTGGCTCTCTTTTTCTGTCTCACTTATTCAATTTCGATTTCTATTCAATGAAGCAAGTTTATATTAAAATAGAGTTTTAGGTCAAATGATTCTACCATGTCCATATTATTGATGTAGTGAGACTATCTAATCAATAAATTAAAAGAAATGTATTTATTGATGGTGGATAAAAAAAGTCAATAATGAATTTTACTATTCAATTAATATCGTGATATAAATTTATAAAATTTTTTATTAATTTTTTTTACTCATTATTAATAAATATATTTCTCTTATTTCATTAATTAAATGATTTCACCACGTTAACAATACTAATATGATAGGTTTGTTCTACCTAAAATTATCTTTTATATTAATATATGTATATATAGCATCGCCTCATTGATTGGTAGACTCTAATTGTAAAATAGGTGACCTATATGCTTCATCTTTTCTTTTAATTATAAAAGTTGTGTTACACTTAGTATTTGATAATTCATTGATCAAAAATATTTAAAAATAACATAATTTATGAAATAAACTTTAAATTAATTTGTTTAATTATTATTTTAAAAACTTTATATTATAATAAATATTTATTATAGACAAAATTTATAATTAAATAACTAATTTTATTAATTAATATATATAATTATATATTTATATTTATTGAATTTAGCGCAAATATTTAATAGGTGATGTTGGCTTTGGTCTTATTCATTTCTTTAATTTACACGAATTCATTTGCGTTTCTTGGTAATTCACAAACATGGGTCTTCTTTGACTTTCTTTCTCAGGGGTGTTTAAAGTTCTAGAAACGTTAAAACTTAAGATGATTCGCTGGGTTCTTTTTTTTTTTCTTTTTCTTTTTTTTTTTACTGTTAGTTTGTCCGCGTTGATTTTGTCAATCAACTTGCCTACTTATTAAGAAATTGCTGGCAAGATAAAGAAGAAAATATTCAAGATTTATTAGTTTACTTCGGAATGAGGGTTACTTCCATTATTTTTGTTGTAGCGGATTATCATTATTCGGAATGTTATTTATTAACATTTTTTTTTTTGTTTTCTGAACTTTTTCAGCTTTTTATCCCTTTTTTTACTTCGTCTCTGTTGTGGGCTATAATTTCTTGTTTAAAGCATTTAAGAAGTCTGTTCGTAGAAATGGATATTATTTTGCAATTCTGTCGCTTAGTTTTGTTGTTGTTATGCCATATTGTATCTGATAACTTGATTTGTGAGAGAAATGATATTCAGTAGTCACTCCCCACACTCTTGGTTACCAACACCTGAAACAAAGCCGTAGTGGATGAAGTTAGGTGTGTTCGACCTGATCTGACAGAAATATGTGAAACTTATCGACTTCTACTTGATGCAAGTTCTAAATCCTCAAATTTGTCATTTTGGGTTTGGCGTACAAGACCTTGTCACCCAGAAACGCTGGGTAAATGTGTTTCTTTGGGGGCTTCCTTTTTTTTTTTTATAAGTAGCAATTGGATCTCTGGAGAAGAGCTGAATATCCCACGTGTGAAGAACTTACATCCTACGCTACAGGCAATGCCGAACTGCTAGGAGATTCATGGCCCCATCAGGCATTATGGGCCAACTGTTTTCTTTCATCCTGACGAGGTTTATTTGCCATCATCTGTTTCATGGTCCTCAAAAATGGAGCATTATTGTACAAAGCTGGCAATATTGTTGATGAGGCCACTGATCCTATTGGCTCAAATTTGCCTGGTGGTGGGACAAATGATGGAGTTTTGGATAGAACTACCGAGGGACAACCGAAGAGAGAGAATGAAATATAGAAACTTGGAAAGTGCAAAGCTTTATGTTCATGTGAAGCTTGCTCTTGGTGGGACATTCACCGACATTGCAATGTGGGTTTTTTGTCCTTCAATGGACGGGGTATTCTCAGAGTCGGACTTATCAACTTTACTCTTCGCAAAATTGGACAGCATGTTGGTGATCAACTTTATTGGAGAGCCATGGAGCGTATACTTCTCTCAGCTCGGTGGTGGTGAATGGGTGAATGCTTATGATTTGGAATACACGGGAAAGAAACAAAGCTATTGTTTGCTCCCCCACATGGAAGCTTTCCTCATCCAGGCACACACATTCAAATGTCCGAAAAACTTGGGATCGGAGTGAGAAATGATGCTGTCCAGAGTCATCTATTCGTGGTTTCAAGCATCCATGTTACGAACTTGATGCTGCGGAGAATCTTGGACATGGTCATCGCTGAGCCTCATTGGCTGCAGTTTATGAGAGAGTAGGGTTGGTTACGATTCCAAAACTGAGCTCTAGACAAGACAATCAATCTTTTGCCTCCCATTTAATTTATTTATTTATTTTATTTGAATGTTCTCAGATTGTATTATGCAAAATAGTTATATGATTCGTAACGATTCATAACATACCTCATTTTTCCTATTTCAGAATCAATGATAACGAATCACGGTCCGAATTTTTTTAAATAAATTCAATAAATAAAATGAACCGTCGTTTAAAATCAAGCTCCTTTTACACTTAACTTTTTATAAAAAAAAAATAAAAAGAAAATACGTTCATACTGGAACCTAACGCAAACCATTTATGGGTTTTTCTTGGGTCTGTCTTTGGGCTGCATGCTTCGTTTTTCCCGAGTTAACCCGAAACACATCCGAGTCAAATGACTTGCCCATGTTCTGCATTCGACTTTACAAAACAAACAACAGTTAACCAGTGCGGCGCGGCTACAAATTTACAAATACGAATCAATATATTCTGAAAAGAAGAGGGGAGAGAAATAGGGAAGAGGAGATGCTGTTGAGAAGGTTGAGTTCTTTCTTCAAGACATCTCCATCTTCAAACAGTTTCCAGGCACCACATTTTTTCGTTGTTATTTTGTTTTGCAATTTCCTTTGTATTCGTGGGAATTAGATTATTTGTTTGAGTTGATACCATGTTTATCTGGTTTCTTCATTTTATTTACTTTATATGTGTATTTTAGTTTGGGTTTTATGTTGTGTTGTTCTGGTTTAGGGAAAAATGTAGCTGCTCATTTTGTGTAATAGGCTTAATCGAGTAAAGCGTTTTATTTTCTCATATCCAGAAGGGAAATGTCAAAGACTCAATGCTTTAACATTTTTATATTTCTTAATTCTCCGAGATGGGAATTATGAAAGATCAATATTTTCAATGTACCAGATGATTTGAATTTTGGTTGCTTTTGTAATACATTTTTCAATCCTTTAAGATAAATTATTAATAAAAATGATCTCTACATCTCTCAACCGTTAGTTTGTTTTATCAGGTAAGTTGAGCCTAATGATTCTTGACCGATATAACTAATTTGTGCAGTGCAGCAAAGTCAGTGGATGAAGATAAGAGCAAGTCATTTGGTCGTAAAGCAGTGTCCTTTGTCTTGATTACTGTTACAGGCGGTGTAGCGCTGAGTGCTCTTGATGACCTTGCTATTTGTCACGGCTATAGCAGGTGCCCTTTTTTTTTTTTTTGTTTAATTTTGTTTTTAAACTTCTTATTTCGTGAGATTGCCATGGAGATAAAGAGACTTGTAGGCTTTGTTTTATTGATGGTGAATCTGACAAGGTTGTATTTGATCTATTAATGATGATTTTGCTGCTTGTACATCCAAAAGATGTTGCTTATTATGCCCTTAATTTGAAAGATATTTTGCATAAGTTGGATTTTTTTTTAGTCATTGATTTTTCCTTCTCTGTTCTATGAATCATCCATATAGAAACTTGGCAGAATATGAGAGTCCAAAATCAGTTTTTCAAATTTATTCGCATTGGTGGTAATTTTGTTTAATTGCTTATTTAAATGGCACCTTCTCACTGGACAGGTCCTTACCCTAGGGAAACTCCAATGAGGTGTATGGACATATTGGAACCTTATCAAGATGTTCTGTTATTTTCTTTTGGCTGAATTTTTCCTGGTTGGGAAACCGAAAAATGCATCACACTTGTTTAAATATGCTTGGTATATAATTCATTATGGATGAGTATGATGGTTTGTGCATATACGTACTCGTAAATGGACTGGCTTGTGGTGCTCTTTTTGTTTTGATTGTCATCATTAGTATATTAATTATGTAGTGGTGATATCTCTGATTGATCTCATGTTAATCTCGCATTGAACCTCTAATTGACCATATCTTTTCTCATGTCAATGAGCTGTTTTTGTACATAGCTTGGAGACTAAACTTTGTGCTTAAATTAATATAGATGTCTTTGGAAGATTCTTAAACTTTTAGCACTGTCCTTTAGGCGCTTGATTTGAATATTGCATTTTTGTGAACAACCAGCCAAATATTGTTGATGGGAGGCAAAGGACTAGAAACAAGGTAGTGATTGTGGTCTTGTTTTAATCTGTAGTTCCGTCTATGGAATTTCCTAGTCATAACTATGCTGTTAAAATGAGAAGACCTCATGCAAGTAATGAGACCACAAGTTCCTTGTGTAGAAGGCCCACATTGTGTATGTGTTTACCTTCATAGTACTTTAGGTCTAATAGAAGGCATCGAGTAACTTTCTAACAACATATTTGAGTGTATGAATCATTCTCTAGTGCTCTGATGAAAAACATCTCTGACTCTGCAATAATGAGTAAATATTCTCCAAGTACCCAAAGGATAACAAAGGAATTTTTCTGCTGCACCCAATATTTCTCCAGCTGTTATGAGCAACACTCAACCCTGATGATCACAGCATTGTTTATCCTTAAGATTTAGTTATCGTTAGCGAAATACATTAAGTTTCTCAAATTCATGGTAGATGGTGACAAAAATCAGAACTAGCCAAAAGATAGCTAGGGACTTGAGGAATGCCTAAAAGTTCTGACAAGTTACTGGTCTTCCTCTGCAGCTGACAGTCTCTCTTGTTTTTACTGTAATCATACAACATCCGAAACTTTTGATTTTGTCATCACTAGCTATTGCACATTTTGATCTCAGTCATGTAGAGACATGGTAGCATAATAATTCAAGCAGTTACTAATTCTAAAATTTGGATACTGCAGGGGTATATTATTATATATAGTGTGAGAAAAAATGGAGAAGATAATAATTTTTCTGATATTTTGAATAGAATACAAGGCGGGATTATATACACAGTGCACTATTTACAAAATAGGAAATTTCCTAAGCTGATTCCATCAAATCCCTTGGTCAGAGGGATTCCTTAAACTAATCCCTTAATCTTAGAGATTTGCAGCTACTGTAATTGTTCCTAAGATAAATACTATTCTAAAAATATATACAACAGATCACAGTAAATCATATTACAATTTTCCACGTGTAGATCATTTAGATTTTTAAGAGGTCAATTTGTTGTTTAATAGCTAATCTTATTGGTAACTGGGAAGGATATGCAGTATGTTATTTAACTTTTTTAAACATAAAATGCTCAGGAAAACGGCTTTGGATGGAATAATGCAGCAAGAAATTAATAAGAAATGATTCTTTTCTTGTTAGTTCTGTGATTTAATCCAGTGCATTCATTTTATGGGAAACATACGGGGAACTAAATCTGAGTCTTGTATGCATTCCTATTGCTTGAAAGTTGTATAATGGTGCATTTCAGTTATCCCTTGCTTCAATAACTGCTTGGGAATTTTTTGATTGTTTATTTTTCTAAGCCTTTTTATTGGATGATAAAATTTATGTGAAAGGAAAAAAAGTTGCTTAAAGTTCATCTCAACATTTCAAAGAAGTTATTTAACCTGGAAATTTGAAAGCAGTCCGGTCTATTTACCATTTCCCAAACTTTTCAGCAAGGCCATGGAGAAAGCCAGCAAGAATCAGGTGCTCATTGATGCTATTGGAGAACCGATAAAGAAGGGCCCTTGGTACAATGCATCTCTTGCTGTGAGTTGCCAGAGTTACTCTGTGTCTTGCACATTTCCCGTGTCTGCAATGGAGTTTTTCAGTTGAAGGCAGTTCGTAATGGAGGTTGGTGCTTATTTTCCTGTTTCTCATCTGCTTTACTGTGGGTGATTCTTGTGTTTGTGGTTGCAATGTTTTTGTTATTTAGTGAAAGGATTCTGAACAAAATGATTATTGTCATATATTTTTGTTGCAGTTAAAATTATTTTCCGGGGTTTTAAATTTGAGACACATTTGGTTGATTGATCTCTCTTTATTACAACTTCTGGGGAACATGTATCCACTGCAACTGCAAATTAATATCAATCTTCTGTCGTTGATAAAATCAATGGAAATTATTGTCAACAGATGAAGGCTGGTTGTCCTTTTTGCGGCTGCGGGACTGGGAGATTCTGATCATGGATGCTCTTCTCCACATTCCTGCAAACGAGGGCCAGCAGCAAACTTTGCGAATTAGCCTCTCGGACAGCTTATCACCTTCAGCTTGTATGGCCTGCACGGATTGTAGGCCTCAGGAATCTCAGAAATCAGAGAAGAAAGAATAAATTTGAGCCAAATTGGATGTTGGATTTTATTTTATTTTTATTTTTATTTTTTTTCAATTTTCTGTTCGTCTTTTTTGATATTGATGTGAATTATATGCATTGGAGCAATCTCCATAGCTTGTGTTCTCGTAAGAACAAAATTTTGGTAAAATAAGGCCTGTTTGATATGCTTTATATTATAGGTGCATAAACTAAGGTAAAAACTACTCGGTACTTACTTTGACAGCGTGGCTCTGGATTTACAATTCCGGATAATAACAATAATCTTTATCTTTTATTATGTAAATTTTTCTATGAGTTGGTCTTTGTGAATCTCTTTTACTAACCAAATGTTAAGGCTTCATTTTGGTACCAGGGTCGTAAATACTAATTCAAAAAAAAAAAAAAAGAGCGAAGTTAGTATCGTTAATTAACAAATTTATTGAATAAAATATCATTCTTAGCGATAACTAAATGAGGTTGGCGCGTGATTATATGGAACTGGACCACCGCTGTCAGCACATAAAACAAAATGGCGTGATGTGTCAGCAAAGGAGCAGGGTAGGCGTGGAAATTCAGAATGATCCTGCTGTGTCTAATTATGGCCTAGGGTTACATAAACATTTTCATTTCATTATTCTTGCTTGGACCCATTTAACCATCCATCGCAATTCACAACACTACAAATTACCAAACTCGGTGGACTCTGTTCCCCCCACGCATGACAGCGCCGCACACCGTCGTGATCGCACAACGGCGACCGCGAGGGCCACGTGGCGAGGCACCATTTCACGGACATGAAAACCTTTTATTAATTTCCGGAACTCAAAACCTCTTGAAAGGTTTTATTGTTGTTGAGCTGTCTAGGTGCCTTGATGTTAGCGGGTTTTGAAGGTCCCCACACGTGGAAAACGTTTTCGGGCTGTCGGGCTCTGTGACGTCTGGTCCCACCTTGTCGGGTTGTCGTTTGGAGTGTAGAGGTCGTTGGCTGTCTGTTTTAGGATGCGATATTTTCAAAAAGCGGCCCCTGTATTCTCGCGATACGGTATTTTAGGAAAATGAAAATTATACTATAGGATAACGGATTTGTATTAAATTTAAAATAATTTTTACAAAATTTAAAATTAAAAAACAGTTAAAATATATAAAATAAATATTTAATAATATTTAAAATACATAACTAAAAACTTAAAATATATTAGAAATAATTTTTAAAAAAATTAAAAAAATGATAATTAAATTTATTAGCAACTTAAAATTGAATTTGATTTTATAATTATATTTTTTAAAGCGGATAAATAAAATAATTTGAGGGTATAAGAGTTTATTTTATAGAATGGTTTTGATATTTTATTTTATTTTTTATTTTTATTATTGGCAAAAGAGAAAGAAAGGGAATATCTAATTCAAATTCTTTGGACTTAGTTGAGCTCCTTCTCATCTCATAAAAAAAAATCAATTTTTGTAAAAACACGAAGAAAGTAATTATAAATCGAGAATTTATGAAAATTTAGAGGTAGAATGTTATTATCCACAAATACTTGATTTGACCGGCAAACTCGAAAAAGACAGTCTAGAAGGAAACAAAGGGAAGAGACTAAAAATAGAGAGAAGGCGCACAAACCAGACAGGTGGGCCACACTGCAATCGCCACCACCACCAAACCGACCTTTCCTTTTTTCTACTCTTTCCCAATACCCACCAAACATGCAAACACCCATGTCTTCTTTTTGTTCTTTGTTCTTCTTCATTTTGATTTTCATTTTCTTTTTAATTTTCTTACCTTAAAAAACAAACGAAAAATCTTTCAACATCCCTTCAACTCTTTGCTTTATTACATCACAATCTGTCTTCTTGTTCTCTTGTTCTTGTTCCTTGTTAAAGTTTGAAGTTTTGAGAGAAAATTTGGTACTTTAAGTGATACGAGGGAAATGTCTGCAAGTGGGTCTCTGTCAACGGTGTCTAGGGATGACAATCTCGTGTTGTCGTCTCAAGATTCTTCGAGCCCAGATGAGTCTGAGCTTGAATTAGGTCTTGGGTTGAATCTTGGTGGTGCTGGTGGGTTTAAGGTTCAACAATCTACAGGTGCTGGTGGTGGTGGTCAGTATGCTAGGATATTGACTGCTAGGGATTTTCCTTCTGTTGTTTCTTCGTCTTCTTCTTTGTCTTCATCGTCTTCTTCGTTGAGTAGAGGTAATTATGTTACGGCTGGGACCAAGAGAAGTGCTGATTCTGTTGCTGCTGCTAATGGCTCCAGGTACAAGATTTGAGTCGGACTATGTGCTCGAGCTTATGATTTGTTTTTGAGATGATTATTGTTGTTGTCTTTTTACTAGTGTTTGTTTAAGATTTTGTGGCTCTCTGCTAAGTTGTGCTTGTTCAGCCAAATAATCTATCTCTATATTTTTCAACCTGAACACCATAGGTTACCTTTTAGATTTCTTAATCTCAATTTGGATTTCCTCCCTATAAATTTGGCAGGGGACAATTTTCTTTCCTGTATACAATGTTATTGCCTGATGTGGCAATACAACGAGACATGGATATGGCTTTACAGGGGTTGGATTTGGAATTTGTATTATTATGTTGGACGTTGACAAATGGTTATTAAGAATTTGTTGCATGAGAAATGATCATGCTTCTGATGCCTTATTTTGGGGTTTCCTGCTGGCATGATAACAACCCGTTTGATACTTTTATGTGCTTTGCAGCAGAATTCTTGATCATTTACTTTCCAAGCCTGAATTTCAGAATTTGTGGTTCATCCTTTAGTGTTTCGTGATCAGATTGTCTCTGCTTTAGCTTTTGCTGTTTTGAGCACATGGATGATTTATTTCTTTTGTGTTTAATCGAATCCTCTTTTCTTCCTTTTCAATTGCTAAACTTTGGCGGTTATGTGTCTGTAGCTAGCTTTATCTCACAGATCAGGACTACTGATCTGAGATGTAGACTTCAACTGAACTTTGCTTAGTGTTGCCTTATCTACAACTATCAGCGACCATGTTGTTAAAACTCTGTCACAATAATTTTGGGTGGAGCTATTAGCTGTGTGCAAAAGTTGAGAAATGATCTTTACCGCTTAAATGTTGGATTTGTAGAATTGGAACAGCATGCATGTTAATAAATACTCATCCCAGGGTTGCCTTTTATACTGTTTTTGTATGGGACATTTGATCATCATAAAGATGAAAAATGACTTTGGACTATGTATTATTGAAGAAATAGTTGTTGACTCCATACATTATAGATAATCTGCTAAATATAATTAGAAAATTCTTGTAGGATCACACAACTCATAATCTAACCCTACAATTCAATTCTGTAGACCCTTTCACTAGGGAAAGGATCATAATTTTGATAACGCTTGTGCCAAGATAGTATGACATGCCATTTACTTGTCTCTCACGATGAAAGACGTGAACTGAAAACATCATCAGTCTGTTTGTAGCTTGCACTTCTGGTTCCAACCAATTAGCTCATGGAGCTGTTTTGGCTAGCACAAGATTAAGGCCCTGGCTGGATTTGTTGCCCAAGTTTCTTATTTGAACTAGGCACGCACACTGGGCCAATAGTTAATTGTTTGGTTGTTGAAGTTGACAACTTCTTGTTGATTTCTGAAGTCACCTAACTCATCCACTGACAAATGTTTGAGTGGTCATCCGGAAATACTTGAGTTCATTGAATATGTCATTAGCATCCTTATGCTGCATTGTGTGCATTGTAAGATAGGACATAGGCTGATTGAATTCTGCCAATTGACTGCAGTCATACTTTTAATGATTAAGCCATGGGGTATAGATTGCGAGGCCATTCCTGGACCTAAAAGTTATTCCAATTCCCCAAACCCACTTGCCTAAGCCAGGTCTGAGAGGCAGCCCATTTGTCACATGCGAAATCACTCTTTTCATTTAATTTTTTTAGTAGTTGGCCATTTGCTAATATCTTTGGTTCTTGGTTGGTAACATGCTATTAACTGTGAGTGGATTTATACTTGTCACTTCTGAATTCCAGAATTTTATCTTTTTTTCTTTTCCCCTTTAAAACTGATGTATTGACTTTTTTCTTTCCTCAAATTTCTTGAAGCAATCAATTTGTAGGATGGCCTCCTTTAAGAGCTTATAGAATGAACAGCATGGTTAACCAAGCAAAATCTCTAGCCACTGAAGAATACAACTCAATGATTGAGAAAAACAAAAGAAAGAATTCTGTGGTAGAGAAGACTACTGATGGCAGAAATAGGAACTGTATTAGTGCTAAGGGCAGGACTTCCCTATTTGTGAAGGTGAATATGGATGGAATTCCAATTGGAAGAAAGATTGATCTGAATGCTCACAGTTGCTATGAGAGCTTAGCACTGACCTTGGAGGATATGTTCCACCGGCCAACCACAACTGTCAATGCAACACGTGAGTTAAAAGCTTTTTAAGAATTGTTTTTCCTTATAAATTATTAGCCTTGACTTTGTTATTTTTTGCTATATCTTACCTGCAATATAGCTAAAAAAGATGTTAGCACATTTTTTTTTAATTCTTTTATAAATATGAAGTCATGAATTGTTCTAATCTTTATGTTTGAATATAAATGTCAATAAGAAATGTTGATGGGCTTTTGTTTGTGCACTCCATTGTACATCTTTAATGCTTCACTTGTGAGCTTCGTGATACTTATTAGGTTTTGTTCAAATTCCAAAATCTTGAGTTCCTTCAATGCCAATGCATTGAAATCTCAGGAAATTCTTAAAAACCTGAAATTGATGTCATTTCCAATAAGATGAGTTCAAACAATTTCCATGATGATAGACAAATGTTTTATTGAACGTATTCTTTGTAACATAGACAGTGTTACATGTGCTTCTTTTGTCATAGTGGCATCATTTGTGTAATTAGGATCAAGTGTACAAGAGCATGACATAAGAATAGAAGCAGCAAGGCCCTCAGAACTGCTGGATGGAAAATCTGATTTTGTGCTCACTTACGAGGATAAGGACGGAGATTGGATGCTCGTTGGAGATGTTCCATGGGGGTATGTATTGTCAATATGCTTCTGTATTAAATTAACTTTATATCTATGTGTGCTCTGTTGATGTGTGTATCATGTTCTTATTTATTCTCTAGGCCTTAAATGAAAGGATTTGGTTACAATACATTGAATGTACCGTTACATATATTTTATTGCAACATAAAACTTAAAACAAGTAACATAAAAAGTTGAAACACTGAAAATTGAAACAAGAAAATACAAAACTTGGAAGTATAACATGCATAACTTGAAACTGCAAATATAACACTTGAAATGTTTAACATGAAAGTTTAAAAGAAAAAGAGAGAATGTAACAATATCTTGTTGGAGTTCTAGCAATTCACACCACTTAAGGTGTTAAAGATCTATGTCTACTGTAAAGGAAACTATGACAAAGATGTTGCAAATAGAATCTAAGTTGGAAACAAAATTAATGCTCATTTTAAAAAGCAAGTCTAACTACAAGGCAATTCTCATACATATCTGTCCCACAATACCCTTTTTTGTTTTTTTATATTTTGCAATTGCTTTCTGTCAGTGTCTTTTGGTCATGAATGTACAATCACCTGAAAATTTGATAATTTATTTTATATTTGAGGAAAGAGACTCTAAATACACATCCTAAAGGTATATGACATATGCTCTTCCTTATTACTATCGAACTGATATATTGCCTTGAAGCAAGAATCTTTTTGCTGTTACTTTAAGTTGCAAGCTCATCTGATGGAAGTTGAGGCAAAGCTGCAATAAAACACCCTCTCTGTAGTCCTATGTTTGTTTGTTCCCATTTTTGGATATATTCTATTATATAATGCAATCATAATAACAGGGATTAAAATGACAAACAAGAAAGTGAGGCAGAAAAGATGGATAGCAGTTAACTAATGCTCTACTGCATAAAAGTTTATTATTTGGTGTTTACTTATATTGGTCTTTTACTGTTGATGCAGGATGTTTCTTAGCTCTGTTAAGAGGCTTAGAATCATGAGGACATCTGAAGCTACTGGACTTGGTATGCGGATGCATGATAAACATAACGATTCACCGTTGATGAATTATTTTCTTATATCCTAATGATTTTTGTTTATTTCTTAATTTGCAGGTCCAAGGTTGCAAGAAAGTAATGGAAGACAAAGAAACAGGCCCATCTAGCCTGTTTCCTCCTAAGCCCCAATAAGATAAAAAAAATAAATTACTGCTTTGTAGAGGATACACAACGGAGAAAAGAGATATAAAACAGTAAAAGCTTTTTGACAAGTAAAAATTTGTCCCATACAGCTGATTGTTTGTTTGCGGTTGCTCTATTATTTTGTTAATACTTTTTTTTTTTCACTCTCAATACCGGTCTCAGGGAGAACTCACACATACTTTTTGGAAGCTACAAGCACCCTTAGTATTCAATATAATCAATACATGCATGCTTAATGAAGCTGTGTTTTGATGTTGTATATATCAGAGCACTTTTTTGTTTTTGCAATTTGTTGCGAGAAATGAGCTTGGTTTTGGTTGTCAATGCAAAGAAAGTTTTTGGTTCTTTCTTTTCAATTTTTTTTTTATTTAATGATTGAGCCTTTGAACATCATGTTCATGTTAAAAGAATACCAGAGTTGTTCAATATATGAAATGATGGCAATTATATGGTACAACAGGCAGTGGTAGATTGAAATACCACAATAGACTTTTTTCTGTACGTCTTACAGCATGTGTCTTATAATCTTGAACATCATTCTCGTAAACTGCTGAAATTCTTGGAAGTTTCTAATATAGAAGGCTAGGAGTATAGAAGTTCGTGACTTCAACCACTGGGATCGCATCCCCTCACATAAGCTGCGAGTGGTAAACAACCAGTGACTGCAAAATTAGGGTTGCCTGCTGTTCCTGATATACTGGCAGGTAGGGGTTGGGAATTCGCCTATTTATGTTGTGTGTAAGTGTCATAAAAAATAAATTTTATGTTGATACAAATATAATTTATTTATTATTCATGTTAAAATTAATAAACACGAATACGATTTGTTTAATAAACGAGTAACGTGATACGATTATTCGTTTATTAAACGAGTAATAGTGCCTTTGATATTAAAACAATTATTTATTTATTTATTTAATAAAATCACTTGTTTAATCAATTAACATAATTACTTGATTGGTTTCATTTTGTTAACCGTTAAACATAAAATTTACTTATTTAATCATTTACATCAATCATAAGAATAATTAATTAATATGTTATATAAGAAACAAAATTAAAATTATTCATAAACAAAATACATAGCATACATTAACCAAATATAACATCACAATACATATCAAGTTTTGCATTAAAGTTTAAGTATATCAAAAACTTCACCAATAATATAAAGAAATATCATAGAATCCTCCAAATAACTAAATATAACCATCCATTTTAAAATATAATATTTTAAAAAAAACATAAAAAATAAAAATATTAATCAATAGTAACCACTAACCAACAAAGATTGACTATATTTTTAATAAACTCTTCCAATTGGATACTTGAATATGTTATATCAATTAAAATAAATTAAAAATATTAAATATGTAAGAATGTAGTTAGATTACTAGTAATTAAAAGAACAAAGTTTTAAATATAATAAATACTAACAAAGTTTCAAAAATATTACATTTCTCTCCAAAAATTCAATCTCTTGTATAAATAGTACACTTTGATATTGATTAAGAACTCAACCATCAACGTTAAATGTCAATTCAAATACAATTATTAATATAGAAATAGTTAAAATACTTCGAACCATAAAAGAAAATTCGGGGTAACTGAATTCATTATCTTTCTAAAATGTAAAAATATCCAAATCAAATTTCTTATTAACACGTGCTTTGTCTAAACAAAACTTCAGTTATGTTTTTTATACAAAGACATCACCCATACTCTCAAAATTATCATATTCCTACGATATTGAAAAGAATAATCCATAAAAAGTAATATTATTAGAATAATAACTAAAGTATAAAAAAGAAATTAAAATTTATCACAAGGCATGTATTCAATTTTCCTTTACCTTTGTTATTTTGCTCCCCACTTGAATAAATACCAATATGAATGGAAGATGATGCAGCCGAAGAAGATGTACTTGAATTGGCCATATATTTATCAAACAAAGAACATAATTTGTCTCGAACATTGACCAATTCCATTGAACTATGACCATAAATTTTTTTATATGCCTAATCAACAAATGTCAAATTGTAAGAAGGGTATAAGATAACCGCCATAACCAATATTGTGCCAAAATCAGAGCAATACTATAAAAATTTATCCAACATCTTTTTTTCTTATCTTTTAAATAAACATCCTCACTATTAGAATATTCATTCAAAGTTAAAAAAGCTACAAACACCTTAAGAAAGTACAAATTCAAAGTGGGATATCTTTGATCAAGAAAATATGCACTAAAAACTAACTGATATTCTCTAAATCACTTAAATACAAGTGACAAATAGTAATTTTGTAATAAAATGCACTCTCAAGCATAAGATAGGTAGAATTCTATCTTGTTAGTACATTTTGTTTTTATGCTTTCTTATTATTCAAAGATACTTGTCTCACATATTCCAAAAACTTTTATTTTCTTATTTGTGACCTTTTCACATATTTCACACTAATTGTAGACAATTCATTTTCTACTAATTTCAATCCATTTTGCACAATTAAATTGATGATACGAGCACAACAATAAATATGAAAGTAATCTCTATTGCTCGCAAGTGCTTTCCTAAATCCTAATTAAAAATTTTAACATATTTACATAAGAATTATTAACTGATGCGTTATCCAATGTTATTGAGAATATATTTTTCTCAATACCCCATTCAAACAACCATGACAACAATTTTTCAACCAAACAAATTCCATTATAAGGTGGTGGCATCAAGCTAAAATTCAGTAATTTCTTTTGTAAAATCCAACCCTTATCAACATAATGTGTAGTGAGAGACAAATAACCATATGTGGTAATTGAAGTTCATAAATCAGATGTCAAACAAATACTACCTATAATTTACTCCATAATTTTTTTTTTAATTTTATCCTTTTCTCTACCATGCATATTCAACACATTAGCTTTGGCAGTATTTCTAGAAATATTACGAACTTAAGGTTGCAAATACTTAAAAAGAGTTCTTATGCCATCATGCTCAACAAATTGAAATGGTAAATCATGCTCGACTAGTGCCATAGCTAACATATCATGATACATAGTAAAATCAAATTGTGGAGCACGTGGACATAGAACCGGAGGTATGGTCTATAATCATTTGACGCGGAGAACGTGGAGAAGACAATTTAAGACAATTGGCTAGATGTTTATTCATGTTACCTGTCTCAGAGCTGCTTTCAGAAATATACATTTTCCCACATAATTTGCACTTGGATCGTAATTTCCCATCCACAAATGCATTAAGAGGCAACTTCTCGAACATCTCCCACACTTCAGATGTTTTTCTTCTCTTACGTTTTCCATCATGTCTCTTTGGCTCATCTACTGGTATGTCATTATCTTCTATCAAATCAGTCAAATTCATTAACATTAGGAATTGAATTTGACTCCATCTACAAACCCAATATGATCCCGCACAACAAAGTTGCAAATAATGATTTAGAAGTTTTATTGATATGATCACTGTATATTAACAAAAACAGTTAAACAGTTAAATTCCTAAGTAAACATTATTATATTATATTATATGAGATGATTATCCAAGCACATGGACATGGTCAGATGTCTTTATAATTCATATACAACAAATTTGTGTTCACATTTTCTGTACAGTTTCAACTAACTAAGATTACTTTCCGAGTTTCATCTCCTCATTAGCTGAATTAAGCTTTAAATGGAAAACATGCAACTATTAGATAATTCATAATCAAAGCTATTGTTGGGTTTGATTAATTTCTATTTTCTAATTAGTATGTAGTATTATATAATTCAATAAATAATTTTACGTACCTTTCAGACATGAATGGTGAGGTACATGTACAGTACTAATACATGCTCAGCTGAACTAAACTGAAATATTGTCGAAAGTATTAATATCGACAACTCTAGCAGTGTCTTCCAATAATGTTGTTTAAATTTTCAACATCATAATGAATCAAGTTCAATTTTACAATTGAAAAACAGAGCAACGAGATAGTAGTAGACAAGTCAATAAGGGATAGACACTACATCCTCTCTGTAGACATTTGGCAGCCTTGTCTATGTGTACTCTCATCAACAATAAATATTTCCTATGCGCAATAAGCATCCATTAAACAGAGAACAAAGGAATGAATGTGGATACACAGTAAATTACAGCATTTAAGATTGAAGAATGAAGTATTCCAAATCTGTTCCGTTTTCTTGTTTTGGATAGAAGGAGAAGAATGAAACTGGAGCCGTGTAGCCTGCAAGCAAGGAGAATGAATCAGTGCCAACTGAGACTAGGCGAATAGAGATTAGGGTTCCTTGCCCAATTCCGATTTTCCTTTGAAATATATTTTTGGTTTATGACACATAAATTCCTTGTCTTTTAAGTAATAATTTATAAAATTAATATTTAATACATTAATTAGAGCATATGTTATGATAATTAGAAAAAAAATAAAGTTTATTTAATTATAACAATTAAGTCCTTAAAATAAACTATAATAATATAATAAAATTAAAGATACTTAATATTAATTAGAGCATATATTATAATTCTATCATATTAACTTCTATAATTTTGTTAATTTAAGTTATTATAAATAATATAAAATATTTTTTTATATTAACAAATATTAATAAAATACAATGATAAGTTGTATTGTAATAATAAAATAATTACAATAAACAATTGTATAATTTAATTAATATAACACATCTAATGTATCATAAAGTTTATTTTAACATTATTTATTAATATTTAACAAAGTTAATAATTATTTGCTTTATTTTAGAATTTATTACATTAACATAATACTAGCATAAATATTTAATGTATATGTATATGTGTGTGTATACGTATGTCATGAAATTTAATGAATTCAAATACCTAAGAGGTTAATTGTATAAATAATTTAATTAATATTATCTCTCAAATTTACTAAATTTAACATGCTAAGTTGCTAATAAGCTATTACTAACCCACATAAACAGTCTAATTCATTGTCTACACATACTTAATTGAGTTTCATATTTATTATTAATAAGAACATATATTTATAATTTTATTATCATATTAAACTAAACATTCTAATTTTTTATTATATCAAATTTATTTTATATAGAAAATATTATGAATTATACAAGAAAAATATAAAAAATCAAAATTAAAATTTAATGTGTAATAATGAGCGGATGGATTCAAATGATACATTTACTCGTTTATTATTATTGGGTAATAAATGAATTAGTGAATTGTAACGAAATAATTATTTAAATAATTAATCCTATCATAAATAGATTAACAGATAATAAACAAATTGATGAATGTAAATAAGTTGATGGATCGTAAATAGATTAACACGGCATGATTATTTTACTAAATAATCGTATTATAAATGAATGAGTAGATTAAAATTCTCAAATTCTAACGCAATCTGTTTACTAAACTAGTAATATAAACATGATTCATTTATTAATGTCGTCAAAAAATTATAAACCCAAATTGGAATTGTCATTTCGGGTAATCGTGTTTGCCACCCCCACTGGCAGGTGATCATGTGTTTCGCAGGATTTCCCGTTACTCATGTCTCTCTGGAATTTTTATTGTTGGTATACAACCACAATGCTTCCAACTGCGGGTGTCCGCAGACCCTTAGGTCTTTGGAGTTCCCTCCGTCCCCTTTCAAGGACGGGAGCCTAAGGAGACCATAAGTTTCTTTCGTTGGATTCATGTACACTACTATCATCAGTTTTTGTACCAATATTAAGTGCTTTCTCTGACTCTTGGTACTTTTGACATCTCAACTTACTTAAAAGAAATGAGACTTTATCCGCAAGGGATCGTCGAATTTAATGTACTCTGAAATCTTCTAGACACCAATGTGAACCAATGATTACAAACAAAAAGAAATCTACATACAAAAGAAGAATTGTTGCTGATTGGTTGTATTGGCGATAAAAGAAGAATAATAATTCAATTTAGCTTTGTGACTTTCGGAAACAATGCAATTGGTGTATATGGGCAGGAAAAAACCTATTTTGAAAAAAAAAATTTAATTTCCATTAAATTAAGCAAAAGAGTATGGTGGCAACAAAAATTTATTTTCATCGAGTGAAAATACATCTAATTTTTACTAGGCAATTTTTTGTTTTTTTTTTTTTTCACTTTATTCAATTTTAATTTATTTAAATTTAATTCTTTTTTCTTTATAACTTCTCAATTTCTTTCAAAGTTTTACTAAAATTTTATTTAAATATATTTTTTAAAATATTTGAAAGAATTATATTAAGTGATAAGTTATAATTCACTTTTTATAGTGAATTGTTTTATCTTGTCTATAATTTTTACTTTAATTAATTTAAAAATTTTTCACGTAAAATTTGTGTTATTTATCATCATCATCATTATTATTATTATTATACGATAAATATTACTATTTAAATATGATAAAAGATTAAATCTATTATTTTTATTATTGTGATTATTTACGCGCCAATTGTCGTTGTTCCTTCATTTTTTTTTTTTTCAAGGCTTTGCTTGTCCAAACATTGTTATGACATCCCTCATCGACGGTCTGTCCTTGGGGAGTTTGGCAGGGCAGAGAATTGCTCTTCTAAGGACTAAAAGCATCTTTTCTTGAACATGCTTACCGGTTCCTACGTTGAGTTCAAATGCTGCTTCTAAGTTTCTATTATCTCTATTCATCCTTCCAATCCATTCAACAATGTCAGTAGTTTCCTATGTTGAGTTCAAATGCTGCTTCTAAGTTTCAGTTTTCTGTAATCATCCTTCTAATCCATTCAACAATGTCTACAGATTCTCCAAACTCAGGTTCTAGCGGTTGCTTTTCAGTGAGTAGCTCCAGTAGAGCCACTTTAAAGCTGTATCTGTCTATCTTTTCATCAACCTTTAATGTCTATCCATACCCTGCCAAAAATTCATAAAACTATTATAAATCTCAGTTACGGAAATATGTCAGAGGTAAAAATGTTCTATCTGTGGCATAGAACTAATGACAGATAATCTTTCCTCAGACATTCCCATGTACTTTTTAGTTTATGCAACTAAAACAAAAAAGTTCACCTGCCAAAGGCAGAAAAAAACTAGTAAGTTATATTGTGGTTGCCATGCAAGGCTTCTCCACAGTTTCCATAGCTTTCCCAGCACATTAACCTTTCCAACAAAATCGCCACTGCTTTTTCTTTCAATATCAGCTCTTCATCTTCATAACTTTTTAACTGCCACGATGTGTTCAATTGTGACCGCTCAGCCTTGTGAACGTTTCCTGTTGCTACCATTCTAATTACATTTGATTCCTTGATGCAGACTACAACATCAGCACTTGTGAAACCAAGCCTCTCGAAAGCCATAAGACTCCACGGACAAACTCCATTTCCCATTTCCAATTTTTCTTTGAAGTAACTTCCATTTGAATACGACTTATTATGCAGAGATCGAGCTTCAAAAGATCCATCCAGCAAGGATGTGCATCGCGTGCAAGCCCTATGCCTTGATACAATTGGTGACTATTAGCTACATGGGGGAAGGACACCCACACAGGGACCAGCATTGCCAACAAGGGCATCTGGGTTTATTGTTCTTAGCAAACCATTTGCTCGAACTAGTCCTTTTAGCCTGTTGCATGAAATATTGAGCACTTCTAATGCAGAGAGTTTCAAAAATTTTCAGGTATGCCACCAGTTAGAGAGTTATTGTGTAAATAAAGAATAGCCAACGTGGACATATGGATATTGCTTTTTGAATTTCTCCAGTCACTTGGTTGTTTTGATTCAAATTTGCTAATGTCCCACATGAAGCAATGCTAGATTGAACGACGCTAGAAAAACGGTTTCGTGAGAGGTCAATCACTAAGAGTGAAGGAGAGTCCTGAAACTAGTCTGGGATTTCACCTACTAACTTATTGTTTGAGGCTATAAATGTTTGCGAATTTGGAAATGAAAGAACGGTGGGAAGCTGAGGAGATCTGAGGTGATTACGAGAGATATCAATGAAAGAAAGTGATGAAGAAGGGGCAATATCATCTGCGATTCCACCAGTGAGACTATTATTTGCCAATTCTAACCTACGAAAAGCTTCTCAAGTCTGTCAAGCCCAATTGGAATTGTCCCAGAAAGCTGATTCTTCTGCATTCAAACGCGAACAATCGAATGACAAGTTGATGAGCTAACTAGGATTGTCCTGAGAAGGCATTGTTGAATTGAATGAGCTAGGTGAGATTGACTCCATTGCACAAACTTGCTGGGATTTCACCGGAGAATGAGTTGATGATACATCCAACCAATGCAATGGTGAATTTTTGCGAGGACCACCAGACAGTGGACCTGAAAGTGAGTTGTTCCGCAGCTCAAATGCCTCCAATTGAATCAACCCATCTAGTCCAGCAGGTGCTTGGCCAGAAAGCTGATTGCACATCAGATTCAAGAGCTGTAAATTTTTCAGTTGAGCAATTTCAGCTGGACTTTGATGTGACAACATGTTAACAGAAAGATCCAGCAATTGTAAGGAAGTAATATTGCCAATTTCTTCTGGAAGTTTGCCTTCAAAGTTGTTCTTCTATAAAAACAGTGTCTCCAATAGCTCAAGCCTTCCCAATTCAGCTGGAATCTCCCCACCAAGAACTGCCAAGTCAAGATACTGTAGATGGGTAAGATTTCAAAATTTCACTGGGATTTGACCTTCAAACTCATTGTATCCAAGAATCATATTCTCCATCAATGAAAGTTTCCCAAGCTATTGCGGTATCTGACCAGTGAGATTATTCCTAAAAAAGGCCAAGAAAGTTCAACTTTTGCAAATTGTTGAATGACACAGGAATTGATCCTTCGAAGAAAATCCCCCTGAGATTCATAGTCTTCATTGAAGTTGCATTTCGGGATCCTCAGGTAGGAATCCTAATAAATTATTGGTTGAAGAATTCAGGTAATTTAGTCCAGCTGCTCTTCCAAGACAAGCTGAAAACTTTCCATTAAGGAACTTATGGCCCACATAAAAGCTCTTGAGTGACGTGCGATTAAATACAGATTTTGGCAGTGATGAAGAGAACCTATTGCAGCACAAGTTGAGGAGAGGTAAGACTTTGTAGCCACTGGAAGGCATCTGAAATATGCCCATTAAGATTCATGTGGGAGAGATCCTGCTTTTCAACAGCACCATTGAAGTTGAGCCACACTCCAGTTCAGTGGCAATGAGCTGCATATTTCCTAGCCACATTATCCGAACACTTCCAATCACAGTTGAAAATTAAGGTGGCCTGAGTTCGTTAAAGCAGGATGCTGATATTGTGAGTTGTGGGCATGAATTTGCGGAGCAGAATTGTCAGCCGAGATCCCTCTCCCTTGGCAGAGTTCTGTCCGTTTTTATCATGTTAAGGGGAAGTTTTGTTCTTGGAATTATATAGCTGTATTTCTGTACTACATATGACATGTAAATTTTTTAACTTTCTCTTCAGGGTTATGCAGACTCTTGTATAAATAGATCACCATTCCTGTAATTCATATATAGTTGAAAATACAAAGGACATACTCAATACAATAGCTTCTTATTTCTCTTTGTTCAAACTTGGTATCAGAGCCACCATCATGGCCAATCCCTCCATAAATCCAAGCTTTACTTTCAAGTCAAGAAAGCAACCAACCTGTTGGTTTGCCACTCACTCAAAACCAAACAAATCTATCATTTTGTGCACCAGTGAAATTGCACAGAAGCAATTTTCTTGTGCGGAAAACACGTTTTGTCACCATCAAAGGCAATGACCTGGAAGGATACATAAATGGCTCAAAGAAGGCTTCAGAAAGATGCATCATCTCTCCTACTGAAGAAGAAAGCTTAACAACCATTAAGAGTCAAGCCTTCATCCATTGGCGCAAGTAAGACCAACTTCTTCTGAGTTGGCTATTCTTAACCATCAGTGAAGGTGCTTTGACATCTTTCACAAATTGTCACTGCAAAGGAACTACGGGGTGCAAAGGAACTATGGGATGTTCTTATCTGAGTCTCAAGCGTGAACCATGCAGCTTAAAATCAACTTTAAAACACCAAGAAGGTTCAATGACAGTAAATGACTACAGTGCAAAGATTAGAGGGCCTGCTAATGCACTTGCAATCCCTGGAAAACCGGTCAATGAGTAAGACCTCATTGAGCACATACTGAATGGACTTGGAATAGAGTATGATCCAACAGTTGTCAATATAGCATGCATAACGAGCAATATGACAATTGAGGATGTTTATGCTGAACTCATTTTTTTAGATTTGCCTAGAGCACAACAACATGACAGAAAATGTAAGCATAAAAGCAAATTTTGTAGTTGAAAACAATCAACAAAATTGGAACCAAAGGAAGAATGAATTTTTTGGAGGAAGGAATCAAGGGATTGCAAGTGGAAGAGGAGCATTAAGAGGAAGAGGAAGGGGTAGAAATAATCAAGGAAGAGGTCGTCAGTCCTGGATAACATGTCAGATGTGCAACAAAGCAAGGCATTCTGAAACTTCCTACAGGTATCACTTTGATCAGGACTTTGAAGCCAAAAACGCTAATTCTCAGCCTCAATCCTCAACCTGTGTCACCGAACAAGAGCAACCAAATAAATTAGTTTGGTACCTTGACTGTGGGGCAACCAATCATGTGACTAATGACTTGGCCAACATCTTCACCAAATCAGAATTCAAAGGTAAGGATAATCTTACCATAAGTGATGGAAATAAACTTAAAATTTTCCATATAGGACATAGTCACCTGCACACAACTACGGCATTCACTCCAAAGCTCAAAGATATACTCTTTGTTCCATAAATTACAAAGAATTTGCCGAGTGTTTCCAAACTTGCATATGATAATAACCTGATAGTTGAGTTTAATGAGATTGGCTGAGTTGTTATGGACAAGATGTAGATGAAAGTGCTGTAAGGAGTGGTTAAGGGAGGTCTATACTTGCTCAAGGGAGTGAAGAAGATTAAGAACATCTTAGTCATGAATTTAATAAATCTAACTGTCTGTTGTCTATTGTTTCCTTATTTGCTTCTACAAATGATGATCCTTTGGACATCAACACTAAGTCTGTAATGAACTTGTTAAGTAGAAATTGAATAGTTTTAGGAATGAATTTGAGAGCGTACTAGATATGCTTCATAGGAAGTTTAGTCACTCGAGTGTGCCAATGAGCCACTTGAACTTCTTCATTCAGACCTATGAGCTCTAGCATCATTTTCATCCGAAAATTATTACAAATTACTTGAATGTGGTTGTTGACTTTAGTAGGTATTCATGGATTTTTCCTCTTTAAAAAATGTCCCAAACAACACAAGTGTTTTTAAAATTCAAGAAACAAACTGAAACTCTCCTAAACAGAAAAATCATGACCCTTCAAACTAATATGGAAAGAGAATTTCAATCTTTGGTCTTGGACCTATATATGATGCCATTGTGGTGAATATCTCTTCAAGACTTGATTTGATGACATTAGAAGATGTTTTCTTGTAACTACTAATCTTTGAAGGCGTGATTGAACACAACATCATTGGCAACATAAACATTGAAGTAAACATAACAACCAGCAACAAAACAAATGTTGGAACCAAAGGAGAAACAATTTAGGTGGTAGAGGCAACAATCACCCAACAGAGATAGTTTCAGAGGTAAAGGTAGAGGAAGGTCAGCATCAAAAAGGTCACAATCCAGGCTTGTTTGTTAAATTTACACCATAGTAGGGCATACTACCACAGCGTGGTGGTACATGTTTGATCAAGATTTTAAACCCAAGAACACAAGCAATCAAGGACAAATCTTTGCATATGTTACAACCTAAAGACAAGCAAGTGAAGGAGACTAATTCTCAGACACTAGAGTAACAAATCATGTGACTAATGAGCTAAGTAATTTGTCCACTAAAAGTGAGTACAAAGTTATGAAGAAATTAGTTGTTGAAAATGGAAGAAAATTTGATATTTTACATATAAAAAATAGTTACTTGCATATTAGAAATCAAACACCTTTGAAATTAAAATGCATTTTACATGCCCCAAGCATAATAAAAACCTAATTAGCATATCAAAATTAACCCATGACAATGATCTAATAGTCAAGTTTAATAACAATGGTTATGTTGTGAAAGACAAGAGGCAGAAGATAGTGCTACAAGAAGTGGTTGAAGGTGACTTATATATGATTAAGGCATAAAGGAGATTCAAGACGAGTCTAGTTAGGAGTCCATAAGTCAGCATCTTTCGAGTCACCAATTTCCTTATCTGCTTCAATAAAAATTAATTATTTTGAAGTCTTAGAGTATGCTCTAAATTTAACGAGTGAAGATGTTAGAGTCAAGTCAATGGAATCTTTGAATGTTAAAGATGTTATGCATAAAAGACTTAGCCATCCTTTTAAGATCTTACCCTTTTATGATAACTTTAAACTTATCAATAAAGCACTTTTTTCTGATTTTTATAATGCATGCCAATATGGAAAGGTTCACAAACAAACCTTAAAAACTGGCATTAACAGAACCAACAAATTCCTTGAGATTTTATACTCAGATTTATGGAGTCTTGCCTCAATTGCATTAGAAAATATTACAAATATTACATTAACATAGTGGATGATCGTACTAGATATACTTAGATTTTTCCTTTGCAAAACAAATTTCAAACAAGGCAAATTTTTCTTGAATTCAAAAAACATATAGAAAGACATCTAAACTGCAAAATTTTGACCTTAAAAACTGATATGGAAACAAAAATTAATCATTTAAAATCAGATTTAAAAGAACAAGATATCACCCTCAGATATTCATGTTCTTACACACCTATTCAAAATGGAATTATATAGAAAAAGCATAGATACTTGATAAAAACAAGTTTGACTCTATTGGCTTTAAGTTAATTTGCTTTTAAATTTCTAGCAAAAAGCGTTTGAGACGTCAGCATTCCTGATAAACTAACTCCCCACATATATCCTTAATCATTTATCACCTTATGAAGTCATGTACAAGTAAAAGGGTACATTTTTCACCTTTGATGTCCATACTATCAAATGCATATTTATAAGCTATAGTTTAAAGCAAAACAGATGCTTTCTTTGCATAAAAATACAAAAATCCTTTGGTGTCAAGCATATATGATTATACACAATTACTTTTGATCCCATACTTTTTTGACCTAAGGAATCAAGAAAATTATATGAATCTTTAAGCCATTTTTAGTAGATTATAACGTTTGATTATGGAGTTTCATCACAACCGAAAACAAGCCAATAAAACCATATTAATGATTATCCTTCTTATGAAAACACATTAGAAATGAACCAATAAATAGTCCACACAAACATACTAGAAAACCAATCAATAAACTCATCTAATGACAATTAGATCTAAAGATAGAATCTATAAACCCAAGATATACTGTGCTAAAAAACAAAAAAGTGACGAAAGAAAGAATACCAGACAATGCAATAGAAGCTACGAAGGACAAAAAATGAAAGAAAGCAATTGTTAAAGAATTCGATGACTTGATCAATAATAACACCCGAGGTTTAATAAAAGCAAAACATAACATGAAGATTATATGAAACAAATAAGTATTTAAGATAAATAAAACCTAGATGGAACAATATTTAGACACAAAACAAGGCTTGTAGCCAAAAGATTTCATCGAACAATGACAATCAACTTTACTGAAACTTTTAGCCAAGTAGTTAAATCTTTTACAGTGAGAGCAATAATAAGTCCAGTTGTGCATTATGATGGGGAAGTAAAATAAGGGGATATAAACGATGCCTTCTTAAATGGCACCATAACTAAGGCAGTCTACATGGAATAAGTTGAAGGCATTGAAAATAGAAGAAAACTAGGTCATGTGTGCAAGCTAAACAAAAACCTATATAGTTTGATACATGCACCAAAGACCTAGTATGAACGGTTAAAATTAGTTTTGTTAGGTTGAGGTTTCATTAACCTTAAAACTGACACCTTACTATTCCTATTATAAAAAAAAAAAAAAAAAAAAAAAAGGGATGATCATTATACTTGTCTATATAGATGACATATTGGTTACAAGAAGCAAAAAGAACCAAATAAATGATACCATCCTCAAACTAAATAAAACATTCTCTTTTTTTGGTGTTGAAGTCAAAAAAGATGCATAAGAGATGCATCTGTGCCAAGCCAAACATATTCAGGATCTGTTGAAGAAAAGTATGCATAATTGCTAACAAATGCCTATTCTTTTAAGTACTCGTGAGAAATTTGCTAAAGATGAAACTATCAAATTCTCTGATAAGACACTATATAGGAGTATAGCAGGTGCATTGCAATAGTTCACATAAACAAAGCTAGAAATAGCTTTCAGTGTGAACAAAATAAGCAAATTTCCAGAGAATCAGAGACAACATCACCATTGTATTAGTACAAAAGGATACTTAGGTATTTACAAGGTACTCAAGTTCATAGTCTATAGTTATGAAATGAGGCAAAAGACAGTTGGTGTGCTTTAGTGACGCAAACTAAGCAAGAGATACCAATGACAGCAAATCGATCAATGAACATGCAATTTTATTAATAGTGAACCTAATCTCGTAGAGATCAGGGAAGCAAAGAACAGTCTCAAAGTCAAGCACTAAAAATGAGTATAAAGCCTTGGCCTCAATAGTAGTTAAAATTACTTGGATCAATTCTCTACTTAAAATGTTAAATCTAAAACCACAGATGAAATTAGTAATTTGGTATGGCAATTTAAGTGCAATCTCATTAGCTGAGAACCTTGTTTTCTATGGATGATTAAAATACATTGAAGTAAATGTGCATTGTATCATGGAAAGAGTAACAAGTGGAAAATTTGAATTGAGACATGTTCCCACAAAAGACCAACTAGAAGACATAATGACAAAGGCATTATCAAATGATATATTTCAAGTATTGAAGAATTAACTTGGCATGTTACCAGAAAGCTAAGTTTGAAAGGGAGAGTTGGAAATGTAGGCTGACATGTTATGCCATCATCAACCTGTAAAAGCAGCTTTCAACATGCACCTCATAGCAAACAATTTATTACCTCGGTATCAATCAGTACAGCAATAATTGAAAGAAGAAGGTTCATAATGTTTTCAATAATTGTAAAAAGCTAGTTCATAAATAACAACTGAGTTGTACTAGACTAAATTAAGACCTTACATCTGTAATCTCTAAAGTTTAGGTTTTTCACTTGTATTTCACTATATATATGTAACAATCTATCTTCAATGAATTGAGAAGAATTTCACTAAATTCCTTCAGTTGAAACTTTCTAAATTTTATTAATTTCACTATAACTCAGAATCTAAATCATATGTAATAATATTGCAAATATACCACATTCACCAGTATGTGTTGTGGCGCTTGGTACCATTCCTATGTGTCTATTAATACATTATATATGTTATAAT
>CP135559.1:3889024-3947738 GCA_032401905.1 Swietenia macrophylla | reverse complement strand
CCCGCCCTCTTTTTTATAAGATAATGAATGAATGGGTTGATATTTACATATGAATTGTCTAATTTGACCGAATGTTGGTGGTAGATTAAAATAACAAATAAGGTCGAAATTTAGAGCCACTGGACTACCTTGCCCCATAAACAATAACATTAAATTGTATTTGCTACTTGGTCTTGTTACTCGCTAAGCCTGTGAAGAGATCATTGTTGGCAAAAATTAAGTCATAGTACAATAGTTTTTAAAAAACAAGAAAGAAGTTATTTTTTAAAATATATTTAATTTTAAATATATAAATTTAAAATTAACATTAAAATAATTATTGAGTTTTAACTCTAATTAAGAAACAAATCATTAAAAATTAAATAAGATATTTTATTCTTTTTTATTACATTTCTACTACTTATATTTTTTATTTCCTGAAAATATGATTAAATTTTTATTACAAAGTATTAGAAGATTAAAAAAATTATAAAATTATATATTAAAAGATTGCATAAGAAAAGATTTATTTATAAAAGACATTCACTTAAAGTAAAAATCATTTTCATTCATTTTTGTCACATTTTTAATCATATGCACATATAAAGGATCAAAATTTTAAAATAATTTTTATTTCAAAAATATGTTCATTTTAGTTATTTGCATTATCACATCATTATTACAATAAAATTCTCTAAATGCACATAAACTACTTTACACATAAACTATTTTTAAAACTAACAATGCTTTTAAAAAATCAAGTTTAACATTTAATTGATTTTTGGACCAAAATAATGTATTTGCACATCGGGAATACTTTTTGGGTACAAAAATGATAGCAAAAGTTCTTGTTTCATGCTCATAGTAATTGAGTAATTGAAATAATTAAAATATAAAATATTTTATTCTTAAATACTAAAATAATTGAAATTTTTTTGATTTAAAAGTATAAAATATCTAAGACCACCCCCATTACTCCCATCAAAATCTCCTCTTATCAACCCACCAAAATTAGGGGTAAGTAACAATTCTAAATAGAATTAAAACCACAAAATATCAAACCAATCAATTTGATTTTAGAATTGAAACCAATTCCTTTATAGTAGGTTTAATTTCACATATAAAATACTAAATATTTTTGGTTTAGTTTCGGTTTCACTAATTTTATAACCAGAACTAGAATGGAATAGAAAAACTAGTTCATACTTTGAAAACTAAAAACATCAAATTGGACGATTAGTTTATAAATATTTATTTAGCTTAATTTACTAGGTAAAATTTAATTTAAAAAAATAAATGATGAGAAATGGCCAAGCAAAGAAAAGAACCCAAATTTCTCATTCTTTGTTCTTTTTCCCAACATAGAAGCCATGGAAATCGATGAAGGAAAAAGTTTTTTTCAAAAAAGCGATCTACTCATCTCTCTTTAGTAACTTATTTCTCTAATTTTTTTGTCACTTAATTTTTCGTTTATGTATTTCACTACTTTTATAATTTGATAACATTGATTTTTTTAAATGCAATTAACTTAAATATTTATGGCTATGTGTTTCACACATTATGTGAGTTTATTAGCCATTGAACTAATAATTTTTTTGACACATAGTTATTTTTTTGAAACGCAATTTGGAAAAATTAATAATGATTAAATGTCATCTGAAATTCTCTACAAAGGTCGTTGTTGTTGCATTGACATGATACACTTTATAAGCATTGTTGTCGCTTTATACGGAAGGAAATTGGTGCAGGATTTTATTCTAAATTACAAAACTCTTCTGAGCCCCTCAACGATGAAATCTTCCTCAAAAGGTTATGCTTTATGAATGATGAAAACTAATCCTTTGACTTCCAACCTGTTTAAAGTTTCCTGAGTTGTTCGTTGCTTAATAATTGTGTTTAGAAGTGATTGCATCTTTTTCTAATTTTCATCTTGGTAGAAGTTTATGTTGGACTCACGATGGCTAAAATGGTGTTGTGAGAACTTACGGTTAAATCTTCCTTTTTAATTTGAGCTTTTGAATCATATAACCTAGAAATTAACTCATTTTTAAGGATTTGATTATATCTATAAACTTTGTTAAAAATTGTTATGCTTTTCTTGATAAATATAAAAAATTTATATTTTGATAAAAAGGATATTTTGTAATCAAACTCAAACCGAACTAAAATCAATAAATAAGGTATTCTATAAGTTGTGATTTTAAGATTTAAAGATTAAATTTATTTAAGGTAGATTTTAGTTTTTAAGTGAAACCAGACCCAAAAATTGATATACTCAACCTTAGCCAAAATTTCAAGAGGCTAAACCCACCACTCGCTCACCGCAACATTAATTGTTACCATCAAACCCATTACAGTCGCTGCCCCATCACCACAGTCCCTCGTGTTGCAACCACCACGCAGTGTGTGTTGATGAGGCGGAGAGTGAACAACTGGCTATATCTGCTCCCACCAAACCTATCATAGTCACAACCCACCATTGCAAGACTTGCGCAATTTGTCTCAACGAAGTGGAAAGTGAAGAACCAACTTGATTTTGGTACGTGATAGGTCCGGTCCCATCAAAGCTTGTTTATAATTGTCAAGTAAATAATATTCTCTTAGGGCGAGAATAGACCAAGACAGTTTGGATTGTAAATCTGATACTTTCCTATTGCATTTGATAGAAGCACATTCCATATGTACCTTGGATTCTTAATAGAAGCACATTAAGAACGTCTTGGTTTATCAATATCCCCTCTTTCACTAGAACCTTGTCCTCAAGGTTCATGTTAAGGAATCTATCAGGTGGTGAATCGTAGTATGAATCGATTACAGGATCCTCTATTTCACCATCGGTGTGATCTTCATTATTGGTTCTCTCTTCCAACAATAAAAGTTAGGGATTGTGGCACTTGTGTCTCACTACAAACTTGTCGTCACAATTAAAACAAAGGCCTTTGGCTCGTCGTTTCTACATTTCTTTCTAAGATAAATGTTTAATTGGAGCCCTTAGTGGCGGTCAGTTGAATGATGGTGGCCATGTGAATTTATGTTGGCGAGTTAGTTGATCATCTCACATGCGTGCAAGGCTGACAGCTTCCTTCAAGGGCTTTGGTTTGAACATTCAGATTTGTTCAGCTATTTCAGGTTTGAGGCCTCATATAAAGTCCCAATTAGTGCTTTCGCCACCCATCCTTGTACCCGATTACCCAGCCTCTCGAACACCTTTTGCTAGTCTCACGAGGTGCCTACTTGTTGAACACGGAATAATGCTTCGTCAAAGTCTTAAGCTTGGTCAAAGCCTACACCATCTGTGGGTTCGAATCGAGCCCACAGCTTCTCTTTGAAAATTGTTCATGTTACCTCTCGTCCTTTCTGCTTGTTCGATCGGCGCAACTATTGCCACTATTGGTTGACTTTCTCCTAAACATGGAACGAAGCTAGGGTGATTTTTTGTGTGTTCGTGGTGCCTTTGTACTAAAAAAAATTGCTCAACCCGATTAAGCCATTCGGTTCAATAGAAAAAATTCAAGTTTCGCTAATTTAGACGTCATGAATTGTCGTCCTTCGTCCGTCTCTCATTTGAGTATGTGCAAATGAGCATCTCGACCAGTGGTGTGGTTGCTTGATCCATCTTTGGTTGATAGCAAAGCCAGAAACAATTGTCCAATGACTTCTTCTAAGTGATGTAATTTGTCCGCAACTTCGCGTTCCATTTGGTTCAAACTGTCTTGGAGTCCACTGAATCCTACTTGTAAACTATTGATCTGCTCTTTTTTGGTCACCGTCGCCAATCGCTTCCAAGCCCTGATACCGGTTGTAGGTCCCAGTCAAAGCTTGTCACAATTGCCAAGTAATTAAGAGTTTCTTAGGGTGGTGGGAATAAATCAAGACAGTTTCGATTGTAAATCTGATACTTTCTTATTACATCTTATAGCATTTAAATACATAAGGGTTAACAACTCCTCCTAAACTTAAGACCATGACTACTACAAAAAAAAAAAAAAAAATAGTTGACACTTTGCTAGTAAATAGCTAACAACAGCTCCGCACTAAACAGCCACTCACATGCTTGTCCTATTCTTGTGCAACTATGAGCACGTTGGCTTGGACTAAGTCTTGGTACAAAAATATGCTGCTAGCACATCCCATTCACCACCACGTTTCATATGTACTTTGAATTCTTAGTAGGAGCATGTTGAGAAAGTCTTGGTTTATCAGTATGACTTCGTTTTAATGTTTTATGCGTGAATTCTTTCTCCTTAGTAATGAAGTACATGATAGATCTCGAAAAGTTTACACCATATTTGTAGATTAAAATTAATCGCGCATTTGATGAAGTGTCTTTACTTGAAAAATACCAGGATCCAAAATTTTCTATGTTTAATGTTGTAGCAGAAACTCAAACTAAATCTCTGTATAACCATTCATGTACACATAGCAAATGGTCCTGTTCGAAACGGGATTGTTGAAACATGGGCTGGTGGCCTGTGATTAATTTAGTTTGAAAACAATTAATATTGCTCCGCAGGCAAATCCTATTTTTGCTTCAAGTCCTAATTTGATTAAGTTTGGTTGGCTATCATTGTTGCAAGATACACTCACTATTCATTTTCTGGGAATAAGATCTTGCAAAGTCCTACATATGTTGTAGCAGCTTATTAGAAGAATTTTAAGAATAATGGGAAGATATTTTGTCTTTTAAGCTGAATTTTATTCACATACAACAAAGAGATGTAAATCCCAAGTTTTAGAAATGCCTATAATTTAATAACTTTGAATGGGCAGAAGATCATACGAGTCCTAAACAGATAATTGACTTCTTGTTTGTGGAGGTTGGCAAGTTGTCTATGAAATTTGTATTGTTTGGAAGGAATTTGCATGAGTACAGCAATCTGAAGTGCAAAGGCGATTACAATAAATTATATGTAAGTTAGTTTAGAATCGAACTTATGTTGTCATGACTAATAAATGGAAATCCTGTGATAATATTCTTCAGAGTTTCTTGACCGCAGAGAAAGGAATCCATTGGGGTAACTTTTACTTTCACAGATCAACAAAAAACATGCATGGTTTGAGCATTAATTAAGATCATCCTTTTATAATCACCAATTTGCATTTCTAACATCATGTCAGTTAAGGAATATTCTTAAGTGACGAACCAACAAATCTGTATCCCAAGATAAATCTACGCTAAATTCACGATTATTCTCTAATAAATAAAAATTACAATAAACGGTTTTAAATCAAAAAAATACAATTTGGGAACAGTCAGCAAAAAAACAATAACAAATTACAACTTAAAAAATTAAAAATAATTATCAGTCTCGTTTTGACGTGCGTGGTACAAATTCATTATCTTGCCGTAGTGCTTGTTTAGAATTCTCACTTTAAGATCCACCACTTGCTGTGGAAATGATGGATAGGTATTACCTCTAATTACATGGTGTGAAAACATAGGTACGTAGACAAATTATTAGCAAATTCTATTTAAAATTATATTAAGGATATGAATTATAGAAGATCGAACGCCACCTACCGTAACCACACTCTCTTGTGTTTGGTTTACAATATCCACTGGAAAGATAATAGATTGGACAATTGCTAGTCCTACAAAGTAAAATATATATTTAAAATATTTAAAAAACTAACTTAAGTGCTTTAATATAAGACTCTCTTACCTTACATTTTCCTTAATGAAACCTTTTTCAATTTTTGTCTAAGTTTCTTAAAAATTGTAGACTGCTTCCTTCGTTTAGGTGAATAACCTTTACTGCAAGTTGCCACCAGGCCATGTATGCTTGTGGTCTCATTTGTTGTACAACTCACATTGTTGCTACAACTTTCTTTTTCAATATCAGTTATTTTGCTATTCTCACAATAAAGTTTTTTTTTTTTTTTTGATATATACTCTTTCACTTTCATAATCCACTCAAAAACATATTTATAACTTTTCTCATTATCTAAAGTTATAGTCGTAACCTTAGAAAATAATTACATAATTTATTATACCGACAGTTGCTTAATAACTGAATTTTACACATCATCATATAATAAAACATTGATCAATGAATGTTCAAAATATTAATGAAAACATAATTTATTTTTGTTCTCATAAAATTTTCTAACTATCATTTCACTATTTACAAAACTGTAGAACTCATCCAGTGTGAATGAAAATAGTGGTGGGATTAGAGGCAATATCTGTAGTGGATTATGAGATGTTGTAGATAGATAAACATTTAAAGACATATGAAAACTGAGAGATGGGTCAACCGCTTTTGCTGCAACAAAAGACGCATGAGCATTAGAAGACATGCGAAAACTAAAAGATGGATCAATCGGTTCAGCTGCAATAGGAAAACTAGGTGATGATTGATCATAGAAAATCTTGTATCCAAAGTCTTTAGGAACATTGCTTATACCAAATATTTGGGATGTGCCATTCAATTTTTTATCTTGTTCATCCTCAATATAATCATATAATCACCTATAGGATCATCACACATGATAAATTTTGTCAAGATTTTGGTTTTCTCAATGATTTTTGTAGAGTCAGATTTCGTCTCAACATAAATTGTAGAGAAAACAAAAATTTCGATGAACTTTGTTGAAGACCAAAATCTTGACCAAATTTGTTGAAGGAATCAAAATCTCAATAGTTTTTGTCAAATCTCAATAAAATTAGTCTAAATTGCAAAGGAAACTATCAAGATTATTAATGTTTATCATCTTTTTTGATAGTTCAAATAGTAGTTACACCATAGAAAATCAAAAAAATCACACTAAAAAACTAGCATACTAATATTCTTTAACTTTGCAATGCATTAAAAAAAGCCAAAAAAACATTGAAGTGAAACAACAAACTTGATCTATCATATTTGGAATATAAAAAAAATACTTGTATAACAAAATGTAAACTGACTGAGTTGCTTATTTGTCAAATCGAATCGTCGTAATCACAAGTTTGTAAAATGCTAAACAAAATCTAGTTCTTCAGTTTGTGAGCTTATAATTACATTAACAGCTTCCTTCCTTTAGTTTTTAATGAACGAATTATTTACTAAAATACAACACAAAACCAATGGATATGCATTTTTGGGTAACTCTTGTTAATTTGGAAATGTAAAAGGGGTAAAATGGTCATGGTATTTTATATTTGGCCCCAAATATAAGTATAATTTAAAATGGCTATAAATGTAAAATGATATAAAAATTATGCTATTTTTATAAAAAAAAACTCATATTTGTTATTGTTGATTACTGTTCATCATACACGATATTATTTATTTCGCATTTTTACTATTTTCACAATAAGAAAATTTTTAAGTTTTTTAGTTATATTGGGTAATGGTGATAATTATGTTTAACTAAGAAACTTACTTTGGAATGTTTTCTTAAAAAAAAAAAAAAGAAGTAAAAAGAGTTGAAAAAATAGAGTTCTATATAAGAAGGAATTTTTCGCATTTAAGAAAATGCATTCCTTTTTTATTTAAAAAAGCAAATTCATACACAACTAAGGATAGGTTTGTGTTTTATGTATGCAACTTATTTCTTTTCTACAAAAGCTAAAAGAAAGTGCTGCAATGAGTGCCAAAAGTAAAAGTATCGCATATTATTTGTTTCTTTATTTTTTTGTTTTTTTATTTCCAAGTTGTTATCATATTATTCTTGTGATCTAAAAAGAAAAATAATTCAGTAGATATTATGAATCTATAATATCTAGTTTCATAAACTATAAGAATGTTATTCTAAGTATTATTAAGATGTTTTCTTGTGTTCGTTAGAAAAACAATTATACTTGTTAAAGGGAGTTCAACAGCAATTAATAAGAAAATCTTGCTGAATTAAGTCGAAAAAAGTTTGATGTATTAAGGTAAGGGAATTTTGTTGAGCAAGTTTATTTAAAAAGATTTAAAATTACGATGACAAATATAAGAAGAGATTTTTATTTTGTTTAAATCTATTAGTACTTATAATCGTTATTTTTTTTAGTGAATTATTTTTCTTTAAATATGGCCTCATAGATGTAAAATTCAAAAAACTAAACCATATTAAAATTAAGTAATCTCCTTTATTTATTATGTATTATTGTTTACTTAACTTAATTAATTAGTTAATATTGATTAAAGTTGTAAAGTTTAATATAAACAAATCCATCATAAGAAAACATAGAACCCAATGATGTTTCCTATCATATAAACCACTTGACCAATGACTATTACTTAAATCATATTTTCTAACATCTCATATTGAGTTTTCTCAAATTTAGTAAGGCTCTATGAATCATAAACAATACAATGTAACGGATACCTAATGACCTTATAATATATGTATCCTCTTAACTTGTTAGATACCTTCTTAAGTTTATGTCAAAAACACAATTAATACCTGGTATTAAAGAAAACAATGTCAACAGCTTGTTTATTACTTTGTCTTAATACACAAATGGAGAAAAAAACCAAACATGTATAATAACTAGGTTTGAAATAACCAAGCAAATGTCAAAGTGTCCTTATTGGAAATTAATTCACATTATATAAAAATAAAATGAGCATGATAATTAACTCTCATAAATGGAGCGAATGGCATGTCCTATTTATTTATAAATATAAATATTGAATGTAATAACATATCCCAATTTTTTTTTTTTTGGACTGACCTATTCTTTAAATCTATCAAACATACATTTTTTAATCAAGCCATCTTATTGAAATCCATACTAAAAAAGAACTCATTTTTTTCTTCTTGTATTTTCAAAAAAAATATTTGTGTTTTGAATTGTAATTACATCTTCTTTAACAAGCAATAATTGTTTGCTTTGTTAACATGATTTCTAAAATTTCTTTCTAAGAATATGACTTATTCATGACCATTGGCCTCAATAATAGTAAAATTGTAATTTTGTTCAACTTTAATTCTTGTTCAATCACTGATTTTTAGTTTTTGGTTTTAGACATGAACTAATGTAATAGCTACATTGAAAATATTTAGACTTGCTCGAACTCACTGTATGCTTGTGTTCAATTATTACAATTTGAACAATACTTTTCCATCTTCATCGCTAGATATCCACTAATTTTAGCATTGCACCATTTGTGATAGATTGAAGCCTTATGACATTACTAGATTTATTTCTCGACTTGTCGTTTCACTTATAAGATTATTTCACGTAACTTTGAATAACACCACTTACTTTAAGATACTATTAAACTTGACATTAAAAATATTAGTTGCAAAAAAAAAACTAAATAAGATCATTAGTTAGCTAGCAGTGTGAATGATTATTATTGTTAAAATTTGTATTGGTTTACATAATTGGCATCTTTTTGAAAATTAATGTTTAACTGTCATGTTGCAACATACTATATTAATTGTTGTTGATCACTATTTATTATATACGTATTATTCATTTTGTAATTTTTGCAATTTTTGCAATAAGAGAATTTTTTAGTTTTCCTAATTTTACTAGGCAATGTGCTTATTCATAATTATTTAAAAAATTTATTTTAAGATATATTTTGAAAATAAGAAAAAAAAATATTTGACAAAATAGAATCCTATTTAAGAAAAAAATTTTATTTAAAAAATACATTCCTATTTAACTTAGGAGACTATTCACACACAATTATGGTTATATTTGTAACATATATAAATGTGTTGTTTTATTTAATGTAATTGCCAAGAGAAAATGCATCAACTCCAAAATCAAAGAAGAACTGCCGCATTTTATTTTTTGTTTCGTTCTCTTGCGTTCTCTAAATTTTTTTGCATGTTATTCTTGAGAGATAAAAGGAAAAATAACTTGATAGATATTATGAATTTGTAATATTTAATTTTATAAACTTAAAGAGAGTAATTATAAGTGTTGTCAAAAAAAAGATTTGTGCTTATTTAAGAGAGTTCAACGATAATTAGTAAAGGAATATTGTTTGATTGAGCCAAAGGAAGTTCGATGCATTAAGGTGTTGCTGAATAAGGACATTTGAAAAAATTCAAGACTACGACGATAAATATAAAAAAGATTTTTTATTTTATTTAAATCCATTAGTATTTGTTATCATTATTTTTTTAATAGATTATTTTTCTCTAGACATAGACTTATGAATGTAGGATTGAAAAATCCAAACTAAGTTAATATTTTATGGTCTTCTTTATTTTTTTGCACTATTGTTACTTTGATTAATTAATTGATGAAAATTCATTAAATTTGATAAATTTTAATGTAAACAAATATATCAAATGGTATCAAAGCTGGTCACTAATTTTTTGGTGAGATTCTGGATATTTTATTTTTTTTATTGTAAATATAGATACTTAAAGGGAAAAAAAACCAATATTAAAACCACCATTGCTTGACAACACAAACTGCTCACATTGGAAGGCAAGGATACATGCGTTGATTAAGTGAATAGATGAGAAAATTTGGCAAACAATAACTTATGAATGGAATTGTCCTATAATGACTGATGCCAATAATACAATTCCTAAACTTAAAAATTCTGGGACAAGTGTAAAAAATACCTTAGCAAATTTTGATTCAAATGTGCTAAATGCAATCTTCAATATAATAAACCTAAATTAATTCAAATTGATCTCAACCTTTGAATCCGCAAAGAAAGTTTGGGATATCCTCTATGTTACTCACAAGGAAACTTCAACGAGAAACGTTATAAACTCTAAAATTTTTGCTTCTAGATTTGAAAATCTAAGAATAAAAAATGATGAATTATTTGCTAACTTTAATTCTAGATTGAATGATATTGCTAATGAATCTTATGTATTAGATGAAAAATACTCAAAAACTAAGCTTCTTAGGAAAATTTTGCACTAATTTCTTGATATATTTGAAATAAAGGTAAAAATGATTAAAGAAAGTAAGAACATTGATTCAATAAAAGTTGAAGAATTAATATGATCACTGATAATATTTGAGATGAATATGAAATAGTAAAAAAAGAAAAAAAGTTTAACTTTTCAAGTTGAAGCTAAAGACTCTGAAAATGAAAAAGATGCAAAGACTAAAGATTCTAAAGCTATCGCATTTCTTACTAAAAATTTCAACAAAATTTTAAAAAGATATAAATAATTTTATTGCATTTAATATATACTTACATTGTAAAAAAAAGAAAAATGTATAGGCATCTAGTGAAGTTGTAACAAAACCAGATGTTAGTTATTGCAACAAGTTAGAAAAAAAATGGCTTAGAAATTAATTTCAATGAACTTGATTTTGATGAGAATGATGTGAAAAATGAATTAAGCATGGATACTATGCAATCTTCTTACAAATTAATGTTCAACAAGTGGGTGGAAGTGTACAACTTCAATAAGTCTTTAGACAAATGGGTGAGTAGTCTTCTAAAGGAACAAACTGAAGCCAAAAAAATAATAAGCTTAATAGAGATGATCATCGTTAAGAAATATAAAAGAATAAGTAATGTGAAATATGAACTTGATTACACTCAAAAATCCTTGAAAATATTAAATTCAAGTACATCTAGACTTGATTATATTTTGACTTTGGGAAAATATGATAATAATCATCAAAGACTTAGATATGCTGAAGAAAAGCCATCATGTTTCAAAACTATATTTGTAATAGTCACACTTGTTGAATTTAGTTCTTTCAATATCATTAGAAATAAGTTTTGAAATACCATCATGAATTCAAAGGTACAATTAGAAAATTTGTTCTTATCCATCATTATTGCAACTTGAGGTGTCATATTCAACCAAATTACTATAGGTTCTAGAAATTTATAAAAAATAACTTGAATTTTAAATCTAAAACTATACATTTAGAGTGAAATTTTGAGCAATAAGTTTTTAATTACATACTTGGGGGGATTCAATTGATAAATCTTTTTATATTAAACTTTATCAAGTTTAATTAATTTTCACCAATTAATTAATTCAAGTAACAACAGTGTAAAAAAATAAAGAAAATCACAGAATTTTAATATGGTTAAGATTTTTCAATCATATATCCACGATGTCATGCCTAGAGAAAAATAATCTATTAAGAAAATAATGATTACAAGCAATAATAAACTTAAATAAAATTAAAAAAAAATCCTTCTTATATTTATTACTGTAGTCTTAAATTTTCTTAAATAATATTATTCAGCAAGAACCCCTTACCTTAATACGTCAAACTCTTTTCGACTTAATTTAGTAAGATTCTCTTACTAACCGCCGTTAAACTCCCTTCAACAAGTATAGATTTTTGTTTTGATAATACTTAAAATCACTTTCTCTAAGTTTATAAAACTAGATATTATAGGCTCATAATATTCACCAAGTTATTTTTCCTTTTAGTTCACAAGAATAATATGAAATAATTTAAAAAGTACAAAAGATGGAAATAAAAAATAACATACGATAGTCCCTCTTTACTTTTAGTGTTGATACATTTTTTCTTAACTGTTACATAAAATAAAATAACACACATATATATGGCATAAATAACCCTAATTGTGTGTGAATTATTTTTTAAATTAAATAAGAACGTATTTTTTTATATAAGAAAAATTATTTCCTAAATAGAACTCTATCTAGTCAAATATTTTTTTTATTTCTAAAATACATCCTAAAATAAGTTTTCTAGATAATCAAAAATAAGCACATTATCTAGTAAAGCTAGAAAAATTAAAATAATCCTCTGTTGTAAAAATTCTAAAATTTGCGAAATAAATAATGACTAATAATAACTAATATAGTATGTTGTAATATAACAATTAAACACTATTTTTTAAAAATATACCAATTATGCAAACTAATGTAAATGTTAACAATTATCAAAAGCATTAAGGAATTGAGACATCGTAACCATAAACTAATCAAGCTTGTTGTTCACTCTTTATCTTGTCGAGACACACTACTCAAGGGATGTAGCATGGGAGATTGTAATGGTAAGGCTATTACTGTGATAGGTTTGGTGGTAGCAATTATTGTGATGAATGAGTGATGAGTTTGATCTCTCAAGATTTTAGTGGGATTGGTGGGAGGAAATTTTAGTGAGAGTGACAAGTTTAGTCTAAAGATGGCAACGGATCATATTTGAGATAAATATCGCCAAATTCACATTTGTTTTTATTTAAAAAATTTAATGCTAAATTCGTACTAAACTCGTATCAAATTTGATATTTTATTATTAAATTTATTTAAATAGATATTTAATATTTACCAAATTTAAGCAGATATATGCAAGTTTTTAGCAAATTTTATTTATTTTTAAACTATACTTATATCATCATTAAATATCAAATTTAAATTTGTAAATATTCTAATTAATATTATAAATTTTAGCATTAATTCTAAATAAAATATATTACTCACTTAAAAGGTCAAGCATATTCAACATGTAATGAAATTAATTACAATAATTTTATAAAAAAATACATAATTATTTTATGAATTCATACATAAATTATCATAAATTTAATATAAAAATTTATAAATTCTTAAATTTAAAATAATAGTTACTAAATTCACGTATTATTTTTATTCGGTTATACTGAGCACTCATTTTATATGATTCTTTAAATAATTTTTTATAAATAATAAAAATAATAAATTTAGTTTATTGACGGTGGTGATGACTACGACGACGATAACTTTTATAATAACAATCTCCCTATGATGTAACAGTGTGACAGAGGCAACTCAATTTTTAATATACAACTAGAATAATGCCATGTAAACAGAGGAAATTAGATACATAGACAATGTCGATAGGCCCAAAATTAAAAAACGTTGAATTGCCTGTGATGAAATAAAATTGCATCCCGTTCAACAAATTAATGCGACGAACCCAATAGCACAAAGGCAAAAGGCAAGGAAGCCCATGCCCATGTATGCCTGAACAAAGAAAATGCAATATTAGGCTGTCTACACATTATTAATATTATCACCAATACTAAAATTGAGATCTCAAATTAAACTCCCAAAATATAGTACATTCAATGATTGATATTTTATAATGAAAAAATAAAAATAAAAATAGACTTAGTATCAAGCTAAGTAACAGCAATTTAATCTACAGCAATGTGAGCCAGAAACGATAAATGTCCATTTTGATTAGTAACAAGATATGTCAATCAACTTTCAACAATTCTTTATGCAATCACAATGTTTGTTTAGCTAAGCAGGATATTCAGCAAAGGAAAAGGCAATTACCTCTAATACTGCATGAGTTTTCCATGCCAAAACTGTCGCGGACAAAAAATTTAATATTCGTGAATATTCAATATAATATTAGTAAATATTTATTTATATTTATATTTATTACAAATTTATTACAATTTTTTTTTTTTTAAATTCATTCTAAACTTATTAAAATGTATATCAAATTCGTTCTATGAGAATTAAATAATAATAAATTTATAAATAAAATTGTCATTTTTAAATTAGTCTTAAATATTTTATGTTCTTAAATTGAAAAATTAAATTTTTTAATAATTTGTATTTAAATATTAAAATATTTTATATTATAATTCTTTCAAATTTTTTTATTTTTAATTATTATTAATACGAAATAGTTCCTTTAGATATTTATAAATATAAATATCTAATAAATATTACTGGTGTGTATTTATTATATATTAAAAATTAAGTTAAAACACAAAAGAAAGAGTAATTTATAAATGTTGCATAATTCAGTAAACGCAAGTATTTATTATATTTTAAAAATTAAGTAAAAACTTGAGAGAATCTAATATATACATAATCACACTTAGCAATATTTGAGTTCAAATTCAACAAAATCATTAGACAAAATGGACAGTTGAGCGCAGTAGTGTAAGTTCAGACGCAGCAATAAGCCTGAAAAGAATAAAACTGATGAACAGAAGCGGATAATAAACAACTTTGCTCCAAGAGACAAAAAAACAGTTGTGACCCTAACTACAAGATCTCTGTATCTCCATGGAAGACCCTTAAATTGAAAAAAAAAAATACAACCCACCCTGATGGTGGCCCTTGAGTAAAATTAGCCACCGTTTGTATTATGTATATATCCTACCCTAAGTCTCAACAATTTCCCTTCCGGTTTTGTTCATACAATAATAAACCACAGTGAGGGAGAGAGTCGAAATCTACAACCCCAGAATGAATGCATGTATCTCAGCCCAGCTAGAGACAGTGTATAACGTGCCAGACAGTTTTTCCCATTTAAACGAGCCCTCATTCACAAGTTCCTTCTGTTTCTGCACTAAACCGGAAAACAATGGGACGAAAGAAATGCCAAAATGATCTCCTAGTTTCCTCAGGCTTGAACTTGTACCTATTACAATGCCTATATCTGCTTCGAGAAGGCAGAGTAAGTCAGCTGGGGAACCTCCAATATAAACTGTCAAGTTCTGGTCATCATTGCTGCGGTCCTTTAGAATGTCATTGAAGACTTGAAGCTTTTCCAAGGGAGACTCCAACTTCTTAATGATTTCTCCTGTTGAAATGGATTCTTCATAGACTAGCTCATTTGAATGCACTCTCAACGAGTTTAGATCCCCTGCTTAATATAAGGAAAGAAACTTAAAAATGTATAAACCGGTGAAAAGAAGAAAATCCCAATGGCAGCATCTCTTAGGTTGAGTGAAACAAAGACCCAGAAAGATAATTAATATTACAACTACATGTTTTTATGTTGAATTAATCCCGTCAATCATGGAAATGAAGGCATCCCAACAACATGGACAACAGAACAACAAATCTCCTCAGTACTAAAATTTAACAAAAGTTACATCCACTGCAATTTGATGAACTTTTCTGCATCCAACATTAAAATCTTAAAGAAAACAGGAGCAATGATTTCTCCATATTGCCCTATCCGTCCATGCTCTTAAACATGATAATTTTAACAAGAATTACCTGCCGTTGAACTACATAAATTTCATTTTCAAGATAACCGGATAACTGGTTGCACCAAGTGATTATTCAAGCACCAAAGTACAAACTACTGCTTCAAGATGAAACATTGATGCCTAAACTGATTGCAGCCCTTCTCACTTTTTTATATTATTTTTTTTCACACACCCAATGCAAGAACAAGAAATTAAAGAATTTTACCCTTAATCCCTTGACCTCTTACTTCCACAGCAAGAGGCTAAACCAACTAGGCCATCCCCTCGGGGATGACAGCACTTCTCACTCCTTTCTAGTTGAGTTAAAATAATTAGTAAGCACAAGAATGCACATGCATAAACAAACAATAAACAAGAGAACCGAAACAGGTGAGGAAAAAAATGTTTTTAAGGTGCCTTCAATGAATTTTCAGTTTTCATCTAACACTAGAGGTCAAACATGGAGTGATGAATAAATGAAAGTTTGGAATTTAAGAATCACCAGTTGACCAACAAGGGAACCATTGTTTTATCATGTTTTGGTTTCAGAACAAACTTGATCTCATACTCACATTTGTAGGACAGGTTTGAAACGGAAAGTTAATGGTCATGAAAATGAATAGAGTAAAGTATATATGTTCCGGCAAGAATACCTGATGAAAAAGCTGATCTAATGAGTTCGCCGCACCAACAGTATGAAAGTACATGAGCATCAGTCTTAAAATTTTCAGTTTTTTCAATCTTTTGGAAGAACCCTTTACATCCATCTTGAAAAATGAGACGTTGACCTGCCCGTTTTATGTCCTCTAGATTTAAACCCTTCAGTACTCCTGACTGAACCACCCTTGAATTTGCGGTTTTCTCAAAACATGCAAGTTGCTTGAGTGCTTCACGCAGACCTCCATAGTCAAATTCTCCCGCTGCCAAGATGGAGAGCATCATAAGCATAGAAAGTCATCAAATATTTGCTCTGAATATTTGATGATACTCACCCCAAAACTTGGAACATATTGAGCTGATAATTTTATTTTTACATGACCCAATGAAACTTTCCTAAATTGATTTAGAAATTTAAATCAAGTGTTTAATTGCCTCGACAATTATAACTGAATTTAACTTTTTGTGTGAAAAATGATAAAAAAAAGAGGGCTAAAATTTAGAAATTTGGATGAATTTAGAAATCTTTACCATGATTTTTGACCCATGCAAAATATTTGGATTCAATAGTCGTAATTCAAATCGTACCGTTGGTTCTCATCCCAATCCTTGAATCAAAAATACCCCAGAAGTTATTGCACACCATTTTTGAACTACAAAAGCACTTGGTATCAGAAATCTACCAAATCATATAAAGTACCTGCTTCACTGGGCATGACGCTTTCTATGCACTGTTCATACTCTTCAGTATATTTTGTGGACAGAACACCCCAAGTACTCCGCAAATCAGCCGATGACATCCTAGTAAGTTTGTTTTCAGATTGATCAGGATCAGCCTTTTGTGCTGTTATGATTGCAATTTCTGCTAAAATGGCAGAGGAATCAAAAGCAGCGCATGTCAAGTCAAAGTCACAAAATATGGTGAGATGAGCTTCTGCAGGGTCTTTCACCCAAGACAAAGGAACAACTGTTTGCTGCCTAATTGGTTGAGCAGTGAAAAAATCTACTTCAAGTTTTATAGATTGATGATAGAGCTTTTCAATTATTTCAAGCTCTTCCCCTGTAAGTGAAACACTTAGTTTATCCAGCAACTCCTCAGCTTGCAAAGCTGATTCCTGATATCAGAAAGAGAATTGCAAGCAACATCAATTTATCTTGGCAGCCAACAGAAACTAGTATTTTATTTAATTTAGTCAGCAACGTATGAATGAGACATTGGAAAGTAGCTTAATAATCAGTAATACGCCGAACCTCAAAATTCTGAGAGCAATAATAGTCAATCCACTTCTTGTATATGTGACTGTCATCATTAGGATTTAGAAGAGCTTGGATCTCTTTTGTTATAAATGCAAAGAGCCTCATGCAAGGTGAAACAGCACCAAGTGTATAAGCAGCTACTTTTGTCTTCTCAAAAGGAGTTTCAATTTTGCCAAGAACCTTTTCTCCCTCAACTTTACCCGAAGCTGTTGCTAGCAAAAAGTCAGTGTATTTGACCGTTGCATTGTATGTAATGATCTTCTCTGGGAGTTCAAAGCCCCATTCCTGCACAAGACAATCCTTCAGAACATAAACTAAAAATAACCACCAACACAAATACAATTCAAAAAGGAAAAGAAAAACGGAATAAACAAAATTGGGTATTGGAATATCAAATTCGAGTTATATATTTATTTAATGTGAATGGTTACAAAAAGGAACTTTGGAAGCCTATCGGACACAACAAAAGCCACAGACATGCTGAATCCTAAATCAACGAGGGCAGGGTACTGCAGTCGCATGGGAATTAAACATAACTAAATACATCCATGTCAATACATTCACGAAAGCAATACAAGATAAAATTCAGTAAGAGTTACCGATTTAGCTCAAGCGGCACCACATTTTGCTATTGTTAACTAAAAAATCTTTCCTATCTATTGAATTGAATAAAACAGAGAACTTTTCATCTTAAGGATTGAAATAGCGGACAATCAAGATGTCAAGCAATCACTGTATCTTTTCCACTAAATTTTCAAGTAATATCGTAATAGCAAAGGTTAATCTATAGAGCCTCGGATCAACAAGTTATGTGCGAACAGCATAGTGACATAAAAATCAGAATAAAACAGAGATGATTAAGGCAAGCTTACGCGGACAAGGCTAGGGAGCGTTTTAAGCTTATGCTTAACGCGTTTTCTCAACTTGTGTATTGCACTCTTGTCGTCGTCGTCGTCTGCACATTCTTCAGCCAATTCGTAACTATAAAGAGAAAAGGAAAAAAAAAAACAAAAACAAAGACGTTTAATCCACGATAGAAACTAGATGCAGAAAATCCAGTGATAGAATTATAACAATTCTTACGCGTCAGCGAACGCTTTGAGTAAATGAACATCTTGAGAGACGTAATGAATAAACCCATCGGAGGTCAAACTTCCAGAAGCTAAGCAAACAAAGAAAGGAGTGTACATAGCGAAAATAAACTCGTTCTTGAACTTGATCCAGAACTTCCTCGCTAAACCTCCTTCGTCTAATCCTCCCATCCTTAGAAGAAACGGCGTTGTTAACGAATCAAGGATCTAACAAAAATTGATAATGATGATGATGATGATGATGATGAATGAGTTTTTTGTCTTGGTGGTTTTGTACTATCTATTTATATAAAATAAGTCCAAAATTGCGGAAGGAAAAGAATGGCCGGCTGTCAGAACGAAAGGAAGGAACATGGGATTTCTTGATTGTCGTGAGTTAGAACGCGGAGACTCAGTCCATTTCGTTTCGTTTAACAATTCCGCTTTTCAATTTTCATTTGTCGTTGTAATTGTAAACTTCGCATGCAAAGGAGAGGAGAAGAGAACTAGAAGAAGAGTCAAGTCAACGCTGGTAGACGCAGTTATTTTAATTGTTGTCAAAGCATGTGGCATTGCGCCACGTCGGCCGATCGTTTCACAAGTAGGACCAGTGGTCCTTAACTTCCCTTTTTAATTTAATTTTAAACCAAAATCGATTATAACAATATGTATTAATGTTTATTTGTCTTTTAAGTACATAATTAAATTATATTAATATAATGGTTGAGGCTTCTTCTTATTTATTTATTATTATCATATAATTGGTTGAAACATGCTGCTTGCCTGGCTTCATCTTATTATGATAATAACAATAACAATGGTGACGAGGAACGCGTGACTAAATCCTAAATATAAATGTCGGACTTGAGTCAGGGGTGGCCCACTGAGGATGTGGAATAGGAGTGGATTGCCATAAATAATCTTGAAGAAAACTTTTGCACATACGCATTTCTTTTCATTTGAAATTCTTGAACGGGGGAAGAAGTTTGTATATGGACAATCATGACAGCGAAATTTGAAGACTCCTTTTTATAAGATTTGGTGCCATTGCTCTGGTTTGATACATTGATCTTGTGAATTCATGGTTGCCTTGCCTTGCCCTGGCCCATGCATGTCATATCAAGTCATGTCATCTATATAATAATAATATGGATTGGCCAAAACCTTTTTACCCTTTTGCTCTTGGGCATTCAATTCTGCATTTCGAGTTAATTGTTGACCCAAATTCCAGTTATGTTGTATATAGATACATTCATGAATGAAGGTTCAAATTATGTATCAAATTTTGATGCCAATAAAGGCACGGATATCAGATAGCCTAAAGAAGACAGATGATTGTCGTCCAGTACATCTTGAATATTTTGCGTGGAAGTCTAGCAGTATTTTTTATTATGCATTGTGCCCTTAATTCATGTAAACGCGGATGCGTTGATTCTCTTGCGTTTTAGCATCAAAAGATACGAGATATTTGTCCAGATAACTTTTACAATTCAATCATGTACGATGAAATCGACAAAAACTTATTCTTTTTTACTCTATTTATAATTCAATAGAGGCCGTAAAATTAAAAAAATTAAAAATATATATATATAAATAAGATATTAAATTATTAAAATAAAAATTAACAAAATAAATAAATTTTGAGTATCAATTCATAAATTTATTTATGGTAAAATTAATTATTTAAGTAATTATATTTTATTAATTTATTTATTATTTAATAAATTTATTTTATATTTTAATTATTTTATTATATTTATTCATTTTAAAAAAATATTTAATTATTTATAGAATAAAATGAATTAAATTTGAGAAGATAGTACTATGAATACATGGAAATATATATATAATGAGTGATAAGAGTCTAATTCGTTTGAATTAATTTAATGACTTTTTTAAATGTATCAAGTATTTTACATTATTTTTCTATTTAATACAAAGCAAATACAATACAACACAAAAACTTAAATTATTATTCATATCTATGTAGAACATTATCGTTCATAACGACCACACAATATTAACTTGGTATGGGCAAAAATTATCTAAATTATATGAAAATTAAATATTTTGAGTGTCAAAGTAAAGAATTATAACATATGAGTTTGGAACATATTTAACTTTATGCGAGTTAATTTTTTTTTAAAAAATTATATAACGTATAAATTAAATCTATGTTTAAATTGAAATTAAATAATATACAAAACATGAAAGAAATTGATAATAAATTATTGTAAACTTAATAATTTGTAAAAATAATAATAATAATAATAATAATAATAAACAATGAAAATTCACTTAAGCCAAATAAATGGGTACGAAATTTCAAGAAAGGAAAAGTATTTTATATATCAAAACAAAATAATATATTTGAGCTTCAAGTTTTCACCAATTGGGCCTCACAATAAAACGAATCAGGCCCATCATCGTGTCCGAAAGATGAAGTGCCACGTAATCAGGTGAGTGGATTTTTCGTGTCCAGGCTGCCATGCATAGATGGGCAATCTACTAGTGAGAAAGAGCTAAGAATTTCTTCAAAGTGAATGGCTATCCTTCTTACACACAACTCTCTTCTCCCACCACAACACCTAACTCTCTTTTAACTCTCTCTTTCTCTCCTTTCATGATATCTGTTTCTTTGTGTTTCTGCAATGGCAACTCTGCGGTATTTTGCATTAGCTTCTCCAGCATCTTACTGTAGGCAGCAGCAACCTTGCTCTCTCTCAGGTATTCTTCCTCTCTTCACAAAACTGTACCCATTGGTTCCATTTATTCTTGCGAGCTCGTTAGATTTGTAAATGAAGATGCCCGAGAACTGGGGAATGCGTAAATGGCTGAATGTGCTTGGTTTAAAGAAACATGTCTGTGTGAAATGGCGAGATGGGTAGATGATTTTGCTTAAAGTTTCTTTGTTTTAAGTTCCTGCAAGTGTCATTCTGTAGAAGTTACTAGGTTTGTGAAATAAGGATGCTTGATAATTTTGAATTTGTATGTTTCAATTACAAAACTTTTTATTTTCTTCATGTTGCATTATCTTGTCGATGAAAATCATTCAGTGCAATTGTCTGTCGAGCCGGAATTTATAGGTTACGGCACTAACACAGAAGGAGCAACGTACTTCATTTCTGTCTGTTGTGCATTCAAATATGTTAAGAGGAAGGTTTGTCTTAATTTCATGTTTTACAGGCATGGCAACGTGGGCTGGGCGTGGAAGTTCACACTCACCATTCAATGGCCAATCTATTCACTTGCCACGCCGGAGTTTGGCCCCAATAAGACGAAACTCTCAGATATCTGTGCCCATAACGATGATGGTCAAAGCAACAATTCAGTTCATCCAAGGAACTGATGAATTGACCATACCAGATGTGAGGTTAACCAAATCAAGAGATGGTACTAACGGTATGGCCATATTCAGTTTTGATGAGCCCTCCGTTTTTGATTCATCTGGCGAAATTGGTGACATCACTGGATTGTACATGATTGATGAGGAAGGAGTTCTTCAATCAGTTGATGTAAGTGCAAAATTTGTCAACGGGAAGCCTTCCAGGATTGAAGCAAAATATGTAATGAGATCTCCCAAAGAGTGGGACAGATTCATGAGGTTTATGGAGCGATATGCAAATCAGAATGGCTTGCAATTTGTCAAAAAATGAGGCAATTACATTCTTTTGCTTCTCCTTTGCTTTGCTTCCCCATTACCTGGTGTTGAGTAATTTGGCGAAGTGAAATGTGAAGGTTTTGATTCTAGGCTTGATGCCAATACCGTTGTGCTCCTCTCTATCCAACAAATTTTGCTGTTGCTACTGATGTATGACTCTCTTTCCTTCATGCATGTTCTTTAACTTCTCCTACTGAATTAATCTGTTTTTTGAATTTATGTCTAAGAAAATATGAATCCATGGATGTTAATACATTGATATGTCCACAAGGTACAACTTGTTATATGTTGCAATTTTTCTCAGCCATGAGAATTTCCTGACGTCTTCTTTGCACTGATTGACAAATTCTTCCAAGTGAAGGAGATGCGGATCTGATGACATGTCTGCTTATTGATATTTCTACTATCTTTCCAGCTGATCGTAAATTAGTTATTATTGATGTAATAATATCGTAAGTAAATGAAAAAAAGGCTTATTTGCGGAAATTTTTTCTCTGAGCATAACAGTAGGACTCAATAGATGTATCTCAACTTCTAGCAGTGCTACCACTCTCCCACTGCTGCTTCTATTTCCAAGTTACTGAAATGGGACTTCGAACCCGATAAAAGCTTATGTTGCTTGAATGCACCCATGTCAACTGTCCGTGTGCATAGCTCATTCTATCTTTTCTCGTTCTCTTCCTTGATATAAACCATACTCTGTAACTTAAGCTCTGATGAATATATTTGAATAATAGTTTTTGAGGCTTAACTCTCACTTTGACGCCTTCTGGTGCCATTACTTCCACCGAGTAGATGGAATTAGGACTCCCCATGTTTGTTACTCGCCTTTTGATCATTTTGCTGGTCTTTCCACGCTTAAAAATTACAGAAATGGAAGGGTAATTGAGGCTGAAACCCCTGTTCATCTGCAAATTTTCAAGGCAGCTTACGTTCCTGTGTGTAATTGTAAAAATTTCCGACATTGTATAACCAAGAGTGCACAGATGAGTGACATATTCATCTGGCGTGATATCGTATACCAATCCAGGATCGATGGCTCTTTCTGGATTTACGTGCCCTGCTCCTATAGCAAACACTCCAGCAGGTTTATTCCCATCCATTATTGGTTTTCTGAAATGATCGTTTGCTTCAGCAGTTGTCATTATTGCAGATTTAATAGCTGCAGGACTCCATTTGGGATGTGCTGAGTGTATTAGAGCGGTAATGCCACTGACATGAGGACAAGCCATGGAAGTCCCCGACATGACGGTGAAGTTCACTCTTCTATTATCTTCCGGAATGCTGGAGGGACCCAAGTTTTGCGGCCAAGCAGCGATGATGTTGACTCCCGGAGCAATTACATCTGGTTTGAGAATGGTGGGAGTATATAAACTTGGTCCTCTGGCTGAAAATTGAGCTACTGCTGGTGCTCTTGATCTTCCGATAACAGTTCCTCCAAAGATGATTCGAGCTCTAGCTCTTCTTGTGGAGTTAATGTAGGCTTTTAAACGAATTGACTCTGCATAACCGATCAATGTTGCTGGCAAGACATGGACATCAACCGAGTCTTCCTCCAGGTATATCTCTGTATTTGCTAAAATCATTGCAGCACCACCAGCTTCCTTCACGGCTTGACCCTTTTCTGCTCTTCCATTGACACCTCGATCACACACCACTATTTTTCCGCGTACTTCAGCTCTGGGGAGAGACCCTCTCAAGCAAAATTCACCTCCCCTGTCACCACCAGCCACATATATTAATTCAAGCTCCCTTTCTGAACTTGATAATTGGTTTCCGGGATACATGGATTCTCCGTAAAGGAGTCCTCCATCAGCAACTCGAACGATAGCTGGAAATCTTCTGTCAAGTGTGCTTGCACCAACGGTAGCAATCCAAGGAGCTATGTTGGCAACTGAGCCCTGGATTGGTCCATTGTTTCCGGCCGCACATATAACTGAAATTCCATGCTCCATAGCTCGAAAACTGCCAATTGCAATGCTGTCATCAAAAAGAGGCAACGGGAAACCACCCAGAGAAAGAGAGAGCACGTCAACTCCATCTCTAATTGCAACATCCATTGCAGCTAAGATATCAGAGCTATAGCAGCCAGTGGACCAGCAGACTTTATATGCGGCAATGTGAGCACCTGGGGCCATTCCTCGAGCCACACCTGCTGCATTACCAAGCACACTTGCCATCGGAACTGAAGCTCCAGCAGCCGTTGATGATGTATGAGTTCCATGTCCATGTGAATCTCGCGGGGACACATATTCCTGATTAATGTTTTGCGACGATGACATTGAAGCCGCTCGATGACCCTTTGTAAAGAACCTGGCACCAATGAGTTTTCTGTTGCAGTTCGAGGAATTGAAGTCCTGGCCTTCTTGGCAAACTCCTCGCCATTTTTTGGGAACTGAGGGCATTCCAAGATCATCAAAGCTGGGACTCTCAGGCCAAACTCCAGTGTCAAGTACCCCGATTATTGTTCCCTGACCGAATTGCGACTTATACCAAGCTTCTCCTCCATTTGATGTGTTGAGTCCTAAGAATTTGTAAGAGTAAGTCGTCTGAACTTGAAGCCTTCTTTCAGGCCTAATAGCAATAACATCAGGCAACTTTTGCAAGGATTGGAACTCTGATTCAGAGAGTAGAGCCGCAAAACCTTCCATGGCAGAATGGTAAGAGTAAAGAAGACGAGAAGAGGGATCTTCTTCAGAGGAAACGGTTTGCTCAATAAATGAGAGATGCCAATGAAGCTTAGAAGTAAACAAAGAGCTGGTTATCCCATGTGGGTGTAGCTGAACTAAGTAGGTTTGGAGATTGTTTGCATGGAGGGAAACAAAGTATAAAAAAAGAGAATAAAAAAAGAGCTGAGATTTGTGTTCCATTGACAACAAGTAGCAGAAACAACAATATGCATGATTTGGAGAAGAGAACTGGGGTATTTGAAGATGCTGAAGAGAATTCAAAATTGGGATTGAGAGGTCTGAGTAAGAATATGAAACTCGTGAAATTGAAGAGCTCTTCATCACGAGGATTGTTTGCTGTGTGACAGGCGGACAGAGAGAGAGAGAGAGTGAGAGAGTGAGTGAGTGAGTGAGAGAGAGAAAGAGGCTCTCGTTTCTTGAGGAGCTAAAGAACTTAATTTGTCATAGTTTTTCACGAGATGTTATGGTAAATTTTAATTCATCTTCTAGTTTAGAATGGAGTGGATTGAATACAATTCAAATTGCATGAATGAATGTTCGTTCGTTCGTTTGTTTGTCAAATTCCACAGAAATATTAGAAGTGAGAAAGTGTCAAGGAAACATCAAACATGAATGGAGAGTTGACATTAAATGCAAGTCGGAAAGTACATTTATGTTGAAGATGCAGACGCTCCTTTTATGTTTGTATTGCCTGACTACAAAATCGCAAATTGCATGGGTAGCTCTCTCTTAAACTGATTGTGCTAGTGATTCTACATGGAACACACACGTGACGTTACTGGGCTTTATGCTGCACATTCAATTTCCAATTTGATTTGAGATATAATAGCAAATACCGCAAACATTATACTATGTTGGGCTATATTACGTAATACAACCCATTGTTTCTGATTGTGCCTCTCCAACTTATTGGGCTGGATAGTCTATGATGGGGAGAGGTTGGTAACCTTAACCTAGTTGCAGAGTCATCCAGACTCAGTCCATTTGAGTAGTCCAGGCAATACATGTTGGGTTGTGTGGAGCTTCAAGAAACACTACTGTCATCCAGTCGGCTAAGTTCTCTCTCGGTGGTGGTTGTAAAATTCAGATTGTTTGTACATTTGTAACTGTTGATTATGAATTAACATAAAATACTTCATTACACAACTTTCTTAATGCTGGAATTATGTTAGAACGGATACCAGTCATGTAATAACATATTGCAGAGAGGAAATTTTGAAGGATCTCATATCATAATGCACCTATCCCCTATGCCGTGGATTTCAAAATCGAACTCAAACACCGTGCTTTACAATAGTGTAATTATTGGACTTTTAATTCGATAATGATTATAAAATAACGTGGTTATTCTAATGATTTCTCTCTCAAATGCAATTAATTTCAGTCCAGTTCATAGGATAAAATGTTCAGATGGACTCTTTATGGAATCCAACATAATTTGAACCTTTTTTGTAAACAGATTTTCAAGCAGTATTTATTATTCATCGTTCACGATTTATTTACGAGGTACAGTGATTGGACAAGAAAATTGGGCAGATGAAAATATGAATTTTCAGCTACCATAACACATTACAAAGAATTGCTGCTAAACAAAAATTCAGAATGCAAAGTGTAACAAAATTCGTTCTATATTGAAAAAAAAAAAGTATTAGAAGCGGAAAAACTTGTCTATATTTTGGTCTAAATGACCACCCCCAATAAACTTTGATGGCGGTTCCTGCGCTGAAGAGTGTTAATTCCATTTAGAGGTGGCAAAGCAGTCAGCAAGACTCTCCATGTATTAGGGCACCAAATTCATCTTTCCATTGCTAGTAAATCATCAACTTCTTGTATTGTGATTATCTCTTTGCTCATTCTTCCAAGAATTTTTGGCAGCTTCGGCAGATGAACCACCGGAATCGTTTTGAGAATCTTTTGGTTTTGAGAAGAAAGGATCCCACTCATGAGCTCCCACCTCACGCTTTCCTTCATCCAGCAAGGCATATTTCCAACTGTTCTCTTCCACAAAATTATCATATTCTGTGCGACCTTCAATAATGTTCCTCCTCAACCTGTTAACTTTGTCAACGACTGCCTGCACAGCAACATCAAAAGAATCTTTAAGAGTCTCCAATTTTGAGCGGGGATCTGCATAGATCAGCCTTGGAATGAGTTTTATAACAGTCTCCCTCATGATCTTAACCTGTTCAGGAGAAATTTGTTTCAGTCTTTCCTCAATAGTAATCTTTCCCTTACGGATGTCATCCTCTGGAATGAAAACAGAGTACTTAGAATAATTCTTTGGAAGATGCCAAGTATATTGTGTGTAAGCTGACCCTGGATGGAAGAAGACAGGTATGCAACCTGCCAACATAGAGTCAAAAGCAGATCTTCTTGTGTATGAATCTCCTTGAGGTTGCAAGCAAAAGATAGAGCTCTGAAACATCTGCATTATGCTGCTAGGAGAATGACACTTGCTTTCCCCAAAATCACATTCCAAGAGCTTGCCCACCTTTGACTTTCTACACTGATCAATGATCTGCCCCCTAATTGACTTGGGGTTGTCAGGCCGTGGAGCACCAGCAAATGAAAAGAGCCATTTCCTCTCCAATTTTCTCATCCTATCTTGCCAATCAAAAACATCAGCATCCCTTGCTGGGTGGAAATACGTGGGATAAGGAATGGCAAAATCATTTGCATTCCATGGACTAGATTCAACCACAAGCACTGACATATTCTTTGCAGCCGGTAAAAACATAAGCTTATTACCCCAATCTACTTCTTCCTCTGTTAATCTCCTGAAATCCCATGTTATCCTCCCTGCCACCAGAAAGTGATCCCTTCCTCCCATGATATGCCACTCAGGTCTCTTCATTAGCCAATCAACCAAAGCAAGAGAAGCAGCATCTCTCCTCGATATATTATGCCCCCAAAGATACCTCGCTATATCAAACCCAGCATAAAAGGGTACAAAATATGCAGCAGCAATGGAAGGATCTTGGGTCAAGCAATCATACTGCTTCATTCGGTTACTGAAAATCACATCAACCGCAAACTGATTAGTGGCATACCATCCAGTATTCGAGAACACTCCCTCAACGTTCTCAAGGGGAGGCCCTAATCCTGCACTACTTATGAACTTGCACATATTGGTCCAAAGACTCAAACTACTACACTCCTCAAGCATATCCTCATTAAACATAGGAGGAAGATCATGCACATAAATATACCTACCCCCGCAAGGATCACTCTTGTTTTCTATTGTTTTCAATGCCCTGATAAATGGAAAGCTCTCCTTTTCATGACTAGCACTCTCATGCTTAGTACTCTCAGGGTTAATGGGCTTGAATTCTGATTTGGTGGACTCGGAGGCTATCTTACGAGGTGGGGTTAAATCGACATTGGTTAAATAGGCTGGGTTAAATTCTGGGTTTATGATATTGTTCTGTAATTTGGTAGATCCACTAACAGAATTATTTCCAAGCACAGCAAAATGAAAGTACAATAACAAAATCCAAAAGCACGCAGACAATGAAACTAAAAAACAGAGCTTGCTGTTTTGATTCTTGCTCATTCCCTTATCCATTTTCTCCGACGGGGCAAGCAACGCCCCCCGGCGTCTCATCAGATTCTAAAGTCCCTCAAATCAATCAGTCACACAACCTCCCATTTCACTAGACGCACGCAGAAACCCAGCTCATAAATTTTAATAATATGGCATGCCCACTAAAAATCACGAAATTTCCCAAATGAAAAACCCTAACCCTGAAATTTCAACAGCTCGGCCTGAATCCGCTGTTGATTAAGCTTAAAACTGTAAGAAAACAGAAATCAAAATTTCAAGCTTTAACCAATTAAACGCCAACACTGTAACAGAAAAATCAAATGGCAAAGTACTAGATCCTGATTTTCAACGAGAGATCGATTCAAAACCAAACACAACAAATCACGACAAATGAGGGCTATGTCTGATCCGTTACCGATATTTCAGCAGCAAAATAGAACTCCCCACAACGCAACCGACAGAAAAAATTAAGAAATGAAAAGAAGAAACAGAACTTTCCAACTCGGAGATTTCGGGCAGAGAATTTGCAAACGAAGACAGAGAAGGAAGATTGGCGTAAATAAGAGAATGAGGCAGTGTGGTGTCAGTAGACGGTAAAATAATGCCACGTGGGTGTGTGAAATTACGTGTCGGGTTTAGGGAGGTGATGGCACGTTGGCAATTCCCGGTATCAAGCCAAGCTACATGGTTTTGAAAACCTCTGCAATGTAGCGGCGGAGAGTGGATGATGAAGAAGCTTTGACTTTGATGATGATAATCCAGTCAGATCTGAACTAAAGTTCTAATTACACGTGTCGGCTGCTAAGTGGATGGTCAAAAGAGAGTTGTAATGTTAGGATTGAACAGGTCAAAGAACGCAGTAAATAGAATGGGGATCTGGAATTATAGAGTGAGTGGAGACGTAAGATTTAGTAACGGCTTCCTTTCCTCATCGAAGAAGTTGTTAACACCAAAAACGATGAATGATTTGTGATATGGGCAATTAGATAATTAATCAATTAATTTGTTTTGGGTGGTTTCAATTCATTTGCGCAATATCCAAGGAGGCATTATTGCGAGGGCGCAAGAGGCGGCGTATATGTTCCACCATATGCATGAGGTTGTAGTAGCCAAGGTTGCTTTGCCTCCTCCTCCTCCTCGTGTGAAGATTAGATTTGTTTGCCACCCAGCTAATTTTCAACATAAGTTAGCCTGTAGCCTGTAACTAGATCAGTGTTGAAGTTGAGCATATTCTCATGGCGGTTGTGCTAATCTTTTTTCCACTACATGATAATCATCTTTCCACTTGGAAAAGTGCACTACCACAAACAATCGGGATTGTTTATTACTCATATTTTAATATCAATCATACTGTAAACTTTAGTTTATTTGTTGTGGGATCTGCTTTAATCACATTTACATAGGTAGGATTATATCATGCAATGCCACCAAAAGTGCTCCTTTTTTGAAAAAATCAGACATTGCAAATATATACACAGATATGTGTGTTTTTATTTATTGGATTTTTGCTTAATTGTAAAAATATAACGATTAAACTATTAATCTTTATTTAATATCTAATTATTAACCGCAACAGTAATTTAATTCTGAACATATTCATCAACAATTCCTAATAGTTATGTAAGAAGAAGCACAACTGGATCCCACGTTTACTTCAGAAAAAGACATGGATGATGTTCAAATTCAGAGGAGGTGGTCATATTATACAAATGGGGTTGTATTACACGTAGCCAGCATAGAATACACACGCAGGTGATACAACCAGTGCCAGTCAGTCGGCCTGCCTCGACATGTGTGTATTTATTATTTGCGGGTTGATAGACCCTGACAGACAACATTTGAAACCCACATGGAACGATTTAATAACATTAATCCGCCGTATAAAAGTATAAGCACTAGCTGCAGTCGGTTGTGTGAAAAGCTCCTGCTCCCAACCCAATTCAATTAAATTAAACTCATTTCATTGAAACTCAAAACAATTGTCGTATTATAACAAATGGCTTCCTGAAATTTGAATTGAAGTGCTGTCGACATTCATTTCCGTCAAATCTACAATGATAAGATTCATCTGTCAGAGATCCATATATCTAAAACTAGAAGTTTTAATAGGGAAAATAATTTGTTTATGAGGTTAGGTCAGGTCGATTTCATGCAATGAAAATAAGAAAGCAACAGGTTCTCATGTAGGTTCTCATGTCTGGATGTTGGGTACCAAAATTTATGGCCAAGAAAAAGAGTGGGCAGCCAAGAACTTATTTAAAAAAACGTTGTTACTGTCCCATCCATATTACTAATAATATTGACTCCTGGGTCTCTCTGCATGCGGACAAGACTGCTGCTTTAATTTGTACATTACTTGACTGTTTCAACACATGCATGCTTGCTTTCTCGTGAGATCTCGTGGCTGCGGTGCACAGCTTTTACAACGGAGAAAAAACTGTTCACCATTTTGAATCTGAGTATCAACTCAAGTCAAGTCAAATAAGATTTGTAATATTACCGATCGAATAGTAATCTAATGTAACACCGGAGTTGCAAAACATATAAATTCCAAAACAGCATAAAAATGAAAGCAATAACGGAATTGCAATAATGAGTAACACAAGGAACATGACAAGAACCTGGCTTGGAACTCTGGTAATTTGATCCTGGCTCTGGCCATCTTTTATTATATAACTTGATATCTCCAATAAAGTATAAGCGAACACCAGGATCTCTCAGTCTTACCTCACTTCCAACCAAAAGGGAGTTGTTAATTCCCTGAACATTGTTCTTTACATATATGCAAATGCAACAGCTTTCTTGGGACTCACCTGCTGTGTTATGGCGGACGAACATTGCAGCCCCAACATTTATTCCTTCCAAGTTCACTCGCTCAAATGAGGCATCACATCTCTCTCTAGCCATGACTATTCTGATTGATCTTTGATTCTTGCTAGTACTTTCAATTTGTTTCACAGTGAATGAAGTGTTATCGAAACAATTGATTCATTGCTCCAATCTTAGCTTCTTTACTTGTATATGCTTTTTTTTTTTTCCACTTTTCTCTACATACAAGGAAAGCTTATGTTCTCTTGGAATGACTCAACTCTCAACCCCTATTCCAGGGTGCTCTCTTTTCTTTTTCCATGTTGGGGGGTGGGGCATATGCTCTTGGAAATTATTGGCCGGTTGGGGGGTGGTGCCAACTAGTTATAAGACAACAAATTAATGATACTTACAACCAAGGGAACCATAGAATGCAGGAAATCAAAACAAAATTGAATAGAATTTATATCTCTTCTCATGTTGGGCTTCAATGGAACGTGGAACATATGCATATGCTCGAAAATAGATCATCCCTAATGAGATGCATCAGTATCCCCAAACAGATGCATCATCATTTTTCTCTTTTAGGCTAAGTTTCTCGTAACTGAAGAATGTGACTACTAAGTAAGGCTCAATTAAGATGTAGAAAACAGGGAGTTATTAACCAAGAGCCAAATCATTTCAGACTCAAAACTAAAACGTCAAAAGAAGCTTAAGAATGACGCGGAAGCAAATACAGACAATTCCCTAACAAAAACTGAAGCATGGGCTCAAAGACATCCAAAACAAATCTTCTGAATTTTGTTTAAAGAATTGCAAATGGCTGGAATATTTCTCAGCAATTTTACATGCCTGAGTTTTTGAAGAACCCTCCAAATAGTACTATTTCCTAGTTTGTCTCAGAAGAAACATGCTCCTCTCTGGAAACCTATAGGATGCAAAGGCTTGAAACTAATAATTATCTCCACAAAAACCTAATTATTATCTCCACAAAAACCGAAAAACTATTGTTGCAATTGTTTATTAAGTGATCAACAGGTACCCAACTTTATTGAACATGGTCATTGAGAGGATTATGAATTCTTCCAAGAATGAAACAAACAAAAACCATGCACTTATAGGTCTTTTCATGGTCTTAGCAAAATGAAAGTAAGACATACAGTAAAGAACTCAAGAAAGGTGAGAAATGGTTTTCTATTCTATTCTGGGTTAAACCCGTTGGAGAGAATGGCTTGTGAATACCATCCTTTTTCATGAGTTTACAGGAAACAAAGAGCAATGTATATATACTACTTTAGCTTGAGAAACAAGATTAAAACATGCTAAGACAAAAGATAACAAATTAAGAAAAGGATGGTAATGCTGCATTGCAAAAAGTGGGAGTTAAAGCCCGGTAACAACGGCTGGCCATTGTGACTACTGCAGAGATATACTGTGATGTCCCTCAGGCTGAGCTGGCATAACAGAATTCTTTGTCTTGAGCTGGGAAGTGAATGATGAGCTCGATTCTGCAAGTTGAATTGTTGAGCTTGAAGTTACATTGCCCAAGATGACATGTGCTTCAGGTTCTTTAACTCCCCCCTTCCAAGCTCAGGTCTCCTTCTTCAATTCTGAGCTTCCTTCTGAAAAAATCAAACTTATCTGGCTAAGTGGCTTAGTCAACACATCTACAACTTGACCGTCCTCAGTAGGAACATAACGGATCACTTGTTGTTTGCTAGTGATTTTATCCCGAATGAAATATACATCGATATCTGTGTGTTTGGTTCTTAAGTGGAACACAGGATTTTTTGCTATGGCAGCTGCACTAAGGCTGTCTGATCAAATCACTGATGGTAGCTTGATATCAATCCTCATCTCCGAAAGCAAAGAAAGAATCGAACTTAATTCAGCACTGACTTGAGCTAAAGCTTGATATTCTGCCTCAGCACTAGACCTGACTACAACATGTTTTTTAGAGCTCCAAAAAACACAATAACCACTTATTGATCTTTTGTCATCAATGTCACTTGCCCAGTCAGAGTCTGAGAAGCCAATTAAGTCCAAGTTTTTTAATTTCTTAAAGACCAATCCGCAATGTTTAGTTTGTTTCAGGTACCTAAGCACCTTTTTGCAAGCCTGCCAGTGAGAATCATGTAGATCACTCATGAACTAACTCAACATGTTTATTACAAATGATAGATAGGGTCTGGAGAAAATTGCATACTACAGGGAACCCACCACAGACTTGTAAAGAGTTTTGTTTTTCATATTTGTCATCACCAATAGCTCTTTGATGTAATTGTTTTGACACAAAAACAGTGAGTTTGAAGACCTGTTGATTTCAAAACCCAAAAAATAGTTCAGGTCTCCGAGATCTTTTAATGCAAACGTTTTGTTAAGTTGATTGACAACTTGTTCGATGTGTGCTTTGTTACTCCTTATAATAATGATGTCGTCTACATAGATGAGTAAGAAAGTAGCATCTATGCCTACGAACTTGAAGAAGAGAGAAGTGTTGGACTTAGAGTTTTGAAACTTCCAATTAATGAGAGTAGATTTCAGCCTGTTGTGCCAAGCTCATGGAGCCTATTTGAAACCACATAGAGCCTTCCTCAGTTTGCAAATATGACGAAAGAATTTGGCGTCAACAAAACCTGTAGGATAAGTGATGTACGCGGTCTCTGTTAGTTCACCATTTAGGAAAGCGTTATTAATATCGACCTATCTTAAAGACCAGTTATTCTGTACAGCTAATGAGAGAATGATTTTGATTGTAGCTGGCTTGATGACTGGGCTAAAAGTTTGTATGAAATCGATGTCAGGTGTCTGCAAGAAACCCTTAGCAACTAGTCTCGCTTTGAGTTTCTATATAGTCCCATTAGAATTCTTGTTTACTTTGAAGATCCATTTGCTGCCCATAACCTTTGTATCAGGCTTGAAATGTTCCAATTCCCATGTTTTGTTCTTTATCAAGGCATCATAATCGTGTTGTATGACTTGCACCCACATGGAATCCTTCAATGCTTCTTCCTCATTAATGGGAATTTTGATCTGTTCAATAGCAGTTTTTTCAACATTGTAAATCTTTGGTTTGTAGATAGCTGCTTTATTCTTGATGATCATGGGGTGAGAGGAAAAATTTTGACTATTGACTGCAGGTCTTGGCTGTTGGGAGGTTGATGATTGAATTTGTCTATTTTTTAGAGAAGGAGAAATCTATCTTTGAGGAGTAAGATTAGGTGTTGGTCTTGAATCATGACTTAAAGGAGAGAAAGAGTGTTCTGCTAATGTAGCATTAGGCAGATCAGGTTCCATACCAGTTGCTGCAGTGTCCTGATACAATTTTGAAAACCAATTGTGCATGAAGTAGTAAGGTGATGAGTATTCTATTTCAAGATCAAGCTTTGGAGATTGAAGAGAGACAAAGTTTCAATCGTTAGGGAATGAAAAAGTCTCCTCGTTGAATATTACATTCCTTGCAATGTAAACTCTTTTGAAGAGTGGAGACATAGATAACTTTTGTACAAGGGGTTATATCCAATGAATACACATTTTAAGTTGTGAAACTGAAATTTCTTTCTGTTATATGATCTTAAGAATGGATAATATTCACAGCCAAAAACTCTGAAAAGCTTGAGGTCAGGTTTAAAATTAAATAGGAGTTCAAATGTTGACTTGTTAGCTAAGGTTGCTGAGGGAAATCTATTGATCAGGTACACAGCTGTGTATAAGGCCTCTCACCAATACTTTAAAAGCATGCTAGCTTATGCTAACAAGGTCAAACCAGTATCGGTTATATGCCTATGCCTCCTCTCTACTTTGCCCTTTTGGTGATGTGTGTATGGGCATGAATACATTAATTTAATCCCTTGTTCTATTAAGAAAATCTTAAAGGCTTTAAACTCACTACCCATATCACATTGTAATAATTTAATTTCAGAGTTGAAAGTCTCTTCCACTTGGTTTTTGAATTGTTTGAAGATTGGAAGTGAGTCAGATTTGTGAACTAAAGGATAGATCTAAGAGAACCTAGTACAATCATCAACAAAAGCAATGTAAAATTTATATCTGTTTATTGAATTGACAGGCACAAGTGCCCACAAGTCTGTGTGGATCAGTTATAGTGCTGTTTTTCTTTTTGTTGGTATGTTTTTGCATGGAACTTTGTGCATTTTTTTCCAACTGACAGGCTGAGCAGAAATTATGGGAAGCAACCGAAAAATTTTTATTCATTAGCTTAAAATCATTACAAGAAGAGAGGAGATCTTTGAAAACTTTCACAGATGGGTAACCAAATCTCCTATGCCATATATCTATCAATTTCTGAGTTTTTAAATCAATTGAAAATGCAGTAAGGCCAGACTAACTTCCTGATGATTCTGAATTTGTTGAGAATGACATGTCAGGTGAACTAATAGATCTAGATGGTTAAGGGTTCTTCAGTTGACATTCCAGCATTTGGTAGAGTCCTCTCCTAGTCACACCTTGAAACAGAACTCTCTTCTTCTTCATTTCCTTCACAAGATAGAAATCCTTGTTGAATTCAATCATTACATGATTATCATTTAACAACTGAGACACTTATTAGATTCTTTTTAATTTCAGGAACTAGAAGAATGTTTCTGAGATAGATTGGTTTGAGATGGATTGGTTTGTCAGTCTGTATGGTGTTTAGACTGATGCAACCAACGTGAAAGATAGAAAGCTTCTTACCATTCCCAACGGCTAATTTTTCATTACCTTTGTATTCCTGATTGATGGAGAAGTTTTTTACTGAGTTGGTGACATGGTGAGTGGCTCCACTATCCATATACCAACTGGAGTCTGCAGGTAGTTCAAGAGCTGCAATAAAGGCTGGTTTGGAGTCTTGCTTCGATTGTTAAGAAGAATAATCTTTGTTGAACCTGTGCCAGCAGCAGTCAGCAATAACATGGCCAATTTTGTGACAAATCTGGCAAGTGGGTGTGGGTCCTCCATTTCTTCCTTTTCCTCTTCCTCCACTGTTGTTCTGTTTGTTTTGTGTTGCAGAATTCCAAGGTTTTCTTTGACTGTTAGATGCTTGAGAAAAGTTTGCAGTGATTTCTTGATGAAATCCTGATGAAGGGTTGTCGTTCCAATTGTCAAGTCTGTTTTCTTGACTCAAGAGCACGGAGTATAGTTCATCAAGAAATGGCATCTTCACACGAGAAGACACATTGACTATAATAGAGTTATATTCTCTGGTCAGTTCTCCTATAATATAGAGGGACAAATCCTTGTCTAATATAAAGTCACCCAGGCTTTCAAAGCATCTGCTATTCCCTTCATCTTCAAGTAATAGTTGGTTATGTTCATTCTTTCTTTCTTTCTTGGTTGAGGTGAGCATGTTTCTGAGGTTGACTATCTTGGATAGTGATTTTGCGACAAAAATCTTCTCTAAAGTAGCCCATAATTCTGTCGAGGTACAGCACCCAACCATGGATGCTAACATGCTTTCACTGAGCATGGAAAGGATCCATCTCATAAGTTGTTGATCATGTTTTTTCCAGGTCTTATATTCTTGTCTGACACTAATAATACTACTCCCTTCTTCATCAGTGAATTGTTCATATTTCTCAAGTCGAGTAATGTTGCACTTGTGATCTCCACAATATAAAGTTAGCTTTATTGAGTTTAATTGTGCTCATGAAGGAAAGGTTATTGTTATTTGAGTTTGGTGTTACTGCATTATATGAGTTTGAGTTGCTAGATCATTGAGTTACTGATTCCATTTTGGTTTCTTAGAAATCTTGGTTCTGATACCAAGTTAAGAACTCAAGAAAGGTAAGAAATGGTTTTCTATTCTATTCTGGATTAAATCAGTTGGAGAGAATGGCTCGTGAATACCACCCTTTTTCATGAGTTCACAAAAAACAAAGTGCAATGTATAAATACTACTTTAGCTTGAGCAACAAGATGCTGTAGAGATGTACTGTGATGTCCCTCAAGCTGAGCTGGCACAAAAGAATTCTATGTCTTAAGCTGGGAAGTGAATGATGAGCTAGATTTTGCAGGTTGAATTGTTGGGCTTGAAGTTACATGGCCCAAGATGACATGTGCCTCAGGTTCTTTAAGTCATACCATTTCTATGTTTCCAAAGAGAGTAATTTCCGACGAGCATTTGAAAATAGAAGCTCCAAAGAAGATCATGGCCAAGCATTTGGATTTATCCTTTCACTGACTGTAGAACCAAATTCTGGGCCACCCTTACGCTATGAGATAAGAAATTCAATTGGATATCCTTTCAACTTATGTGGCACAATTGCCAGATCTTCAGAAGTTAAAGCCGCAAAACCACCCAAAACAAGAGAACCATTGAGAGATTCAGGGATGATAACAAGGGGACGTAATAAGCATAAGGGGAAAAGAAAACATATAATAATCATTATGTTAACAAACTAACCATTGTCTGACACAAATGTATCTGAAGTAAGGGCATTAATCTCATCCAGATTGAAGATGCCAGGACTGCGTAGCGGAAAGGGAACTTTCTTTAAGTAATAATTATCGAGGCATAGCAAATGCCTGAAATTATTCACATCACAGATGCAATTAAGTATGGCCTCAGTAGCAAATTACCTGGAACTATCAGAAATCAAGGCATATGAACAATAATACAGACATTGTGGCATGCTAACAGAATGCCAAAAGGCGTATTGTCTTTCCACTTCATAATTAAGGCAGGAAAAAAAAGGCAGATTAAATTTAGTCCACTGAATATTGTATAAGACAAAATTTGTCCTGTACGTGTTTGTTTATTCACTTTAGGTACACTCTTTTATCAAATACTAACATCTTATGACTTATACTACAGATGCCATCTATAAATCTAAGCATATATTAGAACAACAAAACCATTCAAAAGCATGTGTAAAAAGCTAATGGTCACCCTTTGAGTCAGACTTAATACCTTCAAACATCAAAATACAAAGGTTACATAATTACCTTTGCCACAGAGAAAGCAACTTTCACATAGCGGGGATATTCACAAATCATGTTATACATAAGCTCTGCCTGCATCACAATAGAAATTCCGTGATATCATCCAACAATACAGCTAGGAATTGAGAAACTGGGAAAAAATTACCAATTCATGCACTGTGAAGATTTCTGGCCCACCCGGTTCATAAACTTTTCCCATGCTGGTGCCATCATCTTTTAAGGCTGCCACAATTGCAGCAACAACATCAATAACATATACAGGTTAGATTCTGCAAAACAGGTCTTGTCAGGAATAAGATTCTATGGCAGGCCTGGAAAAAATTAGTCTTCAAACAATCCTTAAAAAAAATTTATGTAGCCAGAATAGCATCTGACGAGTTAGCACATACCTGATAGATCCATCCCCAATAAGCAGAAGAAAACTACACTTTTTCACAAACTGTGCCCATTTATTCAAAATCCGATCCTTAGTACGTATCATTGCAGCAGGTTTCATAATTGTGGCCTACAGAAATAAGATTAGGTTATAAATTATGCACATGAAAGCATCAAGGTAACATCTACAATAAAAAAGAATGCAACAGATCACCTTTTAAATGGTATACCAATCTCTACCTAGCTAAGTTGGATTTTGTTAGTACCTAGTATGTTTGTCGTCTAACTCAATTTCTCTGCCTCCTCGCCTGGATTCTTTAGACTTCTTCAACTTTAGGGGGATTATGTAGCTTAAAGAGGTAGTTTTTCTTGTAATTTCTTGTGTATTTGGCTTGTACCTGCTTATCATTTTTATAATGATTACATGTCCTCACAGAAGAAGACTGTTTGTGCATCCTTTGATCAGCATTTTCGTAGGTGATGTCAAAGATGAAAATGAAGTTGAGAACCAATTTGCTACAATCAAATTACAAAAGCCCTAATGTATTTTCTTATGTTAAATTTCCTACCAGGGCTCTGGCTATTGTACTTTTCAAAGTGTCATCAACCAACAGTTTGATAATGCTAGCAAAGTGGATGAAAAGATTTATCAGGAATGAGGAAAGAGTATCAAAAGAATGAAAAAGAATTATGTGATAAAGGAACCGTAGGTAACAAATGGAAGATCAAAAAACTGGAAGAAGAAAAGAAAGATTTTGACTGAAAACAAGTTGACTGCTAGAGAAACATCTAAAGTTGTTTAAGGTGGATAGTCCCAAAGCCCCAAAAAGCAACAAATTCAAGATCCCCACAAGATGAACTAGAATTCACTCGTATTTGTGAAGTAATTTGATGAAATTTCAAGGAGGGGCTAAATGTGTAACCATGCTCTTCATACAGCCATTTAACAAAAATTTACTGCAGGCAGTGTTGTCAGACTGATGGTTAGAAAGAAAACGTAGAGCTCACCTCAGCTAACTCTCCCAAAACAGATTCCTCAGCAGCAGCTTTCGTACTGAGCACTCTTGATGGGGATGATGTAGATGCCCCTAAACAAGACAGTTGGATAAATCTCATGATACCACCATGTTCTTTCGCAATTTGGACAAATTTAGGGGTAAAAAGAAGATCCATCAAACTCTCACTAACCAACAAGAGATACATCAAACTTGTGAATTAAACTTGGACAACTGCACAAAATCATAACAAACTCAAAATTGTCATATTTTGAGCAACAAACCATTAATCAGTCAAGATAAAAAAGAACTTGATGAAGGTAACATACTAGACAATTTGTCCACAAAAAGCTTCAAGATCTAATATATTACAAATGAAATTAACAATACTCATAATCCTAAGCCCAACCAAATGATAAAACTATCCAACTCTGATCATGTTCAATAAAAAGAATCAACATAATGAATCAGACATTGTGTCTGTTGGAAGTCAGGAGCTAAATGATCCTCAATAAATATATGCATTTTCCCTGTTCAAAACAGTTTTTTGTTCAACCAATATATCCAAGAGAAGTATTCCAGCAACATCTCCACGGTTCAACAAAAAGTAATCACGATAAGAATGAATATGCAAGCTATCTACCATTGCAATGCACTCAGCCATAAGATGGTTCACTTCCTCAAAGCTATAGGTTGTAGTCTCGTACTCTCTTCCTGCCAGTAAAAAAGATTACTGGCTGTAGTAAATTTTTTACATACTCTTAAGATCAAAAGGCTTTTCTCGGAATAATTACAAAAGATGACTGTCTACCTATAAGGTTGATAATAACATTAGCCTTTGCCATTACAGCCTTGATTGTGTCATCGTCTCTTGGATTAAATTTCATAGCTACTATCTGAGCAAGAGAAAAAAAATTGAAAATCAAATTCCATGCATTGGATTCAATCATAAATGCATAGCACAGAGAATTTTATTTCTAATGCATGACAACAAATTTAAACCACTGCACTTGTCCCAAGTCTCCCGTCAACTTGAGATGACAGGCAGAATCCTCACAACCCTGGAAAGGAACTAAAACTTGAGATCCCATTTTAGCTCAAAGAAACGCAGAGTAAAGGAAATAAATAATAAACTTTACTGTTGAAACCTAAAAACAAGCCAAAACAAAAGTCAACATAATTGAATTTAACCTGAGAACACCATGACCAACATAATACCAACTAAAAGCATTATCTTGCTAAAACATAACTCACCGAGTTGTTGCACAACATAACGTCCAAGGAACCCAGTGGCACCCAACACTGTAGCTATAATGCCACTGTAAACATAAAGATTTCCAAGTCAAAAGATGGCAATATGAAATTAACATAGGAAAAAAAATTCTCACAAACAACTTAGGAAGTACATGAAGTGCTTTTCTGTAAAAATGTTTTCCGCAAAACACTTTAAGGCTCTGTTTGAAAAGACCTTCAAATACTTTTCCCACCCAATAGGCTTTATTTCAAATGGCTATCCATTACGTTACCAAAGAAGTACTATAAATGCATTTCTGATATGAGTAGTACTTTCTTTTATTTCAGATTAATACTATAGAGCTTTCAACAGACTTCAAAAGGCAATACTTATAACCAGGCAACCAAGCAGAATCTAATGTACAAAGAAAAAGGCCCATTTGTGATGACATAAGTCCGAAAAAAATCGTCAAATTTCTCTACATTTCGTAAAACAACATCAACATAAAATTGAAGAAAAATACCTCATAGAAAATCTTCCACCAGTTCCCTTACGAACCAGGTGGCTCGCACCTTTACCAGCAACGGATGTAGATCCGAACCTTGGGTGATCAGCTCCATGATCTGAAATTTCACAAAAGGTAAAAAATTTGATTAGATTTTAGTATCAAGTTCTAGAACCAAAGAAACGAAGGAAATGACGGACTTACAGTAATTGGAGAGCGGGGATATCGATTTCGTAGAAGAGGCAGAAGTTGCGGGATTTAGAGATTGGTGCCCTAATAGCCTTGTAACGGACTTCATCGTTCCTTCTCAGCTTACAACTACTGTAGAGAAACACAGATGCACAGTGCGTGTAGGAAATGATGCTTGGAGTTGGAAATGGGTTCATATTATTTGAATTTGGGCCGGGTTTCATTTAGGTCCATTGTTGCCGCCATTTTGTTTTAATTATTAGAATTTAAGGGTTGAAATTTTATTCCTACATGAATTACTAGAGGTGAAATTAAGGGCTAGCGGGCTGGGCATAGCTCGGTCTATTTAAAAATAACTACGCCCGTCACAGTTCATAAGCCTGGACTCTAATGAGCTGTGTAGGGCCAGTCTACGGATGATTAGTATTTATATATAAATATATATTTTTTATCTTTTAAATAATAAGGCCTACAGACTCGAGACTAAGTTCGAGGCTCGTGACAGGCCCAGGCCGAGCCTAACACCCCTATGAATTATTATAAAAGGAATATATATATATATATATATATATATTATATTTATAAATTAATAATTTTAATAAATTAATAAAATAGTACTTTTTTTTATAAACTCTTATACAACTCTGTGTTTCTATTCATATTATAAATTAATAACTTGTTAAAATTTTAAATATTATTAATTATAATATTTTAGTTAAATATGATTTCATTATTACAATTGTTTTTTTTTAGTTTAAACGTATATAGATGTCATCTTTAACTTTTTTTTATTGCATTTAGAAGTTTTGGAGTTAAGTTCTTAAATTGCAATAAAAAATTATGAAGTGTTGTTGATGCTTTGATTGCTTTCTCGAATGTAACAAGCTCCAAAACTACTAAATTATTCTCAACTTTATCGTCAACAAGATTTACAATGATATTAGGAATGATTTCTTTTAAACTTGAAACCTTTGAACTTGCATCGTTTTCATCAAGGTAATCCAAAAGATAATTTGCATCCATTCTATCACAATAACTCCAATCTTTTGAGTATTGTCTCAAGCTCATGAAATCCTTCTTCATCTAACGATTCATCTAAATTCTTTGAAGTCATTTCTTCCACATGATAAATTTTGAGATATCAAAAATAATTTAATGTTATCTTTTCTTGAATAGTTATTGTCTAAGTTGAGACTATAAAATTGATTACATCCAAAACATTAACACACACACACACATGTATTCAAGATGGCTTAGAAATTATATAAACTAATTTAACTAAATTCAACCCATGTATATCACATATATTTATATATTATTAAAATTCATTAATTCATAAAACCAAACATAAACTCATATTCATTAAACATCAAAACATATTCATATTCACACCTTTAACATGAATTACCTTTTAATATACATCCATATAAGTATGAATTTCATCATATATTTAAGCCAAAAAAAACATATACACATATATGCCAAATTTTGGCTACCTAAAGTTTTCTAAATTAAAAATTATAATATACTTTCAATGGACTTTTAACATGATTTTAAAGCATAAATAATATTTAGAAAACTTACCAAAAGTTTTCTAAGCTCAAAATCCCTCTCTTTGAATTTTCTTTAAATTTTTTCTCTAATAAAATTAATTGAAAATCAAGTTTTTTTAGGTTTTATGAGTTGATCTTTTTTTTTTATGCTAAAAAATTTCTCTACAAATTTTTTTAGGTTATTTTGGTGGTTCATTAACGGTGGAAGATGGAAAGCATGAAGGCAAAAAAAGTTAAGAATGATGGAAGCTTGGAAAGGTTTGGAAACAATGAAATAGAGGTTTGGAAAAAATGAAATTGAAGCAAATCTATCCAAGGAAATAATTTAAAGGCAAAAAGTCTTAATTTTAATTTTTCTTATCTAATTGACACGTCCTCAAAATTAGGGTTTAATAAAATAATTTAAAGTAAAAGAATAAGATTGTAGACATTTAAACAAAATTTCTATTATATATAGATAATATCAACAAAAATCTACAAGTATTGCCATACAAAATTTATTACATCAAAATTTGAATACATTCATTTAACTAAATATAAGTAATCTTCTTTCAACGTTCTGACAAACATAATATACATCACAATATATTCTTTCAAAATATATCTAGATAAAAAACACAATTTTCTTCAAGTTTACGTATTTTTATTTGCTCCAAAAAAACTAAAAAGTAAGGCGTAAGTTAAAATTCAGTAGATATTCACATATAATTGAGATTTTTAAATAAATGTAATAATAATCATACTTCTAATTAATCACATCATAAATAACTATAAATATGCATAAATAAATATAAATAATAATCATTGAACAACAATATAATTTGGTTATCATTATGTATAATACATTGTTTTGGGGCATTATTTTCAGGGACTGTTGTCCAAAAAATATGTAGCCTGCGTACTTTAAAAACTTTATATTTAAGGACCGTTACCCATAATTTTAAGCTCACAGATTTTCACCGTGGGACTAAAATTAGGTCCATAGTCATAGTACTAAACAAAATGTCATACATCATTTCATAATCAAATCACACACAATAATAACAAAATAATTCATTTATATTATTTCACAACATTACAAATATTGGAAGCATGATTCAATAATAATAATATTTCTAAATTATCGAAAAATTTATATAAAATATGATAAAATAATAAGTATATCACTGAAAGATAATTTATTTTCATAAAAATTTAATATAATACCTTACTTTTTAGTTTTTAAAATACTAAATTACTCAATTATATATTAATTAACTACTTGAATCAAAATATGTCTGTTTTTCTTTATATCTCCTCCGCTCTTCCTTGTTTCTCTATATTATCACATAGTATCACTTTTTAAATTAATACATAATCGATAAAATAACTAATAATTTATGCTATTTATAATAAAATATAACTAAATTTTTGATCGAAAATTAAACTAAAATTCAATCCAAAAATTCTAAAATTTTAAATTTCTAAAATAAAAGTATTAATAATAATAAATTATAAAAAGATCCCTATAATACAGATAATTATAAATTTTTAAAATATTTACACTCAAGATTCAAAATTATTAGAATTTATCATCTTACCCTAAATTATAAAAATTTTTATTTTGACCCCAAAATTTTTTTACTATTTACAAATAAAACTTCTAATTTATAAAATGAGATAAAATTATTATAATTTTTATATTTTTATACCAATCAAAATTTTATAATTTTTCATCTAATTTTCAATAATTTCTGAAAAATTTACCTATCAAACTATCAAATTTGACCCAAAATCTATTAATTTACAGTTCAAAAATACAAAATAATAATAATTTTAATTATTAAACTATCAAAATTAAGTCTATTTATTTTTTTAGTTTTAACAATTTTTACACTAAAATATATAATTTTCTTCTCAAAATAAAGAAAAATGAAATTACCACATTCAATTTCTTATCTTCTTTCTCCTATTCTTCTTCTTCTTCTTCTTTTCCTTCTTCTTCTCTCTTTCCTTTCTCTCTTTTTTTTTTTTTTTCTTCCTTCTCGGAGCCTTTATACTTTTCTTCCAAATTCTCAATCCAATTTCATGCATATTCATTAATATATATATATGATAAAAGATATGGGCCAAGAAAAATAAAAAACTTTAGGCTTAAATTTTTTATTTTCTTTTAGGCCCAAGTGTAATACTAATCATATTAATTAAGACATATATAAAAATATTTGATTTGTTACCTAATTTAATAAAGTAAAAAAATCTAATTTTGCCCTTAATTCTAAATTTACAATTTCTATATAATATTTGTTTTGACGAATATCCTTAAAATTATGTAAATTTATTTTGAATTTGGTTGAATGTAAATCATTATAAATACATAATCTAATTCTATTTACTAATAAAATTATGATTTTTTCAAAACCTTCAATCAAGTTTACATGAACTGATATGATATTTATTTTAACCCTAATATTTATAAGTTTTAGGAAATATTTTTTTTTAATCTCAGAGAATAGTTTATGTAATTATACTATCGGCTAAATATACATTCCTAATTTTTTTTATGAAACGAAATAATTTACTAAAATTTATATCCTTCAACTTAAACAAAAGTTTATGACAAACAAGAGGTTAATAAAATACAAAATATAAAAGCATATCTAATATGTTTTACAAAAAGAATAAAAAGTTCAAAAAGAAGACAATAAAAAAAAAGGAAAAAAAATTATAATTAAACTTTTATTGCCATGAACATTACCATTACCAATTAAATATTTCATTTGTTTGTTTTCTTCTTCAAAGAAATTAGAGACATCAAGATTAATAAAATCTATAAGATTTGAATCATCGATAAAATTAGTCTTTATATTCTTTTCTTTTCCTTTGAGAGAATCATAACATATGTGTGACCAATACCTTTTGTCTCCGCACTAATTACAAGTCTCATCTAAATTTTTGCAGACTTATTCCAAGCGTTTTTGTTATTTTTTTACCTTTTGTAAACATTTCAACTCTTGTGATTATTTTTATTATTTTTCCAATATGAGAATCTATAATCATCGCTAGAAAGATATCTCTGTCCTCTCTTATATTATCTACCATGTCTAGAGATGACAATTTCATTTAAAAATCCATTAGTAGTCAACCCCAACGAGATGGGTTTGATATGCTTTTTAACAAGTTTGGGACGTGTTTAAAAAAAATTAAAATCTACAGCAGGTTTTTGATAAAAAAATAAAATAAAATTTATAGTAAGTTTGGCATGGATAAAAGTATGGATGAATATTTATCGAGTACCCGTTAAGGTACCCACAAATATTTAATTTTTATATATTATTTTATTTTTAAATATATGTTTTTATCAAAATTTATTTTATTTAATTTTTAATTTAAATTAAAATTTTTGAAGTTTTAAATTAAATTATAACTCTAACTAAATATCTGATTAATTCATAGAAAAGTAATAAATAAGAAAATAGAGAAAGATCACTTTAATTTTCACATCACTATTGCATATATTGATTGATTTATGTTTGACCAAACAGTAGAAAAATATTTTCAAGTGATAACTATTTTATTTTCAAGTTGTCAATTTCTGTTTTGTTTTCAAATTATCACTCATTTTGCATACAATGTTTAGATTATTTCATAATGAGGTAAAATTAAAGAAAAAATATAAATTTGATCATCCACGATAGTGTAATACAACTAGGGATATTATTTTAAAAAATATAATAAAATCTGGTTGAGAGTTAGTTAATTATTCTAAAATAACACGAACTTCATGAAGTACTAAAATTTATATTATAAAATTATATTCTGTGAAAAAAATCAAAACACAACATGGTCTAACTTAGAATCAAAAAAAATATATTATTTGAAATTTTGTATTTCAATATTAAATAAAGTGATTAGAATAAGTATTTTTTGAAATTTTGTTTTGAAAGAATACTTAATGAATTTTTTTAAAATCACTTCTAGATACTTTTCAGTTTTTATGCGAATTTATAAAATAATTATATTTTTTTATAAATTATTTGATCGATTGTATTTTATATTGATAGATTTAATATTTTATGTAAGCGTTATATTATATTTTAAATTAATGCTAAAAGTTTATTGGTTTAATTAGATATATTATATTTTTAAATTTGATATTTTATAATAATATAAGTTTAATTGAAAAGACGAAAATTCGTTAAAAATTTATGAATATCTACGTAAATTTAGTAAATTTTAAATATTTATTTAATTAAATTTAATAATAAAATATCAAATTTTTTGTAGATTTAATGTAAATTTAATATTAAATTTGTATAACGAATATAAATACAAATTTAAAGATATTTATCCCAATCTTGATCCATAAGCGTCCTTAACTCTGTCCATTATTGCTACGTGTACTAACATTGACTTTTGAGAATGGTAAAGAATCAGTTATACATTTTTTATGATTCTTCTACAAAGAGATCATTATTTTGTTCGAAAAGAAGTAAACCAAGCCACCATTTATCCATGAGTAAAAATAACTTGCATCAACCAATTAAAGATAAAAACCCTTGTACCGATTAATAGTCAACTCGGTTAAAGGATTTCCTTGATTGATTTGGAAATTAAAAGGAACTGACATAACAAATTGGTACACTTCTGCTGTTTGTGATTTACAGACAAATGAAAAGAATTTTAGTGTAAATTACCCTATATATACACAGATGAATACTATTATCTATTGTATAAAGCACAGTTACGTAATCATGCAGTTTGCCCCTTACCCTATTGTGCTTTTTGTGTACTCAGGTCTCAAGAATTTAACTCATTGCGGTACTTGTTATGTTTATTTCATTTATATTTCATCAATCACACCATTAAAATTGTTGCTTATGATGGGAAAGGATAACTACTGTTGAACAATGAACATCAGTTAGTGTTTGATGATATTTCTATAACCAAAGGAAAAAAGCAAGTTGATAGAAAAGTGAGAAGATAAAACGACTATTAATAAACAAAATTTCTAGCCTTGGACTAGAAGAACTGGAATTCGCATCATCGAATTCAACTAGTTCAGCTCTACAAATTTCCTAGCTAGCTAAATAACAACCAACCAGCTTCTTAATCAAGACACTACCTTATTCAACATTTAGCGAACAAATATTATCAGCCTGCCCAAATTCCTTGAATTTGATTATTCCCAATTTCTATGCCCTGACTTATTTTAGCACCAAACTGTGCTTGAATTTCCCCAGTTATACTTATGGGGATCAATTAACTTGTAATGAACTTGGAACAAAAAACTACTTTCCTCCCATAAGATTCTGGTCAATGACATGACATGATATGCACCATTGTCCTTCCCTTTTGCCTCCAAATTAGCCGAAAGCAATAGCAGCAGCAGCAGTAGCTCATTCTAGGTACTCTCTCTCTTTCTCTCTCTGCCCTTGCCACCTACGACATGAAGGTTTCCAGGCATGCCATCTGTTTTAAAAATCTGGTATGCCACTTGACCTTGACGAATATTCTGTTACCAACTTTAGAAACATGGATGTTTTATCCTCTAAAAGTTTTGTCGGAGTATCAAACTCTGCAACTCGACCTGCAAAATTGTCAAACACCATCACTCGTGGACGCTGCTTAGCAGCCGACTACCAAAAATGCTAATGAATTGAAACAATGAGCTCAAGATATAATTGGACGCACCATCACTTAGTACCAAAACCATATCACTGTCAATAACAGTTGGGATACGATGTGCAATAGTGCATACAGTGCAGTCCTTGAACTCTGTTCGAATAATCTTCTGGATGAGATTGTCTGTGGCTGTGTCAACTGAAGCTGTTGCTTCATCAAGCACCAATATTCTTGCCTGCTTAAGTAAAGCCCTACCAAGGGAAACAAGTTGCCGTTGTCCCACACTCCAGTTATCTCCATTTTCTAGCACTGCATATTTCAGTAGAAAACACAATGAATGAATGAACATCTTAAAAATGATTATATGTTGTTGACTGGTGGTGAATAGGAAAGCTGTAAACCTGGCGTATCAAGCTTTTGGTCTTTCTCACGAACTATATCTCCAAGCTGAGACTTATCAAGTGCCTGTCATAAATCAAAAGCCATTACTAAATTTTCCAATTTCAAATTCAACTTCTTTTGATCTCATAAACATGTCATTTGGTAATAAATTGGCAAGGGAAAAACAAACAAGATATTTGTCTATCATTGTAAAATAACTCTATATAACTTGGAAATTATTTTTTTATTTAAAAATAAATAAAATATTAGAATTCAACAGTACTCAGTAAGTTTTGTTCAAAAATATATCTCAGGACTTTTTAAGAACTATAAAATTTTAGTTGAAAGAACATATATGGTGTGTGAGATATACCTCCCAAATTTCACAATCTGAACGCTCTTCAAGAGGATCAAGATTGCACCTAATGGTCCCTTCAAATAAAGTAGGATCCTGCGGTATGATACCAAGACGGCTACGGAGATCATGGAGGCCAATTGTTGAAATATCAATGTTGTCTATAATAATTCGTCCACCAGCTGGTTCAATTACTCTAAACAATGCCTGAATCAAAGTAGATTTACCACTTCCAGTACGACCAACAATCCCAATCTTCTTTCCTCCAGGAAATACACAATTTACCCCACGAAGCACCGTAGGAAGATTCTCATCATAACGAACCTTAGAATATAGAAATGGAAATGGAAATTGTCAGTATTTTGGACTCATCAAGATTAAGAAAAGTGAAATCTTCTCATCCTCCTTTTTTCCAGCATTATTAACAAAGTCGTAACAAATAAATCCACCGTTTCATCAATTATATATTGGCCTCAGTTGTGTAAAAAACAAGATCTTTTTTCTGCTTTTGGATCCAAAGAACAAAAGTTAACCAGAAACCAACTTTCCGTGATTAAATGTCAACTTCTAAAACAAGGGGTTAAAAAGGAACTAAAAAATGTAATTGAGCCATCTTAGTCAAATGAAAATCCCACCGGTCCACCATCATGCAAAGCAAAACAAAAATTAACAAAATTTATGCAACAAACATCAGCTAATAGATCCAATATGAACAAAGTTCCAAAGCCAACAAATTTTTCTTTACCCCTAAAATTGAATAAAACACGCCTATGGTAAGGTAGTACGGAATACCTTTAAATCGATGAGTTCAACTGTGCCATTCTCTGGCCATGAGGATGGAGGGCGGGAGTCCTCAATGAATTGAGGAGCTTCCCCTGGAATTTGGCTGTACTGATAAATTCTCTCGATGGAAATAATTTTATTTTCAAGCTTGCAAAAGCTAAGTATCCACCGTGATAGACGTGCATTTAAATTAAGGCCATATGTCACTGCAAGGCCTGCCATGCCTGTATACAAGAAGTAATTGCACTTAGCAACTGGATTTCATCACAATATCCTTTTTTAATCATAATAAAATATGCATTGTAAGAATGCCGAACGGGGTGCAACCTTAGCATGGTATGCCATGCCAGAAGAAACCACACCGCAGGATACCGGACCATGACAGCAATTACTTTGACAACACCAACCATCAAGTTTAGCACATTTTCATTCACATGCATGCATTTTCTTTCAAATGGTTATTTTAGAATGCAACTTCCCTTGCAAAAAGTTATGTGATGAGTATAGGTGGAAATATTTAGTAACGAGGCAAAATATTACTTACTTGGATCAATAGTTCCATGTGGAAAACTCACAAGTAAAACCATGCAAAAGGCAAACACGAAGGTTGAAAGCAGTTCCATGCGTAAGCAAAGCCATTCAATAGCTGCAAGACTGCAGAAGAATGGACGAGCATAACAATCAAGAAGATATAGATTCCTCTTCATGAACCTTTTTTCTTGGCCAAAACCTCTTATTGTGGCAGCTCCAGCAATGGACTCACCAAAAAGGTGGATAATTGGAGATTTTTGGATGCTAACAATGCGGACTAGTTCCCTTGATGAAGCCATGTAGTATTTCTGCATGCGGGATACATTGACATTTAAACTCTTTATTCTTTTTCTTTTTTGAAAAGTAGAGAGGTATTGAGAATGTCAAAAACTAGGGGACAGTACCAAAGGCAATGGATTATACAAAAAGAGAGCCTATAATAAATGCCTTATATGTAAATGAAATTAGAAACAAACAATTTATCTCTTGTTTGTTTCTTAGAGAGAACAAGCAAAAACAGGAATGATAAAAGGGAAGCTAACATTTGACCAATATCCTTTCATTTTTATCATTTTTTTATGGGAACAATCAATTAAGCATGGCCCCCACAAACTTGGGGAAAAGATAACCAGTCACCTGCATCCACAAGCATGCAACAGCCATTGGAATGACAAGGAGCAAAACTTGCCAGGTAACTTTCGACATTACACCAACAATGCCAACAAGTTGTATTGTTGTTGAAGCAAACCCACCAAGCCTAAAAGGAATATCAAGATCGACAACACTTTGATCAATAGATACCTGTAAGCCGATAAATGATTGACATTATATAGTGCGAGTGAAAAAAATGGAACCATGTCAAAAGGCGCGCGCGCGCGCGTACACACACATATACATATAGAGAGAGAGAGAGAGAGAGAGATGAGAATATTCCAAATGTGAGTCAAGAGAAAACTATAAATGAAAACATATTTTTTGAAAACTTACACGATTCAAGATCCGTCCTGCCGGTGTAGAGTCAAAGAATGACATAGGAGCTCGGAACACACTTCTAAGCATCTTTAAAAACAGTTTCTGTGCAGCCGCTAAACCAAATGTAGCTACCAGAACGGCCCTGACAAATATAAACCAAGAGCTCCCAAAAGCAAGGGCCATATAAACAACAAGAAGGACCATAGGATTAACTTTAGGTTGATCTCCTTCAGTTTGGGGATTTGCCCAAGCCATCCACCAATTACCAGCTATTTGAAGGAATTGAAACAATCCTTGAGCAAGGATTATGAGTGGAATCAATAAGCCTCTATAAGCTGCGGCCATATATGATAAATACACCTTCATGCTGACTCTTCCTCTTACTCTTTCCTCTTCCTGAACAAGCTGCTTTTTCCTTGAGCGTTTTGCTTTCTTTTTTTCTTTAATTGCTTTCTGTTCTGAAGCTGATGCAGCATCTTGCACTTCCTTTGCTAAACTGTCAATGTTGTTTCCAGCTGTATCACATTTTTTACTAGTTTTATCCCATTCATTTAGAATAAGATTTTCGTCCGAATCTTCTGATGACTGATTTGGAATGTCCATGGCTTCAATTGCTTCATGGTGAGCTGAAACCAAAGCGTTAAAATCAGTCCCTGCCTGTAAAAGGTCATCATACTTTCCTGCCTGTATGATCCGGCCTTCCTTAAGAACCTGCAGAAACAAGAGATGAAAGATATATATTCATGCTCCCAAAACTACAACATCAACATTTCAGAGTCCAATGCACTTCTTTAAGGCAAAGAATAATGAAATCTTGTAAGCGCCTAAACAAAAAGAATAAAGACAGGTCTCAGATGCATAAGGTGAAGGTAAAAGATTCTAAGACATACATACTTCCCTTATTCAAATGCATAATCATAAAACATCATGAAAATATGCAGAGAAAGATATCATAAATGAGTCAAGATTTCTAATATTTTTCAAACAAACTATCAAACTTGAATGATGGCGGTCCTACATTTAGTGAAAGAACTAATGAGAAGCATTGTAGAATTAGTGGAACAAGCAATTCAAAATTCCAACAACAAACAGAACATCATCAGCTAAGTCTACAGAGGAAACCTTCAGAAAAGAAAAACACAAAATAATAGACCTTGCTACTCTGATGCATGAATAAAGCCTTGATCACATGTAGATCTTTATAGGCAAGAATATATGGTAGTGAAATCTTTAAATTAATTGCATACCAGTATTAAATCAGCAGCAGGCAGAAATTCCACTTGATGTGTAACAAATATCGCAGTCTTATTTGCCAGTGCTGTCATTATGTATTCCTGTAGTTCCATATTGAAAGTTAAGCTGAATTTCATTTACTGAATTGCATCACTTTTTTATATATTAAGCAAGACTGACCTTGAACAGTTCGGACCCTGTATGTGCATCAACAGCACTGAATGGATCATCAAGTAAATAGATATCTGCATCTTGATAAAGTGCCCTTGCAAGCTGCACACGTTGCTTCTGACCACCACTCAGATTTATACCTCTATCACCAATAATAGTCTGGTCTCCATGTGAGAAAAGTTCAAAATCTTTTTCTAGTGAGCACGCATGGACAACTTTCTTGTACTTTGCTTTGTCCATTGGACTGCCGAAAAGAATATTTTCTTCTATATTTCCAGACTGTATCCATGCTGATTGAGAAACATAAGCACAGGTACCAGAAACTCTCACCTGAAAAGTATTGAAAGGAAAAAGGAAATTAACATATGTATATGAGGACTTACCATCTCAGGCCAACAATGGGATAATATATAGTAAACAAACATTAAAGAAATTTAGCATTGACAACAATGCTAAAGATCCTTAATTTGACTTACTTCACCACAGATCTTTGGTATCTCCCCGAGCATGCAAGAGAGCAAGCTTGATTTCCCAGAACCAACCATGCCACAGACAGCCACTCGCATTCCCCTGGCCACTTTCATTGATATTCTTGATAATGTAGGCCTAGAAGAAGATGGGTCCCATCCAAACTCGGCATTTAGAATTTCTATGGCTGTGTTTGTCATTCCTCGTGGCAGAACAACGGTTGCATCTTCCTGCAACTCCTCCTCCTGCAGGAATCCAGAAATCCGATCAAGAGAAACCTTTGTCTGAGCCATCATTGAAACTAAGTCGGGAAAATTCCTGAGTGGTTCTTGGAGGATTCTGAAGGTGGCCAGAGCAGAAAGAACGCCCCCTGCCGTGAGTTGAGCTCCCAACAAAATAGAAGTACCAAATGTGACAGCAGCAACAAATATGGGGGAGCTCCAGAAAATGAATGTAATAAAAGCTTGGGAATAAAGTGCTTTCCGGAGCCACCTGAACTCGACACCTCGCATCTCCTCCAGCTTCTCTCGATACCTCTCCTCCCAAGCCTGCAACTTGAGAATTCTCATATTCCTAAGACACTCAGAAGTTTTTCTCATCCTGTCATCCTTGGCAGCCATTAATTTGTCTTGATAATCTTCTTGGATCTTCGCCAAAGGGACAGTAACAACAATGGAGATAATGGTAGCAATCAAGGTTGCAACAGAAGCAATTCCAACATTTTTGTACAAAATTGCAAGAGCAAGAATTATTTGCAGAGGAAGCATCCATATGTCATGAAGATACCAAGAGTAGTCCCCTACTCTCTGGACATCAACTGCCATGTAATTAACAATCTCTCCACTGGTGTGGCTTTGCTTAGCCAAGCTTGAAAGCTTGAGTCCCTTTCTGTACACCATTGCTGTAAGAGCCGACCTCACATGCATACCCAAAATGTCAACCCCAAGATACCACTGCCGGGTTGTTAAGGTCTCAACCAGCTTGGCTAAAAAGAATATCCCAGCAAGAATATAACCCTCATGAGGGACAGTTTCTTTCCCCCCTAAATAATCAACAAAGTAGCTAATCATGTATGGACCAACATAGGAAACAATAGTGTTCAACCCAGCAAAGACAGCATTCCAAGCTGCATCCTTCCAGAATGAGTTCAGAATTGCCCAAGCTAGGGAGGGCTGCTTGGAAGGATCTTCAGTTTTCAATCTCTCCCAATTTGAATTCAAAACTTTATAATTGGTCTTGGCTCGATTTCTGGTTGCAAGAAGAGGAATATCCTTAAGTTCAAGTGGTCTCTTTGCACCAATTGAAAGAAGTGGATTCAACCAAGATAGTGTAGCCAAGCTAAAGAGGCCAGCATCACTATAAGGAGTAACCTTAAGACACCCTGCTTCTTCTTCAATAAGCAATGGTTCCTGAAGATCAGAGTTACTACAAACTTGTACACCCGTAACACCTCTAATTGCAACAAAACATAGGAATGTGAGAGCTGGGGTTGCAGCGAAATTCGCTACGATATGAGAACACAAATGTTTTGCACCATCTAGCAGGAGTCCTCTCCCATCAACATACAACGTACACAAACAAATCAAAAATGCAACACCCCACCACACCCTCAATAAAAAAGGGAATTTCTCAGACAACTTAAATTTACAGTGGACAGCAGAAAAACTCAATACAAACCAAGCTAAACATTGCGCAGCAGGCAAGCAAATAGCAGACCAATCCACCACCTCCCCATCAACAGCCTTCCTTACCAAACCAACCCCATCAAAACCCAACACCAAAACTTGCACAAACAACACATAGAAACAACAAAAAAGCGACATTTTAAACCAGGAGCCAATCTTAACATCTCTAGTATCCCCATCGACACTAACAGTATGCCTAACTGGGCTCGAACTGGTAACTGCATCATCTTTAAAAATCCTAATTCGACCCACACAAACAAATATTTGCCTTGCAGATATTATAAAGAGAGAGATGAGGAAAAGTGTTAAGTTGATGCATATTGAATATAGTTCCAAAGTGGGCAAGCCCTGAATTGCCTTGAAAAAGGATCGACTTGTTGAGATTCTATTGAGCAAAAGAGCAATACCCATCGTTGAACACGGTGAGTTTGTGAAGAAAACGTATATTTAGATTCAGAAAAGAACAGAGTCGGTGTGGAGTCAATCTAAAAGAGAGATCAAATCGTCTGTAGAAGGGCATCTCACCATCTGTTCAATGAGAAGCAAAAACCAAACATACAAAGAAAAGTGTTATCTGGAGGTAGAATCTTTTGACACATTGCATATAAAAACAAAAAAAAAAATCATACAGATTTTTATCAATAACACAGATAACGAAGACAAACAAAAAGAGAAATCGAGAGAAAAAATAAAAACAAAAATAAATAAAAAAATCATTGTTTTCCTTGTTTCACTTTCTCTTTCTCTCACTCTCACACGCTCGCCATCGCCGATGTTACCTAGCGATGAAACAGAGAGAAGCAAACAGAGAGAGAGAGAGAAAAAGAAGCGAGAGCTAAAAATCTCAAAACTTGAACGAAACCCATTTCAGAAACTACAAAACTGACCTGGTTTTGTCGTTGAAAATCGTTTCGGTGGTGATTACGGAGGCAAGCTCTGTGATCAATTTAAACAACTCGAACAAGCTTCTGTTTCTTCAATTCAACAAAAGAAAACTCGGATAAACTTAAACAGAGAGCATAATAAGCCACACCAATCTAGCTTATCATTCCTCAGAACAACCACAACACGTAGAAACGAGAGAGACAGAACAGAGAGAAAATACAGTGTGTTTCTCTTCTTCTTTTGTCCTACAATATTAACGTTGTTTCTGTTTTGTTTTTCCTTGTTGAAATTTGGTTTGGCTGCCGTGTTAGAGCACGAGACTCGAAGAAAAGTTCGATGTGTGGGTGACGAGTAGAAGAAGCTCAAAACTCAGGAGTGAAAATTTTGACGGAGAAATTGGTTGGTTGTGTTGTTGGATGGATGCGAATGGTTTTATAAATTGATTTTTGGCATATTTGATGACACCATTTCTCTTGCTTCACCGTCATTTTTATAGCCGGATTTGACAGTGTGTAAGCTGTAAGCTGGGGCCACGGAAAGTAGAAAAATATTTAAAAAAAAAAAAGTTAAAAAATAAATAAATAGAAAAGAATATTATTTGGCAATCATAAGAAATTATTATTGTTATCATTATTACTCTGTACAGGGATGTATGTAGATTAATTGATCGTCATGATACATGATCTCATATTGCCCTTACAAGTGACACAGTGTTTGTTGTCCACTGTTCAATGTTTCTTTTTGAGTTGTTCTAGCAAAATGCGTTGGGTACATTTTTGTCTGTAAAGTCGGACTGATCTCTGGCTTATTTTACGGTCCAAAATTTTTTTATCCTAAGTATCTCCCTTACATTAATTTAGAAAAGAACATCTTATAGATGTAATTTATGAAATTTTGAATCCTTTTGGCTCATCTTGACTGTTGAGAGAGGATGGAGTACCACTTACGCTTAGTCACCGGGCCAAATTGTCGCATCGCTGTTAAACTACTATTATCGATATAAATTTATGTAAAAATTTGTATCGCTAACATTACTAACTAGTATTATTTAATATGAGTTATTAATACTAAATCTCTTTTAATATGATCGAGATTCGGATTTAAAATTTATAAAAATGTAAAATACCATTAATTCATTAGTTCGGATAATAATATTAATATTATTTGATATCGAATTATTATTAATAATTTTTTTAATATAAACAAAATTTAAATTTTAAATTTTTTTTTTGTATTATTATAAAAATTTTACTAATTGAATCAGTTGTTACCTAATACTAGTCTCATAATTCTATATTTTTTTTTGTTATCGTTTGTTGTATCACCAATTTGATGGGGATAGTAAAATATTTGTTAACACACGGCACCCTTTGACATTGCCACGTGTTATGTAATATGAGTTGAAATATATATATATATATATATATATATATATATTATGTAATTTTAATTTTGCATTGCATAGAATTGCTGTTTGACAACTAGTGTAATGATTTTGATGTTGGAGGTTTCTGAATTCTATGTAAATGGAGATGGAGGTGGAGGTGGAAATCAAATGGTATTTGCTTCAGTGGGGTGCTATAATACCAAAAAGAGCTTTTGATGTCATTAACTTCACAATTTCATGACTTCATGAGCCTTTGTTACAATTAATAAAGTGGGGGCATTATGTCTTGCCTTATTTTAAGCTTAGTTGAAAACCCATGGCAAACAGTGTCATGTCAGAAAGCAAACATGGTCCAAGCCATAATAAAGTCGCGGGCAATCCAAGTCATTTCGCAATTGTTACTTGAATATATATGAGCTACCCCACTTATCACTTTCTTTGTTTTTTTGTGCGAAATAATAGAAATGATGACCAAAAACTTTTGTTTGTTTCTCGGTAAAAAGTTATAAGAAGCAAAGAATGGGGGAGACATAAGAGGTTGAGGAGGATGGATGGACGATCATATTGTCTCTCTCTTTTAACGTCTACGCGGTGTGGTTTTCTACACCTTTTGGTAACATCTTTATTCTCCGGGGAGGTGTTGGTGTTGGGTGCATGAACAGGAGGGAAAGAAAGTTGGGCACAAAAGGCAATCCCAATGCCAAGAGTTTGGCATAAATTAGCTTTAATTTTTTGTTGAGATAATTGATCAATTATGATAATTCTAAATTAACAAAGAGAATACCCTTTTTAATCATTTACACCCCCCACCCAAAAATAAAATAAAATTAAAAAGGAATCACATCACATTTCGACCCTGTGCTTTGAACTCCATAATGTTTGGTCTTTATTGTTACCATATCGAAGAAGATTTCTACAATAGGGTAGGGTAGGGTAGGGTAGGGTAGGATAATAAGTCTCTTTTTTGTTATTTAAA
>CP135559.1:3851535-3888783 GCA_032401905.1 Swietenia macrophylla | reverse complement strand
ATTTGGTCCCTCCAATGTTACATTATAATAAATATGTCTACAATATTTTCACTTATCTCAAATTTATCCCAGTCTAATTAAGAATAGTGCTGTTTCACAATTTCAATATATATACGTACAGGAGCAGGATTAATAGTGCCTTCTTTGAATCACACAAATTTTTTACATTAACTCTTAACTTTTAGATTAATAATCTACTAAGAATCAAAATTAAATAAAATAAATATTTTCAATTTATTAATTAAAGTAATTAAATAAAGAAAGAAATAAAATATTTAAAAATAAAATATATTAATAATAGGTTGTTAAGTTAAATACTACAAATTAACCTAAAAATTTTGTATAATTTAAAAAAAAATTATTGATCTTGCATTATATATATATATATATATATATACATGTAAATAGCAAAAACTTTTTGGGTCGGTGGATCACTCATTCTCCCGGCTGTAATCTTCCACGATTTCATCATTTAGGTGATCATATCTAATAAACTGAAGCAAGGAAAGGAAATGTAATCTCTCTCTCTCTCTCTCTCTCTCTCTGCATGGGTCTATTATGATATCTTTGCCGTCGAAAAATCTAAGCTTTGCTTGCAGAGAAAAAGAAAAAAGAAAAACTGCCGCATGGCATAAAACATGTCCTTTTAAAGTTGCCTTTGCGAGCATGTGTTAATGGCTTCTTGGTACTATTTCACTAAAATTGAAAAGCACTTTTCTTTAGGAAATTTTTTTTAAAATCAACTTATTTTCAAGGGTCATTATATTTGTATATTTGTAGTCAATTCTAATTCACATTTATTGTGAATAGTCAACTATCTTAGACAGTTGGACTTAATTACCCTCGTAATCAAAACAAAAACAAACATCACACCTATTTTTTTTTTTTTTTGTTGGTCACTTTCACTCTATGTAATTCTCTCTCTCTCTTTTTCTTTTCTAAATTTTTCTTTCAAAAATCATTTTCTCTTTTAAGAATTATTTCTTTCTAAAATTAAACCACAAAGAAGTATACTATTTATTTATCAATGCTAACAAAATTTAAATTTATTTATCAAAGTATTAGATATATGATGTTTGAATTTATTAGTTGAAAAAAATTAGAAAAAGATTTTGTAAATTTGCATGCCTTTGAGGAATAAGTTATTTGTTGGCATTTTGCATACTTGGAGATATAAAAAATTTATAAATAAGATTAATGCACATGTGTTATTTGAAGAATGAAAAAAATTAGACAAAAAAAAAAAAACAAATAAGCATTAGTAGCGCAGCATCTTATCATGAATTGAACCGTTATTTTCTATCAGAAAGACATATTTAATAGAGTATACAAAATTGACCTTTAAAAAGATCAAGAACGTCACTTTTTTATTCAAAATTTATCATGTTCCTTATATGTACGTCTTATTTTATTTTAAAACTTATAAACTCTTCGTAAAACATGTTTGACACACACAGAACTCTCTGTATGTTCGTCATATTCTACTTCTAAAGTTATACACGTTCAATAATATGTATAATTAATTAGTTAAAATATTAAAATTAAAATAATTTTAATTTTAATTTTATTTATTATAAATTAAATTATTATTATTTTTAATATATTTAATAGAACGTGCATAACGAATTCGTCTTTTTAAAATTTAAAAATATCCCTGAAATGTATTCAGTATAAGATTCTGACCCAATCTGCTGTGCTAATACAGTACGCAGACTGCGTTAGCTCCACCCCCAATTTGCTGCGTTGGACAGCCAGCCGCCCGCTAGCACCCAATTCGCCGCACTTGGCAGCCCCCTGCTACCGCTAGTAGGCAATTCTCTCCGTCCACTTGACACATAATTAATTATATAAATTTTTAATTATATATAATTAATATTAAATATATAAATTATTTAAATTTATTTTTATAATTTATATTAATATTATACAATCAATTAATTAACTATATAAATTAAAATTACTAATATAATTAATAATAATCAATATTATTACTTACATAATTAATTTAAAATTTAATTAATTATTAAATTTAATTAATAAAAAATTGATTAATTATTCGTGAAAATTTGATTTAAACTAATTTATGATAAGTAGATAATGTGAGGCTGTACTTATACGCACGTTTTTAACAAGGCCAAGGGCAGGGGACTTAGATATAATAATGGTAAAGAAAATTAGACGGGTAACAGCCGGCCAGTACTCCCCAAATTCGATGGATACCGTGCCCAGACCATTTTCAACGGCCCACCTTAACAATAAGATCTACTGGCAATGTGGAGGTATCTTAAGCTACATACTCTCTTCAAATTTTAATGTTAATAATAATAATAATAATAATTTATTCATTTTAGCAAGAAGAAAAGAATTTATTCGGTGTAGATAATGAAGTTGTGTTCTTAATAATATAAATAAATAAATAAATAGATAGAGAGATCTATGCATGCACTATTATGGCATTGATTTTGGTTTATTTAATTTTTTTTAAGCATTAATTAATAAATTTTCACCTGCATGATAGAGGCAGGCATGTATTTATATAATTAAATACTGCAGAGAATAAAAATCTTTCACTTTAGCATATATTCTTTTGGGAATAAATACAAAAAATATATACAATTTTTTTTAATTTATTTATTTTTTTTTAGTGTTATGGCTAAATTTGATTATTACCTGAAATAAATTTGATTTTGAAAATATTCCTACAATATAATATTAAAATACAATTAATTTGCATATCTTCAACAACAAAATTATTCCAGATATAATTGGAGTAGATAGAATAATTTGCCCACCAAATTCTTCAAAGCTTGATGAAAATGACAAGAACGATTTAGTGGAAGGAGCAGCTACCAAGAACAAGAATATTTTCAATGAACAAATTTTGCCTTCAGAATTGGAATCAAATTCTTCCTCTTTGCCCCAAAACAATATTCAAAATCTGGGAATGTAGTTATTAATATAACTTGAGGAATTAGGAAAAAAAGATTATTAAATCTGCTTCCTTCTACTTGTATATACCACCACCACTCCTGCCTGCCTGCCTGCCTTGGTATAACCGTTTTAATCAATGCCTTTTTTTTTTTTTTTTTAACATACAAATTGACATGAATGAGTGTTATATCCTTGTTACATGCATGTTCTATATTTTTATAAAAGTAAAAGAATGTAACATTGTTATAAATATAGTTTGTCTAAAATTTGTACTTTTTAATTGATTTTTTTTTTTATATATTTTTAGTTTTAATTTAAAAAATTTTAAATTAAAAAATAATATAATATAAACAAATTCTTATACAAATTCATTCATATAAATTGATGTAATAATATTATATTATTGTCACATATCTTATGTTTTTAATAAAATAATTGGGTAGTATTATATCGTCGTATATATCCTACATTTTTACAAGAGTAAATGATAACTCATGTAATAAAAGAAATATGAATTATGTGAGATCGCTAAAATAATATAATTCTGTGACATTAGTTTGTAATATAAGAAAAATTATACTCTCCTTGTGATTCCATGTATTTGGCATTGTGCACAGTGCACATAGTATTTATGCATTTGGTAAATTGATTTGTCACTGCAACCAACGGCATTTCTCAATCTCATGTCTCTGGTACATGCCTTATTTAGATTCGATCATCATCCAGAAATTGCAGTGTCGTTTTCTTATTTTTCAGTAGAGATGAAAGGGTTGAAGTGACCCGCGTTTGGATATGCTGTAATCATGGATATATGCCAACAATAATTCTGAATGCTCATATCATAGGGCTTGAACTGAAGGCTAGTGTAAATGAGACTCTACTCATAGACGAATTCAAACAACATTCAAAACTTCCCATCATTTCTGGAGAAATTCAGACAGTTGTAGACTACAGAAGCATTGTCCAGATGAATCATTTTCAGATATTTTAGGACCATTATAGTTGGATTGGAGCTCCGCCAATGGCATTCACTTATGCTTTCAGCATATTTTACATGTTCTGATTCCAGGTTTAGAAAAAGCGGAGGGAGGAACAGGAAATGAAAGCAGAATGGCAACGCAGGCACGTAAAATGGAATAAGGTAGTTAGTTGTTCCATTGCTTAAGCACGAGTTGCACTAGCATATTATGCGCAAGAATTAGAATAAACCCGGTAAGATGTTTGATGATAATATGCAGATGTCACAGTTTCTGGGTGGCTTGTCGTGCACTCGCAAACATGAAACATGGAATTTATCCAATCCTGTTTTCCGGTAATGGGATGAATCGAGGGGATAAAGGAGAATCATATTCATAGACACACGTCATTAGACAATGAAAGGAAATTGAAACATGTTATTGCAGAGAGTCACGAGCCAGCTAGCTGGCAAGGCAGAGGCCTCATCTTCCAACACTTTCCAGGCTGCGTTGACATGCCTCTCGTCTGTCAATGGCGCTCCAACCGCAAATCTCAGTATGTATTTGCCCGATAAAATAGGCATTCAATGTTTACAAGCATTAATATACTTATTTCGGTCATAAAATTATCTAACATATGGAAGTAAACCAGTAGTGCAGAGATAAATATCACCATATCAGCAACATAGGGGGACATAATGAGCTTACAGTGTAGGATATGAAGATTTACCCCATTGCCTTTACAGAATCTAGTGGATCACGGTTCAGTTTACCGCCATGATCTTCATTACTGTGGGTTGGCCGTAGGCGAAAACAAATCAACGAAAACATACGCGGGGTAACAGCCTGTCCATATTGGTCTAACCATGTTCAATATTCCATTACATAAATGGTTTCAGTGCACATCTTTGATAACTAACTAGTCTTTTATGAAACAAATAGGTGCCATTGGTACCTAATTCAAGTGAGACCTGACTCTTTAACAGTTGAGATCATCACTGTTCACAGGTTGATCTGATTCATGTCCACACCAGCTCGGTTTATTTAACACTTCTAAATGACTACATTTAATCCTCCCATATTGGGCATTGACAACTTGGACCCAAAACCCTAATTTATAAACAGACCGTTGGGGTCGCCCAGCCCATTATCCGCTTTCCCCGCAAAGGGAATTACTAAATACTATCGAGAACATCCACGACATAGGCCTGAAAGGCTGTGTGAACTGAAATGCACTTACAAGAATGCATATCCATGGATTAAAGATGTACTGAACTCAGCCTTCAACAGCAGCAAGGCTGAATTTTATTTCGTTTCCCTTAGTTTAATATATTTTACAGGAGTAAAAAGAAAAAGAAAAATAAATATAATCATGGGATTCATAAATCGAATGCTTTTTGAGGTAATGGCATGAATCAAGGGGAAAACAGAGCATCATAGAATGATGTCATAAAATAACGAAAGGAAATTGAAGAATGTTATTGTACAGAGTCATAGCTAGCTAGTAAGGCAGAGGCCTCATCTTGCAAAACTTTCCAGGCTGCACTCACATGCCTCTCTTCAGTCAACGGCGCACCAACTGCAAATCTCAGGATGTATTTGCCTGATAAAACCTGCATACAATGGTTACAAGCAAAGTAAAATAGAAGTATAGAGAGAGACAAAGGATGGTAGTAGATAGATATAGTGTATCAGTATCTTAGGGAGAAATAAGAAGCTTACTGTGTGAGATATGAAGATTTTCCCTGATGTGTTTACAGCATCTAGAAGGTTATGGTTCAGTTTATTGCCGTGATCTTCATCATTGCTAGGTGGTAGAAGGCGGAAACAAACTAATGAAAAGATCCGTGGGATCACAACCTGTCCACATTAACCATGTTCAATGTCCCTTAGTAATGATTTTAGAAATTCAAGCATAAGAAATGTTGAGATTCCAAAACATAAACACGAAGAAAATATAATGGAATCACGGTACCAACGAACAGAAATTCCCCCAAAGCAAAAGCTTTCTGCAGTTATTACTTATTTGGCATGCATAATGATTAAGTGAAGATTATATACGGTATCAAAATAAGTACCAGATCACTGATTCAAACAAATAGACCAATCCAAGATCAAACCTAATATCATTTTGAGGTAAGCACAACCAAAATTTTAGTATTTTAATACAGAATCTATGACACTATGATGGGGAAGAGATGATACTATTTAGCATGTTGGAAAACATGCAATGATCCAACAGAAAAGTGCATATATATTCTGAGCACTTTAGTTTTGCTCCATGCCCATCAGTGCACATCTCGATTATTAATTGACAAGTCCTTTGAAATATTTTAGTGCACTATATCAACTAAATGTGTACCTTAATATATTATGAGAGAGAGACTAGCAGTTGCAGAAACAGCTATCTCTAACACTAAAGAATGAGACTAAACTCCATTACCTCAAATCTCAAGTCTTGAGCAACAAGTTTTTCAAAATGCTCAGCCAGCTGGATATGATTTCTTATATAGTACTGTAGATTTTCAACACCATAAAGCCGCAAAACCATCCACAGCTTCAATGACCTGAGACCTTTTCATTGGATTAGAAAGGCAAATAATTCACTTGAAAACTTTTATTCTTTCATTTAAAAGCTCATACATAGCATTGGAGTATAGGGAGTTAGTGATAGAAATTATTTCTACAAATACAAGCTTCAAAAGGGAAGCTTCTACTCTACTTCAGTGTATGTATGTGCAAAAATATATGCCCATGTTTAAAGCAAGTATAAAGGCAAATGTTCAAAGGCACACCTAAACCGACGTCCAAGAGGAACTTGCCAATCTTTGTAATCCACTACCATGTTTGCTTGAGAGGCCTGAAATATTGATGAGATTATCAAGAACATAGAACAAATAATTTCAAACTATCATCTAATTATTTAAGGTTGTCCATTGCTTCATTACGATTTGCTCCACATTTATACAGGTTAATAAACCAGTTTGTTTCCACCTTCACCTGATATGACTAATTCTGACACTAGCAATGTCTTTACTCAACATCATACCATTGAAAGGGCAGTTAGTTATGCGGTTAATATGTTGTACGAGCAACAATTTTTTTTTTCCTTTGTAGTCTTGAACCTTCCGCCAAAACATTATACCAGAATAAATCATGGTGATACTTACTTTGTTTTTCAGAAACTCAGGATTTGTAGAGAGGGACTGAATCAAAGCATTCCTGTCCTGTTGTCATGAAAGTAACGCAAATATTCAAAATTTTCAATAGTTTACACAGAAGAAAATAAAAGACTAGCTACAACGTTTTTTCATACAGGAATTACAACACAACACATGTAACAAGAAATTTACTCCATACTTTATCGTTAAAGAAATTCATAACTACACATGGTGTTAATCCCACCCACTATAGAAGAGGCCCCCAATCACCTAAAAGGCCATTCAAGAAATTTTAAATTTTTGTATAATGCATGCCTGCTGATTATGTGAGAGCGAGAACAAAATATTCATGATTGATTATCAGCATAAAGTATCCATACTAGTCCTCCACATATAAAGAAAGCAGATGAACACAAAAGATTGCAAAGCTTCACTTTTTCGTGGATGGCAACATGTTCATGACACTGTACCTTTACCCAAAGTGCTGAACAATCAAAGTTTGTTAGAAACCACTTATGTGCATTCATGTTGAAAGAATCAGCTTCTTCGACACCATCGATGTACTGGCGATATTCTGGACATATACAAGCACTTCCAGCATATGCAGCATCCACATGAAACCACATTCCATTACTCTGTTACACATATGCAGCATACAGGCACTGTTAAATATTTTCATTGACCAAAACTTTAGAGAGTCATTCAATAAGATCTCTTTGACAGTAAAATTAAAAAATTCTCAACAAACTAAGAGAAATTCATTTTCTTAAATTATATTTTCTGTACTTTGACCGAAAGCATCCAGTTATATGAGGCAACTTTTTCATGAACTGAGGACAACGCTTTTCCATTGTACTCCTAATTATGCAAAAACTGGCATTGATAACACCATGCTGACTCCTCAAACACTATCTTATGGTTATTGAGTATGTAGATAGACAGGGAAAAGTATCCTACTTGGAAATGTCTTCTTGGAGATATATTTGTTCCTAATCCACACAAGTATCTACAATAGGTTTCCAACAAACTGGAGAATAAAAGCTCTGCCTTTTTTTAATTCTTATTTAATGAGATTTCCATATATTGGAACTAAAATACTAAAGAGAAACAATGATAAGGAGGACAAGTTTATTTTATCATTTGGATCTATATAGCAAACCAATGCATCAATATCACATTGACATTAATCACTCAATAATTTCCTATCTCAATTCAATACCTTAGCAATCTTTCCCAGTGCAAGTAAAGGATCAATAGCTGTCGATGAAGTAGTACCCACCTGCAAGTACACATGAGATGTAAGGTTTCTATGGTAAATCAAAATTCTAATAATAATCTTGCACAATTGTAAAACCAATTTAGATATAAGATAACTTATTAATTATGGTACCAACAAATTTAAGGCAATTGTATAACTTATATGATGCTCTAACATGTGCACTTGCTTCTAAAGCCAAAATCCAAATGATCAAGAAGCATCCAAATCTTGTTTTCCATTTGTGTTAGCACCGTGCTTATGAGTTAAAACAGTGTCCCATGACATAAAATAAAGCAAGTTGTTTTGAATGCAAACAGTAAATTCACTCAAAACCAGTTTGATAAAACAGAGGGCACCAACAATTCAGATCAAGCATCTTAATAGTTCCTATTAATCATTAATTGAAATGAAGCATCCAAAGAATTGTACAACTAAAGGAAAAAAAAATTGGAACTAAGTCACGTACTGTTGCACATAAAAAGAAGGGAATCAACCCAGTGGCAAGGTCACGAGAGATTGCTTCAGCAAGTAAATCTGGGGAAAGAGAATAATTTGTAGCAGGGTCTGTTTTTAGCACCCTGATATTCTTTGGATGAATTCCCCCAATCTGCCATAAAAGAATAAACATCACAATGTGGTAGAGCCATAAAATAAGAGTGTTATGAACATCAACAGAGTAACTAAGGATGTACATTGATCAAACTGTGGATACTGCTTTAGAACTTAAAATAGCTCAGCTGTAACAGACATTCGGTAATTTATGATTACAAATATAATGCAAAGAGAAAAGCCGATTCAACAGGACAAAAAAAGAATTGTCAACTTCTTATAAAGTGTAGTTAATATTTTTTTTGTTTCCCCAAGGGGCAATGCAACCACAGCAGAGTCAAGTATATAAAATCTGTTGGCTTCTCAACCCACTCAATAACCCTGGAGGGAAGAATGACTAATAAAAGCAAAATATGAAACAAAATATATTGTTCATCTTGGATATGAACTGAAATTAGCAATTGATCTGCCAAGTTACAGATTCTACCAAGTGAATTATGCTAGTCATACCAGTGTCAGAAAGATATATTTTCATATAATGTGCTCTGAAAAGAAAAAAAAAAAACAAAAGAACATAGAATATTGATGCACATTTAAAAGATACCTGGCAAGCTTTTTGTAATGCAGAATGTGTTTGATCAGATGCATAAACCACAAGCTTTTCAAGGGCATTTTTTCCAACCCTCTTCAAAGCCTTATCACGAGCAGCCAATAATACAACCAAAACAGCTTCACTAGCTGTGCCCTGTATAACTCCACCACCTTGTCCTGCAACATAATTTGCAAGTTTCAGAGGCTTGCTTCACTCACAAGAAATCCAATTTCAAGAATGTCAATTCCTAATGGTTCTGTTTAAAATTTAAAATCTCAACTTTCATCAACTTCTTGAAATTCCGGGGGAACCTAATTCAATATTTAATTTAAGGTCAGAGCCTTATGTCCGATAGAGTACAATGTTTATGTACATGTGACAATCATTTGCCAAGAAAAAGAAAATTCCAAAATCTGGGATCGAATCTATATTGATATATCTTACAGGATTTGATCATTTAGATTTAGTAGACATAAATCGAAGCATTTTTCATTCTGATGTTATACACAACAAAATCACAAATTCTAAAAATTCAGACCCTCTAACTTAGGTCAATATATCCCACTAATAAGAATTATTTCACTTTAAAGAAGAAAAAAAAAAAAAACCTGAGATCTCTTCAGGTGTTATGTTAAGCCAGCATCAACAACCCAAAATATTCTGAGCAACTTAGATACTTGGTTGTACAAGACTTATTTAACTTCCAAAATGAATGGAACGTCTCATGCATCAATGGTTTGCAGATCCTCCATACATCAAGAATAGAAAAGAAAAAGAAAACCAAATATGGTCATCAAATTGTTCACCTGTTGAAAGAAAGTCTCCAGGCAACTTAAGCAATTTACCAAGCCAATCCAGAACAATCATTTCAAGCTCTGTTGCAGCTGGAGAAGTTATCCAACTGAAACCCACAATGTTAAGACCAGCACTGAGCATTTCTCCCAAGAATCCAGCAACACTGCTATTAGAAGGATAATATGCAAAGTAATTCGGGCTTTGCCAATGAGTCACCCCCGGCAGTATCTTCACCTGAACATCTGCAGTCATGCAATATTTTCTCCTCATACTTTATATTAAAAAAATGAACAAGACAATTTAGCCTCTATTACATGGTAATTTAACAAAGAGAACTGAATTATAAGTTGTAAAAGCTACTGAGCTAAGACAAAGAAAAGAAAATCTCAAGTTTCAAATTCATCAAATAGTAAAATATATATATATATATATCTTAAGAAGAAGTTAATTGAGTAAACCTCACCATCAAGAACACTTTGTAGTGACTCAGGATGATGTGGGGCGGAATCTGGTATAAGTTTATGAAGATACCCAGGCTGCAATTAGAAATGACCATAGAAAATTTAAACAATGAAAAGTATTGTTCTGATATCAAATAATCAAAACAAAAATGAAAAAACATTCAAATTGATGCGTTTCCAGCAGAGTATCCTCAACTAGTTGGCCTGATGAAACATAGATATGAGACATCTCGTGCACCACATTGCTGATTTCATACACAACAAAACAAACTTTTGTATTTGTAAACAGTAAAGCTGTTTAGCAACTTACACAAATTACAAATTACAAATTACAAAATAAAAAAAGAAAAATACAAGAATGAGAGAATGTACAACCTCAACTTGGCTGAGAACTGGGAAACTCTCAACGGTTTTGTAGTAATCAGCAATAAAGTCAACCATCTTGTGAGCATTCTCTCTCAGTTGCTCAGCATCCATCGGCTTCAATCCATCATTCTCCCTATAGAACAGAATTAATCAAACAAACAATCATGTTAATGTCTTACTGACAACTGATAAGCAGTACAATTACCATAGTTGTAGTGACTATGTAAGTACTTTAAGACTTACATTTTGGCGGGCTTGCCGGAATTGTCAGAGTCGGAGGAGATAAGAAAACGGTGATCAAGAATTAACAAAGGGTCTGTGTCCGTGCCTTTGGGAGCACGTGGGATGTGAAAATATTCTCGCGGTTCTCGGCTACCGTGGATCCACAAGTTCCAATCAAATACAAACACCATCAGGGAGCGTTCAGGTCACGCGCCTTCTCAAGATACGGTATCCGCCGGACATGTTAATCCTTGTTTCAATATACACTATGAAAGCAATAATACGCGCCCTCCCTCACAAACCTTCCCTAAGTTAGTTTTGGTGAAATTATATTTAAATATAAATTTTTTAAAAAATAATAAATATTATTTTTAAATAATAATTATATATATTAAATATTATTAATATTTTATATATTTTTTAAAAAATTAATAAAAAAATATATTTAAAAATAATTTTTTAAATTTTAATATACAATTTAATTTATTCTAATAAATATATATAAATAATAATTTATCATCAAATTTAATTTAATTTAAACACCTAAAAATATTAAAAATTAAGATAATTCTTTATATTTAACTCCTCAAAAATTTAATATTTCAAATTTGTAGCACAATTTAATTTAATTTAATTTGAACAATTTGCAATGTTGAAAATTAAAATAATTTTTATGATAATTTTTTTATATTTAACTCCTCAAAAATCTAATATTTCACTTTTATACAATAAATTTGTACATGTTCAGCAAATTAGTACTTAAATTATTTAATTTATAATGTTTATTAAATTTAGTTAAATTGAATGTTAAATCTGAAAAATAATTTTTAAAGATATTTTTTATTAATTTTTTAAATTTTAATAAAAGTATATGAAAAATACTATTCATATATATAAAAATTATATAAGTAAAATTATTTTAATTAATCAACAAACGGTTAAATATAATAATATCACTATCAAGGAGTACTATCCATTAATTTTAAAAATTTTATATTTATATATAATTCTATCAAATTTTTAAAAAAAAATAAGTAAAAATATTTTTTATATTTAATAAATCTTTGGAAAGTAAAAACAAAACAAAAACAAAAGACGATATAAAAGACATGCCATACAATAAATTTGTCCAAGTCAATCCTATTGGTTTGATGATAATTTTAAATTTTTAAATATTAGTAGTGCCGGCAATATTGTCATTTCTTTTTGTTCAAAAATTTCATATCTTTCTTGCCTTTTTTTTTTTTCTAAAAAGTTTGTCATAAACTTCACATTAAAATAAGAATAAAATGTAGATAGATTCCCTAATTTTGTTAGAAAAACTTAAACTCTCAATTTGTGATCGAATCAAAGTAAGAACAAAATGTTTATCTTCATTCAAAGAGAGGTAAGGAAACGAAGAAGAACCCGACTTATTATCTTTTGTTCCTATCTCTATTTTATAATGTCACATTAGTTTCATTACAATTTTTTTGTATCAATTTTTTTTAATTTTTACTTTCTTTTCGTTTCTTATAATGCTGTGGTAACCCATCTAAAGTTTTAGTTTGCTGTTTATACTTTTAATCTTAAGTGAAATTACATAAATAGACAATAAATATATCTAATTGAACTTACGAAGTTTACTTTTTATTAAATATTATTTACACGGTGTTTATTATATTTATAATTTGTTATGATTGCTAGTTTTTAACTTTCACTCGTAATAAACTTTTTTTTTTTTTTTACTTTTTTAAATAGAAAAGCAAATAAATATATCTCTTCTTCTTTAACAAATTCAAAAGAATTTTATTAGTTTTTAGCTTATACTTATAATACATTTTCTCTTCTTTTTGAAATTGCATGGTTACAATTCTCACTATTTTTTTTTTAACTTCTATTTTGTTAATTTGTTGAAAGATGATTATAAGGTATTTAAAAAAATAATTATCATGTATTCATTGAAGGTTAGAAAATTTAGAGAAAAATAGTTAGAAAATTTTGATAAAAATAAGGGCGAAATTTTATGAATGAGATTTATTTTAATAATTAAAGTATGATTGACATAGGATTTGAATTAATCATGGAATTTAAAGAAATAAATTACATGGACACGTGATAATGATATAACTTTATATGTCAATTTGTCTTAAAAAGTTTGTGTTGTTAATATTATTCATAATAAAATATGTATGTAAAAGATTAGTGTTGGTCATTTTCAAATATATATATATATATATATATATATTAATTATTTATATTTTTGTGTTTAACATATGAATGCGGCCCATAAGCCCAAGTTTTACATGACCATTACGGTCTGCCAGCCCATTACCCCGTCACCGGCAGTCCCAGAAGAACGCCGATGGCGGCCAAGCAAGCGTATAAATCTTCCCCAAATTGAAAAATGAAAAAACCAGTGATACCTAAAACCCGCGACGGAACAAAATGGAGGACGAAGCGGAGATATACGACGGAATCAGAGCCCAATTCCCTCTCACATTCGGCAAACAGCCCAGACCCCAAACACCTCTAGAAAAAGTCCACGATTCCACTCGCCGATCGGAAGCATCCACCACTGCCAATGAGAAAAACGACCTACCGTCTCTCTCTTCCTCCTCCAAGGTCTGGCTCGACTCCCTCCGGAGTCCTAAGTCATCGGATTCTCCACCAGTTGGACCTCCTCCGCCACCTCCGTCGGAACGGGATGACATGATGATTGGGCCGCCTCGGCCTCCTCCGCATGAGGAGGACGATGATGATGCCGGCATGATGATTGGTCCGCCACGGCCTCCTCCGCCTCGGGAGGACGAAGATGATGCCGGGGTGATGATTGGGCCGCCACAGCCTCCAGTGGAGTTCGATACGGAGGATGAAGATGATGAGGAGGCAGAGGAGAATCGGTATCGGATTCCGATGAGTAATGAGATTGTACTTCAAGGCCATACTAAGGTAATATTTTGCATCTTAATTTTCTTGTAGTAGTTACCTGTGCTTTATTATCATATTTATGTAAGAATTTGTTGCTAAATTAATACTTCTTTGTCAGAATTCATCCTATTTTTAGGGGAAAAAGTTGGCACCTTTACGTTGTTCTAGAAATGTGTTGAGTAATGTTATTGCACTCGAAACCATAATGGGAGTACTACTTTTTTTTTTTTTTTTTTAAGAAAATAATAACAATCATCTGTCGATTATATATGTCATTTTAATACTTATGTAAATATTGATTTTGAATTAATACATTTATTTGCAAATTTATGCTGATTCTAGGGGAATTGGTAGACTGTTAATTTTAGGAAATTGATATCCGTGAACTATTTATGTATCTTGCTTTTTAGTGTGTGGATCAGGATTTAGCTTACTAAAGGTTTTGGTTTATGTTGACAATGGAATTCTGGGTGTTGCTTGTCAGGTTGTGTCAGCTCTTGCAGTTGATCACTCTGGGTCTAGGGTTCTTTCTGGTAGTTATGACTACACAGTACGCATGTATGACTTTCAAGGAATGAATTCCCGTCTGCAATCCTTTAGGCAGCTTGAGCCATTTGAGGGTCATCAAGTGCGTAATCTGAGCTGGAGTCCCTCATCTGACCGCTTTCTCTGTGTCACCGGGTCTGCTCAAGCTAAGGTACTTGTTCATATTTACTTTTTTCTATTGTTTGTTTATTGTCGATGGTGCATGGGGTGCCTCTCTGACATCTAACTTTGTATTTCAGATTTATGACCGCGATGGACTTACCTTGGGTGAGTTTGTGAAGGGAGATATGTATATTCGTGATCTGAAGAATACCAAGGGACACATATGTGGGTTGACTTGTGGAGAATGGCACCCTAAAAATAAAGAGACAATTTTAACATCATCTGAGGATGGATCACTTCGTATATGGGATGTAAACGATTTCAAAAGTCAGAAGCAGGTTTGTGTACCTTATATTTCATACCAATTACACAATAGTTAAGATATGCCAGGTGACTTGTGCAACATTCCTAATTCTTATGGTAAGAAAATGAAAGAATTTCCTTAGGTCTGCTTGATCTATATGTCCCCTTTTTTCCTTTTTAAGCTTTTTTATTTTCAAATTCAGATAGAAGGGACTTGAGTTAATGAATTTAAAATTATACTTGGTTGAGCGCTAACCATGCACTTTCAATGATGTTAACTAACATAACTGACTAGCTCTACTCGTTCCATTCATGGCATTCTTCTTTGTTTAGGATGGTTTGGAGAAGAATTTGGCCATAAGAAAGAACACTCATATCAATGTGTTTGTGTGTCTTGGTATAGTGGGTGGGGGGTTTTAAGGGGTGTGAGTTATTACTTTATATATTTTTTCTTTGAAAATAAAGTTGCATGAAAATTTTTTAACTTTTTGAGGAAGTGCATTAGATTAGAAGTGTCCAGTTATTGAGACTGGTCTCATGAATATGTTTTCCTTTTTATTTTCATTATTATTATCTTTTGATTGGGGAAGGGGACTTTTGGGATTTATTATATGAGCTGGTAGAGTATTTGTTTGTAGTTTATAATTGAAAGGAGTAAACTAATGACACAGTTGTTCTCTGGATTGGACAGGTTATCAAACCAAAGCTTGCTAGGCCTGGAAGAGTTCCAGTTATGACATGTGCTTGGGATCGAGAAGGAAAATGCATTGCAGGTGGAATAGGAGATGGGTCTATACAGGTATTTGCTTGTGATGTGTGGTTGTTCTTTTGCGTTTATAGTTAGTGGTTAGAAAATCTGTCAGCTCTTTGTAATTGATGTTTCTATTACAAATTTGTTCATTTTATGCTGTTTTAACTTCTTGTGCATTGCATCAGTTTCTTCTCATTGCCTTACATCAGTTATCTTCTCACATGCCTTGGTTGTTTTACTCTTGCAGATATGGAACCTGAAGCCTGGATGGGGAAGCAGGCCTGATATTTATGTTGGAAAAGGTCATTCTGATGATATAACGGCACTTAAGTTTTCTAGTGATGGACGAATTCTGCTGTCCAGAAGCTTTGATGGTTCATTGAAGGTAGTGATAGATGTATTTGGAGCATAATACTATTTGCTTCCCCCAGTGTATATGTGTACATGCTGGATATTTTTCACACTTTTCTCGTATGACTTATGAAATGTGTGCCAGGTTTGGGATTTGCGCCAAATGAAAGAGTCTCTTAAGGTGTTTGAGGATCTTCCGAATCACTATGCTCAAACAAACATTGGGTTTAGTCCTGACGAGCAACTTTTCCTGACTGGAACATCAGTTGAAAGGGAAAGGACAACAGGAGGTTTGCTATGCTTCTATGATCGGACAAGACTTGAACTTGTTTCAAAAGTTGGGATATCACCGACTTGTAGTGTGGTGCAATGTGCTTGGCACCCAAAGCTGAATCAGGTAACAGACATTTTTGCCTTTTCTTTTTGTCATGTAATTTCTTCTTCTTCTTTATTTTGTCCTTTTCCTTCAAGCTCGAGCTACTCCAAGTGAAGAATCCCTTTAGTGATTTACTTCGAAGAAAAAACAAAAATATGCACTTGCTAAGTAAGTATAAAATGAGGAGGTATACAATCCCATCTGCCTTTTTTCTTTTTCAAGGTGTTCGCAACTAGTGGAGATAAAAGTCAAGGAGGAACTCACATATTGTACGATCCCACCATCAGCGAGAGAGGAGCTCTTGTGTGTGTTGCACGGGCACCTAGGAAAAAATCTGTTGATGATTTTGAGGTGCAACCTGTGATTCACAATCCACATGCTCTACCCTTGTTCAGAGATCAGCCAAGTCGTAAGCGTCAGCGCGAGAAAATATTGAAGGACCCAATCAAGTCCCACAAACCTGAAATTCCCATTACTGGACCTGGCTATGGTGGAAGAGTAGGCACAAGTAAGGGAAGCTTATTGACCCAGTACCTTCTCAAGGTAACCTTCAGAGTCCCCCACCCTCCCACTGTTTTCTGGTTCTTTCTCTTTAAGTTTTATATTATGTAAGTTGAGCAAGTGGGATTTGCTAATATACTGAATTTCCTTGCAGCAAGGGGGAATGATCAAGGAGACATGGATGGAGGAAGATCCTAGGGAAGCTATATTGAAATATGCTGATGTTGCAGCAAAGGATCCCAAGTTTATTGCTCCAGCATATGCGCAAACCCAACCTGCCCCAGTGTTTGCAGAGTCTGATTCTGAGGATGAAGAGAAATGATCGGATTGTGGTAGTGGGGTTATTTTACTACTCTGTCTCTCTAGTTGTCTCATTTCTTTTTCTACTTGGTGATGCAAATATGATGCCTGAATGAATCATATGTTTATAACCATGGGGTCATACGGCTTTTATTTTACTTATCCCTTGGTCATATGGTTATCCCTTTATATGCAGCCAAGTTTAAATATTACCTCAAAATCTCCCGAAGTGTAATTTGAGCACCTGTAGAAGACCTTGAATTGAGCATGGATATGCTGAAGGTATTATCACACCTTCATATGTGTTTTCTTTCATGGGTTGGATGTGTGAATTTTAGAATTCATGTTTGATAGACCTGTTTAATTTCCTTGGTCCACTAAATGGAAGATGTGAGTAATATTCCTGAGTGAAACTTAAGTTTAATTTATCTGGAAGATTTAAAATATTTACTTACATTTGAAATATGCTGGAAAATATTAATTTGATGATATTCCTATATTTTGAACAAAGGTGCTTTTCGGAAAATTTTAAGCAGTGAGTGGCAGATTCAGCTCCCAATAAGTATGCTTTTTAATTAAGTTGAGGCTCCACAAATGGGAAGAGTTTAGGGGACAGCCCATTCAAATGTAGAATACTGTGCAGATTATTCTCATCATGTACACAAGTAATTATGTGTATTATATCTTTGAGTTAGAGCACATGTTTGCTTGGTGGGATGTTGGGCAAACCTGTGCTAGATGGCCCCTACATGGGATGTTGCCGATGAGAGTAATGAGATACGATAAATATGAACACTCTTGATGAGAAAAATGTTGAGTGACAGGGCACTTGAGCCGAAAATATGAGTACTTCATCAACTTCTGATGGGAAGAAATTTCTAGCTTTTGCCTATGTATTAACTTCGAAGATAAATAGCAATTTGAAACAATCAAAGCACTTCTGATGCTTCAGTTCCCCTCTTTATCATTTGTGCATTTTAGACCATTTGTGTTAATTTCCGTTGTCATTAAATTTACCATGGAGGTCCATGCACTCACATCAATTCTCTCTCTCAGGCCTTTCAATAATAGATGGGTTGCCATTCTATTCAGATATTTGAGTCATAAAAATGAATCAAGTTTTCTATGTGGATTATTGTTCGTTTGTCTTTTTCATGAATATGTTTGCCTTCTCTTCTTCTTTGCAGGTGAGTGGTAATGATAACATTCTTTTTTCTTCAACTTAATTGTTTGATGCATTTTGGATCTGCGCTGAAGTTCTCATTTATTTGAGGGCGCCAATGTTGCTTTATTTACAAATTACTCTTTGTCCGTGTCATTTACAGGTGGGATATCTACTCATCTAACGCGCTGAACCAATGTTTACTAGTCCAAGATGATTCTGATGGCAAAAGATGAACAATTATTTGTCGTCGATGAAACATTGTATGTTCTGTATTCTGGAAACTGTGTTCGGGTTATTTATGGATAACATACACTCTTCCTCGTGTTATTAGCATTTCTGAAAATGGACAATACCAGCAGAGAAATTTTTACATACCTTACCATAGGTTTGACCTAAATGGTTTGTTCAGATAATAACAGTTTTAACCTTTGATGCAATTATTTTTTTTTTTGAAAACTAAATAACTTAATATCTATCAAATTAAACAAAAAAAAAATCAACCTTCTTGTGATTATAACTAGGGCATGTGGTAGAGGACGTTGAATTTCGTTTTTATTGTGATTTTAACTATTTGTTATTGTAAGGAAAGAAATTTTCTTTTACAAAAAAATTAGTCATTTTACAGCCTCCTCCATCAAATCCTCCGGCATTTAGATCTTCTTTTCTAGGTGCGGGAGGTTAAAAATTTTCTATATTTGTTAAAACATTTAAGTTTTAACGCATCAAAGGATGAAATTGTCATAATCCAGCGTTCAAGGTAGGTAAGTGAACATGAATTGAACATACCATCCAAGTGTAACTAACTCAAACCTAGGGGAATCACCAACCGAATTTGTGTTGGTATGATGCGGAACTTCCAGCCATGTTTTAGTCGTTGTTATGTCCGAGGCACCGCCGTTTATCATCTTCTTGTTAGACGAGATATTATTATTATTATTATTCTCAAATTTGAGACGGAAGTGTTTGGGAGCACATCAATTGAAGATTAAAATTTCAAGCATCTAAATTTTAAACACGCTCTTCAAAAACTTGCATTAGTTCTCTAAAATCTGAAAGGGTCAATTTTATTTGGTTTTTAATTGTTACCCTTTACATGACACCGTCGAAGTGTAGCGAAATAAATAATTGTTTTCGAATTCAAGGCCATTCCATGCATCAAATAGCATAGGGTACATACGTCAATACAGTGACCTAGCCAACACAACACGAGAGATTTGGCACTGAAAACTAATGTCACTCTAGATAACAGGTGTGATTATAACAATTTTATCAAAGGTTTAACATTTACAAGAATCAGACGTTAAACAGGTCTCAGATTAGCCCAACACCGATGTGCATATATCCCCTAAAAAATAAGGGGATGACGATCATTTTTGTGGTAGGCAGAGAGAGTGTTACAACAGACATCAATGATTTTTGAGAGGCATTCGTAGATTGTCAATTGTCACTGTATCGTTATATTACAAAACTAAGTTATTCAACCTTCAATCAGCCGCACATCACTTCCTTGTACGCCTTCAATGCTATTGTCAACAGGTAGGTCATCACCAAACACTTAATTGCTTCACTGATGATATTCTGACAACATATCGGAACTCGTTAGCTGGTTTTAAGTTAGAAGTACCCGTTCTCAAAGCTTGACAAACGAGAGTCTGATAGGACGCTGAACAGTTGTGTGTCCACCAGTAGCTGCATAAACAAGAAAAGCAATGCATGAATAATAGAACTACTATCAATCTAGTTAAGTTGTTTCAAGACTTCAAATATTAAGATTGCAAGAATATCATAAATTACAAAAAACCTCAAATAGTCCACGAGCAAAACAAGCACCAGATTCCTCATTCATTTTACAAACGAAATAAACTAGCCTATAAATATATCCATGCAATTATTACAACCCAATACAGGATTGGAAAGTGGACCTAACTCATTTCACAAGATGCTCAGATAATGCAGGCTGTAGACCTGGCTTAAGAAGAACTTATCCTAGATCCAGCGTTCTCGTAGACACAAACAAGATGGGTTTAGCAGGAACCATGCATGAAAAACAGGTCCCAGAAAGCTTATCTGTGGCTGAATGTTGATATCTTAACCTAAAACTTTCCACTGTTGTGCAAATTCCAGAGACATTATTTACAGCTGTGTAAAATTATGTATTGAACACTCAAGAGCTGTTTGTACCTTGAAAGTATCAAAATAACTGCTTAATGAAAGACCAGAAACCATGTTTAACGGTTGAGAGACACACTTGGCTGAACAATGAATACAAAGTCATAATGGAGGAAATCAATGAACCATCAGCTCCATTTTACCAGGTTCACTGGGATTCAAAATATGATGCATCTTCTGTTATAAGTCTATCCAAGTTGACACACTGTATATGCATATTACCATTAAACAATCCTTTGGGGCCATTATTTTCTACATGGAATTGTCTAAACTGTGCTTTTCTGCAGTAAGGATGATCCAGAACTCCCCTCTACTACTGTCTAGCCTTCACTTAAATCAGTTCCCTCTCCAAATTACCCTCTGAAAGTCCTTTAATGGTTTAAGTGATATTCACTACCAATATGTGACAACATCTATTTGAGTGTTGTCAGTCAATGAACATGTTCTTGAGAGTTCAGAGCGGTAAAAGTTATTTCTTAATTGTGGGTAGTAGCATAGAAGAAGAGGTATTTCGGATGATCTCACATGATGATAAATATCTGTGATTTATCAGATCAAATATTATGAGTTCCAATATTCAATTTGTTAATAAAGCAGAAAAAAAGTAGTACATCACACAGTAGTTTTGGTTTGAAAAAAAAATCAATAAAATAATTCATAATTAAAAGTAAACAGTTCAAAAATGAAAATGGAAAAATTACCTTGATAAAAGGTCGGTCCCGCCTAGAAAAAGAATCAATAAAACTATCTTTAAGAAGTAAAGAAACCTGGAAAGTCAGCCAAAAATTTCATATGTTAAAGATGCATGATAATATAGGCAATCCATGGTAGTTGATGTATCAGCAAAAAATAATTGAAAAAGGAAATTTTTTTTATAGTAGTTCCCTAACCCTGTCATTGTTTGCTTGTACATTAGTTATTGTGTGAGCGCTCAAATCTGAACAAAGGGACTCCATGTAGCATCCCATGACTTGCAAAAACTGCGATGCAGCTTCTGCCTGAAATCAACCATACATCAGTTCCTGGCTAAAGAATAAATGCCAAGAACAAACATTAGGAACTCAGGATCAGCATCTATCAATACCTGCACTTCGCTGCACCTATATGCAGGATGTCTTTTAGCAACTGAACTTTCGAATGACAGTCTAGCATGGATTGGTCTGAGTTTAGATACAAGTTCTTTATGGCGAGGAAGTGCTGGCAAGTGACACATTTTTACCTGGTCAACAGGCAACAATGATAAGAACATTAGACCACTTTAAAAATTTCTTAAGAAATTATACAATCTTTGAAATGTTTGAAAATTCAGCAATTGGTTTTGATGGCTTTTATCAGACATGATGATGAACATATGTGACATCCTGTTATTTTAAGAGACAGTGCATGTTACTGAACTCAACAGTACATTTGCATATGCTGATCAAAGAAAAATTAACGAAACAGTTGTTTTGCATTACACACCTGGTCCTGGAGAACATTAACATGCACAAGGTTAGATGCTTTTATCTTCAAATCAGCAGGTTTGTTTTGCATGCCAACCTGTGACATGATAGTAACACAAACAAAAATAGAAATTGTCCAATAAGACTTCAAATGAAAACCAGAACTCAGATTAAATTAATAAAGAGCATAACTCTTTTAGTTGGGTACAATAGTAAGTTTCAACAATTTAACCAATTTAAGCTCCAGGAGGAATCACATATTTGACATCCTGAATCTTAAAAATATTTGATAATTAATCCAACATATTTTTAACTATAAACATGCAACTACTATGAGCTAAATGAAACTCACAATAAAGGGAACTGGCGCATCAAGAAAATCAAGCATCTTCCCTGGTAAAACCTGTAAAAAATCAGTATAGCAAACAGAAAACAAATTATTACAGAATCAAATGTAGAATAAAGAAAGACATTAAAGGATATTTCAGTTTTGTTCCAATACAAACTAAATTATGAATTGGCAGGAAAAACACTGAATCACGTAGAAAACAAAATTTGTGCAGTGAGATGGCAACAGGTCCAAATCGCAACATTGCTTAATTCCAGGAGGAAACCAATAATGGCTGAATGCTACTACACTTACTGGAAGCAGCAGGAAACCTTTTATGATTGCTTAATTCCAACATTGATTTTGAACAGACAGGAGGAATTATTTTTCGCACAAGTTCACAAGAGTTTGGGAAGGTATAGACTACAAGGTCAAGATTTTATAGTTTTCAAGCCAGGAGTCATTGTAACCAATTTTTTGTGCTTTATTAGTCTTGTAACTAGCTCCAGAATGTTAGCAGTGGCCTCTGAAGCTTCAAACGGAAACCAATAATGGCTGAATGCTACTGAACTTACTGGAAGCAGCAAACTCTGCCACTGAAATGGACGAATCATGGGAACAAGAGATAGCACAACAGCTGATAAAAGACCCTGCATCAGTAAAAATTTATGTCAATGCAAAGAGCCAATTCAAAACAATTCTTTCCTCGTCATTCAGAATTCAACGCATGGAAACAATACTCACAAGCAAATTATTGATCTTACAGATTAGAGTTATTATTTTCAATAACAGAAATTAACTCACCAGATTAGGACACACTACTACTACTTGTTTCTCCAGTAATACTCCTGCAACCAATGCGAGAACCTGAAAGTACAATATATTAAAACATTTTTAAAACGCATACCATCATTTATGAACTGCATGTAAATATGGATGCTTAAGGTAGCAGGATGAAATCTTTTTAGTACCAGATGAATATTAGGTATTCCTTTTAGGCATTGATTTTGTCTTGCAAATCTGACACTACATATTTGTTGACATCAAGCACCAATTTTGTGTCCTTCACACATTTTTAAAAGTTAGTTCCATTAGATATAGGTTCCCAGAAGCCCATGAAGTTTAGATGTTATTCTTTTTTCCAGGAAACATACAGTGTCAAAGAAGATAATTTGCACACACATAATGCCAAGAACTAATTCCAACAGCAATACAGATATCGTGCAGAGGAAAAAAAAGAAAAAAAAGCAGTTTATACACCGAACTAAGCTAATTGTGATTAGAAAGAGCATTACGCTTTCAACTGAGAGAACTCGACAGATTGTTGCAGTTGTCCATATAGAGAGTGCAAGTGCTTCTTCAGCAGCTGCCAATTTTGCATTGACCTATTATGAATTTTAGAAGTAATTGAGTGCATATACATTTGGAATATAGCTCCAGAAAAACAATGAGCAAAGAAATACCTCAGAAGCTTCGAGTGCATCTAAATAGTTTTGCCAAATGCCAAGGGCAGAAACTGGAGGTCGGTTATACTCAATAGCCTGTAAATGCTTCAGCGGCAGGAAAATTATTCCACTTCCTCTTGGTGGGAGCGGTAAAGCATGATAACCACAAACTATTTGCAACAAATCGTTCTTATTTTCCTATAAAAGAGGTCGCATCAAAAAAAGAAAAAGGTCAAACAAAAATCAAAAGACATCACCTATTCTAGATTGGACTTCAAAACCAAATCTCTTCCTTCCAACCACCGCCCCATAGAGAAGATAGGCTGGTTTGATTGAAAAGAATCTTTTCTATCTGACTAAAGCATGCTGTGCATGAACAGGCTCCATAACATCCAGAAGAATAATTGATGTGGCATAATCTAGATTATGTCTTCTCTATATTACTTCCTTAATGCGAGTACAAAAAAGATGGTCAAATTGTAATCAAGATATCAACTAATCTAAATCACTGCATAAACATTGGAAATGATAATAAACTCACCCTAGCCCATTCCATTATCAAGTCATCCCCTAAATCTTTTTCACAATTCAAGAATAAGTCATCATCTTCCTCCTCTGATGCCATGCTTCTAACTGGACTGCCAAAGATAACAATATATTACTAAAATTGTCACAAAGAGAAAAAGAAATAGAGGAAGCATTAGATGATGAAGAAAATGAGAGTTATCCCGTTAAGTGATGCCTGATAAAGTGCATGCACGAAAACTGAAACGACAATTATCAAGTTACTGATTTAAAGTGTGTATCCAGATCAGATTTTGAAGAATTAAACAATAACTAATTTATCTCACACAAGAAACTCAAGACATAAATAACAGATAAATTCTATTTATTTCAACAAAAAGCCAACATTTTATGTCAGTTGATAATAAAATCATTATAAATCAACCACCTGAATAGGGATTCAGAACTTGCAAGACGCTCTAATGTACCAGTCCTAGATCCAGAAAATGTCCCCATCTCTGGAGAAGTGTGGCCACTCTCATAAGTTGCACACATTCTCTCCAAATTATCAGACCGATTTTCTGAGGCCTCAGAAGTACAATCATCAAAATATTGAAAATTCTTCCTATCATCTTTATCCATTTCCCGCAATTGACTAATATCTGAAGCCTCACTAGCAATGACACTTTCAGGAGACCGAGTTTCCCATATCTTTGGCGAAGAAGATGGGATCTCATTGTCTAATATAATGCCGGCAGCAGCAGCAGTCAGAGCTACAGCATTATCAACAGGTATTGCAGAGGCCATCCAATCATTAAAATATTCTGTATCTGGGGAGTCCACACCATCAGTTATCGGATCATGTAGTTTAGACATTGAAGGAATGGAATCGGTGAGGGACATTTCAGTAACAAACTGTGTTATCCGGTTCAGACGCTCCTGTGCAATGATACTGCACCACAGAAAGAAAAATGGAGTGAATGGATTAAGATCTGTTAAGAAAAAAGGGATGTATATCCAAGTCTCTCCCTTAATCAGAAGTCGACAACTAATCCTTGCAACAAGGTGAATGAAAATATTAACCTGTTCAACATCTCAAAGTGAAACTCAAAGAAAGGAACCCTTGTTAGCAAACAATAGCAGCGAGGTGCAGAAACCAAAAAGCGGCTACATCTTCCAGACGATTGAGAAAGCAGTGGTGAGGTACCTGCAATACCAGGTGGCCTCTGAACTATTTCTGATATGTGTAAGCAAACGCCATAAAGTGTAGCATTGTCTGCCACCTGATCAGTGGAACAAAAAACTTTACAGCACCCACCAATTCATGTTTCTGATACAAAGCATTGCTCTACAGGAAGTGAAAAATAACATAACCAACTCACTAAGTAAAAACATACAATTATAAGATAAAGCCAGCAGTTCAAATAGTCCTTTTCTCGAGTACAAAAACTTAAAACATATGAAACTCATGAATGGACATAAAGACAAATAAAGGAAGTATTTTTTTTCGGGAACAATTAGATGCATATAGCAGCTTACAACATGGCCAATGACAAAGAACAGATATCACTACAAGGAGAAGAAGAGGAAGAGGGTGAGGAGAAAATACATCAGAAACAAAGAGACTTTCAGACTTGAAGTCGAAGCAGGATACAGAGGGAAGAAAAAAAAAAGTAATAGGCACATAACTATTATGCAAGTTAGACAATAACACATCCACCTAAGACATAAACAACAGTTTCACTTTGTGAACTCGAAAAAAGAATTATTACCCAATCAACCAAAAAAAAAAAAGGAACAGTACTCTAAGACAGTAGAAAAGTTAAACTGAAATTTACCAAGAATTGGCAAGCATAAGCCATGACACTAAAAACATGAAGATAATTACAGTGATGACAAAAAGCACATCAAAATATAATTTTTCTACAAAGGCATTCAAATTTGAAGCTCCATTTCTAAGTCAACATTACCAAAAAGTAAAATTTCATATTAGAGCAAATAAATTCCACCAAGGTAGGATTCCGTTGAAGCAATAAAACAACTAACGTAAATGAACATGCTAAAGAAGATGCAAAGAGGAATAATACCTTGAGTGAAAAAATAAATGATGAATCATCTCTGCCTAAATGCTCCTGTTGAGAACGTTCAAAACTCAAAATGTTATTACTTTGGAGACAGGTACTAATATCTAGAAAAGAACGAATTTACTATATATTAAATAATATAGAAAAAAAAATTGCATATCAAAGTGCAATAATTCTATCTGGGGATAAGGTAAAAACTAATTGGAAGGCCATATACACAGTAGATAAAATGTTTCAAAATTGAAGTCAGAAAGAACTGCTGGAGGAGAGAACTTTTAAAAACAACATCAAAGAAATTTCAAGCAGAAACAAAAGAACAGGCAGCAAAGTAAACAAAATGGAGATTCTAATGATGTACTTGCAAACTCAAATTATGTTGATCTGACTACTGTTTTGCAGGTTCTGTTAAGGAAACTAGATCAATGTACAGATAAATCTACCACAATAATTGTATTGAGGGAACAGATAAATATCAAGTATTCCTCGTTACCAACTTTTCTTATTCAATACAAAGAAAGATTAGAAGGCAAAGGAAAAATGCTAGAGAAAACTGAAGGAATTCTTCTTCTTTATCATCTTAAATTACCCAGCTTATTAAGCATATAAACAGATAAGTACCTATATAACAAAAATACTACTATTAATGTGCACCTATTCAATAGTCAGTAAGTTTTGTTAATTAAAGAAGATGATTAGCAACAATTAGATGCTAGCAATGTAGATTTTATTTGTAATAGTACTAAGTAAAGAGGCATCATATTTACAAACCTGTCCATAAACAAGTTCATTCAGATCACTTAGTGAGGGAGTCCTCTCCAGCAACCGTGCCTATATTATAAAAATTTGTAAAATAAAAGAATGAGCAATAAATACGTGCCCGAGCAGAACTGAACGGATTAAGTTAATGGTACAACAATATTACCAATCAGAATTCACAGAAGAACCACATCAAACAATTTTAAAGCAACTACAAACTTCATAACATATAAGAAAATAAAATATCATGAAACACAAGTGCTTAAAGCTTACTAAATGATAAATAGTGAACTTCACTGGTGTGAAAGTCTTAATAGTGCAACAATCCTTGACCAAATTTATATGTTAAATCTCTAGCAACACTATTTTGGTTTTTCATATAATGAAAGTGACTCCAAAGTAGATGAATATTTGGGCACGTCAGAGGATCACAAAAAATCAGAGTCGAACCTTAACACCTCCAGGAAAACAAAAGGAAGCTAAATCCTTCATGCGCATGGCTAGCTTCTTCCCAGGTGGATATTTAAAAAGTACCTGTAGATGCCAATATTTAAAAAAAAAAAAAAAAAAAGAGGAGATAATCAGCCCACATGTTTACAGGACCAGGCAAACTGTCTATCAATATATTCAAGCATTTTAACAAAACCCAAAGCCCAATATTGTCGATAAAGAACGACAAATATAGTTTTGGCAGTTGAGTAAATTTGCCAGCAAATTTATTATCTACTGATGCATTGGGTATAATTTGCTCGTGTCAGATGTAGCAGGAACATAGGCCTCACTCAAATATCAGAGGCAAGAGAAATATAAATATGAAAACCTTTATAACATTGCCTTGAACTCCAAGGAAGAGAGTATAGTTATGATGCACAGTCAGGCTATAAGAAATAGACGTAAGTCCTATAAACGCATATATCTTGAGAAAACTTGAGGCACAAACAGCAATTATACAGTATTAGTCGGATCACATTGTTCAAATGAAAAAGATTTTTATGAAATCTCTGATGTGAGTGATCATGGAATAAACCTGAGGTTCCAAAGTTGGAATTGAAGGCCCTGGATGTTGTAGCACTCTGAGGTCTAAAATCTCAGATTTTTCCATCTCCAACTCCTGCTTTTTCTTTCTTGCAAATGCATCCTCCACACACTCAAGATTAGCATCTGGATGAAGTCCCGCAATAATAAAATGTTCAAAGAGTGAGGTGGGCTCCTTATATTTTATATGATCCTACAATGTAATACTTGCATTAATTATTTAAAAATCATATATTTGAAAGTTCATATTATTATCAATATTGCATAATATTGAACATTAAATCATGAAAACACAAATGATCAAGTTAACTAAATGAAAATTAAGAAATGAAAATTGTACATAGCATAACATATGATCAAGTTAACTAAAATAAAAAGGGCATATCAATCATAGTCCAAATTCTTTTTTATTTAGTTGTGATTGCTTGATCCCATAAACCAGATAGATGGAACTTATTAGCTCAAATACGCAATCAGCCTCATATCCTAATAGCACTTATTTTCAATCAAAACCTAGTTCTCTTGAAAAATAGGAAAACATAGTTGCAAACTATGCTTAGAAAACAGAGAGAGAACAGAAAATTAGACTCCACCATTACCATGTCTATGTATATTGTGCACCTCATTGTCAACAGCTTCTCAAACTAGAATACAGTAATGAAGTAACCATCCAAAATTATAGGTAAGGAAATTTAGGGAAAGAAAAATGACCCAAAAAAAGACCATATTAAGACAGAATACCGTAGTTTTGGAGTGAAGCTGATACCACTGGCGCTTTTGGTTTGCCAAGACCTCAGGATTGAAACTACACTGGTAACCTTCTTCACGTGAGAAGCCACCCCACCGCAAAGCCCTTTGCATCTGACTTTTGAATCTCTGGAAACTATTACTCCGCCCATGTAGCCCCGCAACAACTTCACTCTGACAGCGCCTATGCCGTGGGCCCACTGAATGCGAGGTTGAATTACTGCGGGAGTACACACCTTGCAGTGCTTCTCCAGCCACCCTTACTGCCTCCTCAGATATTTGCTGTAAAACCAAATAAGGTGACGAGGGCCTATCTTCTTGCATATAAACATCTTCTTTGGTATCCATTTTTAAACACTTAACTCAGCTTGTCAAATGCTCATTTCACCAATTAAATCACATCCTTCACTGAATTGTAGAGATTCACAAACATTGCCTGCTTGCCTTATTTTTACAGATTCATCACAAAATCTGCCTAATTAATCTTATTAACTACACCCAATCATAAACACCAATCAGTATGAAATAATCATGAATTCCCCTTAATATTATTGATCCTTGATTCTATGATGATCAAAATCATAAATACATCCAATATGATTTAAAAATAAAAAAGGTTCTCCTACAAAGTTCAAAACTTGACGCGTTTTGGACTCGTTGGTTCAAACACTGGATACCCTGATGGCAAAGAAACATCAAAAACAATTCAGATACTGCCAACTTTTGAAAGCAAGCATCATAATGCATATAATAAAAGACCCAAATCGAGAATTTAAATAGGCAACGGCTCCATATTCTTCAAAACGGAAATAAAATGAAATTTTGTAACTGAAATTGAATATATAGCACTTGATATGGGACTGAGTTAATGCATGAGCCTATTAAAGAGAAAAGATTGAAGCATGAAAATGATGATCAAAGAAAAGTAGGAAAAAAGAAGAAAAGAGATTGCGCATGCGTACCTCTTTGTTGGGTTGGGTTTGGTTTGTTTCGGTTTGTTTCGTTGAAAACTGAAGGAGAGAGAACAAATGAGTTGCTAAAAATAGAATGGGAGTTAAACCAGATACAAGGCAAGGGGAGGTTACCCATCAGAGATGGAGATTTTTTGTGTTTTAGTCGCTTTTCCATATCTAATTTAACGGAAAATAGGAAAAAGACAACTTGGGGGATATTTTTACGTATTTCAAAACTTTGCCTTGATCTTTGAATAATTTCAATGAATACCTTAATCTTTTGGTCAATGTTGATGACTTCCCCTTCATTTCCAGATGTTTAGATTGTCGTTCAAGCAAGTTACTTTCTTAAACTTTGAACTGATTGACTGTTAAAATAAGTTATTGCTCATGTGTTTGTCGATTATTTAATCACAATATGAAGCAAGTTAATAAATTCTCTTACACAGTTTTATAAACATATATAGTTAAATTGTGAGATTTATACAAAAATTAAATAATATGTTGGTAATGATTGATTTAATTCTGCACTCGATATAAAAAAATAACATAAAATTATGTTTATCTAGCAATAAAGGTATTTGTCTCAAAAATAGTTTAATTGATCTTACTTCTTATCAAAAAACAAATAAGAGATAAAAGATTTATTCCTTCTTACACTAATAATTTCATTAATTTCACTTGAATAAAGTTGCGCTTGTTTGAACGAAAAATAATAATAACAATAAAATTATTTATTGTCAAGAGGTTAGTTAATCCAAACAATGCGTGCGTGTATGCGTGTGTGTGCGCATGTGTGTGTGAGTAAAATGTACACGTTATTTTATGAATTTTACTTAAAATAATTGACATTAAATAGAAAAATAGATTTAAAATTTTTTATTTAAAAAATACACAAATTTAAATAGATAGTATAAAAATAAAAATATTCTCATCACATCATGTACACACTCGATAATCAATTAATTGTCACAATAATTTAAATAAATAAGAGAAAAAAGTTTAAAATTTTTAGCATAATCTTGTTGGATAATTAGATTTTTGAAAAGTAACTCCTATTCTGATTCTCAAAAGTTATTATAAAATTTATTGATTTTTCCAAATGTAGTTTTTAAAATAAAACAGCATTTAACCATTCAATATCATTTTTGATTCCTTTGGTAACAATTTTAATTTGGTCCTTGATCCCATATTCAAATAAAACTTTCTCTTATTAAAAGAATTATGATATATATATATATATATATATAAATATTGAATGAAAAATAAAGAAATTTTATGCATACACATACATGGACACACATGCATGTCCATTGAACTTATTGAAGATGAGAGAAATTTTGGAACGCACAAGGGGGTCCAAAATGAATAAAAAGGATTATTTTCGATGTGTAGATATTTATAGAATAATGAGGGACTAGCAAGAAATTGAACACCATAGAGTAATAAATAAATACAGGAAATAACTTTCATTAACGAGAAAGTGTCTTTGACTTTTTAAAAATTCAACGTACCTCGTTGCCACGTTTCCAGCTAATATTTCGTTAAATGCTTGGGCTCTACTCTACTCTACTCTACTCTACTCTTAAGAAAGTTGTTCGTGTATGTCACGCGTGCATGTCTTCCCTAGATCTGAACCGTGATTAACACGTCTGTGGTTCGTTGCGTGCAGAAAGCAAGCAAACATATATATATATATATATATATATATATTTATAATTTATTAAATAAAAATAATAAGTTTATTATTATTTATATCAGAAAAAGTCAGTCCCTATGTCAAATCAAACCATTAAAAATACTAAATTACACGAAACACTTAACGCCTGATTAGAAACGAGATCGTCATCTTGTCAATACAGATAAGAAAAAATATATTTTATACAAATTGCATCGGAGGACATCGTCGTCTTTTCAATGCTTATTCACTACTGTTCTCAGAAAACCGAAGGAGTCCTACTTTCATCAACTACGAGCGGTGTTGCAGACGCGTACGTCTGGAATGGGTGGGGCGGATGTGTTTTTAGGCTTAGGAGGAAGATAAGAAAGAAATAATAAAAAATGGGTTGAGGGCGGGGTGGGGCGGGGGGCGTTGGTGTTTCATATGCACATGCGCGCTGCCGCCCCTTCGTTCTCGAGAGAAGTAAAATTCTAATTTCTGTTATTGTGGAATTCTTTGATATTGTTTAGCTTTCTTATTAATAATTAAAGATTCCAAAGCTTTTTGTACCATTCATGTTCAACATTCATTGCTCTGCTCTGATCTGCTCATTAATACTATTAATTAATTAATTAATACATTTAAATTAATATTATCTTATCTTATTACAGTTTATTTTGCCAAACCATTAACACCTGGCCGGCTAATTAAAAAGAGAGTTGTGGGAATGGTGCTCTTCTCCTCTACGAGGAGTGATTACTCCAATTCCCTTTTTTACACTCAAATTTGATTTTTTTTATTAAATATATTTGATAAACAACTAACTCTTTTTTTTTTAAAAAAAAATAATTATATTTCATATTTTATAATTTTAATGTACATTAATCATGACTTTATAACACTTTAATCCTAAGCATACTGTTCAAATACTTAAGATGTTACTTATTTTGTTAAAAAACATGTTAGCTTTTTAAATAATATAATATATAAGAATAATACTAGACTTCTCAGCTTTGCTCCAAAGGATAATGCAATTTCAAAAAAGGATTAGATCCTAATTTTAATTTATTTCATTGATTTCTACTACAAATAAGCGGGCTGTTTTTCATACGCCCAATTAAAATTTCTTCAATTTATTTTCAAATTAAGAATAAGTGAGTAGGTGAGATATCAAGATGAGAGGGGATTCTTGTAGAGGAATTGAATATTTTAAGGTAAGTACTCTAGATCATTATTTATCTTTACATATATATATATATATTGATCATAGTATTGAAATAGAATCAAGTTCATGATCCGAGTAAAAATAAAATTTTATAGAATTTTACGTATATTTCGAAAAACATAAAAATTCATATGTATAAAATTTGAAACTAGCTTTTAAATATGTCAAACTAGGTATCCAAAGTAACATTTTAGGACTTGCTTTGTTCAAATAGGATAAATGTATGATTTTAACCATTTTCCTAAAGTTGAGTCTAAGACTCTGAAAATTTTATGGTTTCAGCAAAATGCATGTATTATGATGTTATTTTAACATATACCTTTTATCTTTCTAAGAATTATGAAATATTTTACGTTACTTTAGATATATATTTATGAAAAGTTTTATTATTTTATATATTAATGATGAATTGTCATGAATTTTCAAAATTTTTAGCTCATTATCGAAAACTATTTGATAGATTTACAAAGTCTAAAATAAAGATTATTTTAAATATTTTTATATCACAAAGTTTTAAAAATTAAGTGGTAAGTGGCCTTTTATGTCATAATAGTCTTTGTAGAATTTTGGATTATTTGGTTAAGTAAATTATTTATTAAAAATCAAATACTGAGAGGTACGCTAAATATTTCTTAAAACCGTTAGGATGAATAATTTAGTTTAAGATGTGATAAAAAAATAGTTTCATATAGAATTAGAAGAAAATATCTTTAATTTCGTAAAATAAGATTTATGAATATTAATTTTTGATTCGTAGGTCACGGTGATTAAGTTATTTCCTTCAAAGCATCAAGAGATAAATATAGATTTTTAAAATAATACAAATAAGCATATCTATATATTTAACAATGTTTGAGAATATTTTAAATTATGTACAATTATACAAGTATTAACATTGTGCAAGTATTTATTTATGCATTAGTATGTGACTATGTAATCTTGCAATTATGTGATTATAAGTTGATGTGTTAGTTTACAAGTATTGGGCATTGACATTAAGCCTGAAACTATACTTATTGTTTCAAGAAACAAAAATGTTGTGTTATAAGAAAGTTTCATGAAGTTAAAATTTATATTTTTTTAGGGTATTTGGCTTTATTATATACTTAGCAAGCGATTATACGTTTTCACAGAGTTTTCATAAGTAAAGTCATTCTCTTAAATTTAGTATATGTGATAATTATTCAATATTATTAAGTGTTATGTATGATACGAAAGATTTTTGACACAGTTAAAGTATTAAAAACTTGTGTATAGAAAATTTGATGGTACTTGTGTTACCTCTTAGTTCCTAATATTTAAAACTTTTACAATATTCATTGTTGTTTTTATTTGATTAGCAAAAGCTCTTTTGTGGTTTTGACATTTTGTTATTGTTGTTAATTAAAAATCATTTGACTATATTATTAAGTTTTAATAAGTGTTTAATTGTTTTAGTAAAATGTGTTGTTTGATAAGTTTGGCTCCATTATAAATAGTATGGATATTTACATGTCTAGAAAAATTATCTTAAAAATACTAGAATTGTCCAAGGAGTCTAAGTTTTAAGTGAGATCGGACTAATCCCTTCAACTTTCATTAGAAATTTTCTTGGTACAACAACAAAGGTAGGTTGTGTTATTATTGGATTATTACAAATTATTTGTTTTGTAAATCATAAAATTAATCATTCAAACTATGAAAGCCACGCCATCATTTGGGATGAATGTTTGAATATTTAATCGGAATAAAGTCTAGCATTATCGAGGGTATAAAATTGAAAAATCCTAAACAAATTAGGTAGAAAAGAATTACCACAAATTTGTTCTATTTTATGGCTTCCCATTTTTTTTTTAAATTGTAAATCTAAATTTAATATTTGTATTTAAAATTTTTAATAATTATAATAAGAATTACAACAAAGAATTGGAAATGGCACGAGAGTTGAGATTGAAATGAGATTTGAGATTAGAATGAAAGATTTAGGAAGATAAATGATGCGTTTAAATGCATTGTAGCATTAGCTTAGAGAATATAAAATGTATAATGCAAATTTTGAAAAATATAATAATAAGTTTGACAAGATATATTATTGTCACAACAATATTATAAACAAAGAAAAGTTAAATATTTCTCAACTTATTTAAATAAATTTTTTTTTATTCTCTTTTGTAAATACTTTGGATAAAATATAAATTCAAATTTATCCAACTCAACGACACCATTTTAAAAATAATCAAACTCATGTAATAAGATTGGTGTTCACTTAAATTTGATAAAATAGTCAATATTTTTTTCGATAAAAAATAAAAAATATTAAAATATTAACTTTTTATATAATTTAACGTATAAAATTATATTATTATTGTATATTTTATATAATTTATTTATTTTTTTATTCTCATAAATTTATAATTATTTTTATAAAAATATAAGATATGTAATAATAATATAATACCGTTAGATTAATTTATATAAATAAATTTGTACACGTGGCTCCTATTACACCAAGCATGTTACAAATAAACCCCTGCAAGTAAGGCAAGTCCATGCATTCACGCAACTAACTTGAAGTACGAAAATTAAGGTATTTGATTTGGATAGGATGGAAGACATGATGATTATGGTGCCCAAAATCAGGGGGATAAGTCGTGCATTCAAATCGGGTTCGGTTCCTTGAAGATGATCCATCGTCATGACTCATGGTCCCATGTCTACGTGCGTGTATGTCGGAAGAAATAACTAACCAAAAATAAAAAGAAATGTAAGAGTACACTGCATGATTGTATGCTGGAAAAGATCTCACCCACGAGTCAAAATTAGGAAATAATATAAATTTATATTTATTTAGGAAGGGTTGGGTTGTTACGAAACCTTGGCAGCAAGACTTTTTGGTGTGGTCATGCTAGTTCATTGTGTTAACGGATTCGGGGAACCTGTTTTATTGAGCTGGCCTGCATGACCCAACAAATATCTATGTCCATTTCCGTCAGGTCCAATACATATTCCCGGTTTTGGTTCGCGTCAGTGCCATTATTTATTTCGTTATGCTCAGGGCCCAATATTGACTTATTAAAAGAAAATCTTGAATTATTTAATTAATTATAATAATACAGTAAAATTATTTTATTAATAAAAATTGAGAATCATACTCATTGATTAAAAATAAAAAAAATAAAAAAAATTTAAATGAAAAATAAAAACAATTAAATAATATAATTTAATTTATTTTTTATTAATAAATATGATTTTTTTTATTTTATTAATCCATTATATTGTTTTAGACGATGATGATGATGATGCCATGACACTGTCCCACACAAATCTTTTTCCCTCGTTGTGGTTGGAAAAATCACTACAACCCTGTTAACTTTGGACGACTTACGTTGAAAGTGGGGAATGCCATCGGCATCTGGTGAGTCGCGATGGAATGTGTCCAGCGAAAGACAGACGTGCCAACCATGCAATATGAGAAACGAACACGAGTCGACAACCACACCCAATAATTAAAATTAAAATTAAAATTTAAAAATTGACTTGGCATTGACTGGCCTTTATTTAATAGTTATTGACTTTTAACACTGATTGACTAGGTCTTTTAAATATAATTAAATGACTTTGAAAAGGACGTTCTTGTGGTTCCGGTTTTCAAGTAATAGTATACAGTAAGTACATTCACATCAAGACTACATGTTTTTCGCTTCCAGTAAAATTTTAAAAAAAAAAAATTATACCTTTTCCTTTGATTTACCTTTTTTTTATTATTATTTTTTTTACAGTATTGATGACTTGTTTCGTAAACTTCTTCCTGTGCAACGTATATTTGGACTAGTTTGTTTCTACCTTCCCTTCTCCTAACTTCCCTTAATTCTTTCATGTCGTGAGTCTTCAGAAATAAAAATTCTATTAGAAAACGCTCCTTGAAAAGTCCTTAGCACTTCAGGAGTTGTCAATTTTTCATACATGAATATGGCCCTAGCCTTTATGCTTCTGACCTTAACAAGTTTCGAGGAAGTCTCCTGATTTTTCCTATGATCTCAGGGTTACGCAAGGGCCTACTATAATTAAAATTACTAAACAAAAATAATTATTTATATGAATTACAATAAATATAATATAAATAAAATAAAACTATGAATTGATATAAAGAAAATATAATATATAATAAAAATTATTTTACATTACACATAGGTGGTGTTATATATATATATATTATATAATGCATGGCTAGTTTGCTTTTATAAATTGGCAGATGAAGCAAGTAGTTGAATTAAATTGTTGGTGAGTTCACGAATTTTATATATATATATATATATATATATATA
>CP135559.1:3801816-3845907 GCA_032401905.1 Swietenia macrophylla | reverse complement strand
TTAATATATTAAAATTTAATTCAATAATTATAATTAATTATTTAATGTAATATTAATTAATTGCTGTATTTTTATTTTAAAAAATTTTTAGTTGATAAGTTAATTTTAAATATATTATAATATAAAAACAAAAAGGCAGGATGGAACACAGGGATTGTCTCCATCTCCGTTTCCCGTCTGCTTTGAAAATGTGGATGAGGAAACGTCCCATTTTCTGCTTTGTTTTCAAATTCGGGATGATTTTGTCCTCAAATTTTTGTCTCCAATGGGGTGAGCCCTTGTCTTTGTGGGAATTTTTGCCATCCCTGCCAAACAACAGGGTGCATTTGAAGTGAAAATGGGGGTACCAATTTGTACAATTGTGAAGTATTTTTTTATTATTAGTTAGTTCTAAAAGTATGGGGTTTGTTCAAAAAAAAAAAAAAAAAAGGCAAAGTTTGTTTAAATTTTAGGAGTGGAGTGCATTTTCTTCCCGTAGAAGTTTTTTCTCGAGAAAAAAAGCAATAATTAGGTAAAAACATCTTACGGTTATTTTGAAAAATTCCCCAACTAGATTTTACAGTCCCAATATTTCCAATGATTGTGCTAACCCATCAGCCCTCGGTGTGTTCTCTCTGTAAATGCCTCCTTGCCCTCCCCTTAGTCAATTTTGTTTTCTTTTATAAGCATTCCTTCAAAACCCTAAATTTCCTCACTTTATTTTTTGTTGTTTCACGCAGAATTTCCTGGGAAAGAGTCTTTCTTTCTTTTCTTTGTATTTTAATTTCGCAGTCAGAATTAGTTTCTTGAACTTTTTTCTTGTTTTCATATTGATTCAAACATTTTCTTGTTAATCAATTTTATATGTTTGTTCCGAGATCATTACCCCTCTGTTGAAATTCCTTCGAGGGTTTGATTTTTTTTTTTTAAATGTATGAAGAGAAATCATAAAACCCTACTTTTGTTAGTTTTTCTAAAAGCATGGAAGAAAATAGAGTTATCTTCGATGTAAGTTCCGATGAAGAGCCAGCCATAGACGTGGCTGAAGACGACGACTTCAGCTGGTTAACACGGCTTCTTTGCGATGATCTGGACGACTCTGATGAGGTCGTTGTGGTGGGTGAGGTTAAATCGAAGTCTTCAAAACCGACTGCGAATAGTGACAACGAAGATGACTGTGTCATTTTAGACGGTGACCCGGATAAAGCCATTGAAGTTGATGATGATCAGGCAGCTGAGGGTGATGATTTGGTTGTCGTTGGACAGAAGGGGCAGGTATATGTCAGTTTAGTTACGTTCAGTCTTGTTTTATGATCAAGTAAAAAGTTTGTCCTTTTATTTAGTTATGGAATGAAGAGAAAGATAGTTGCTTAATGGTTTTGTTCTTGATCATGCTCTAGTGATAGGAAGGTTTTTTTGCATTACTTAAAAGTTATGCTCATTTTTTTTTGTTGTTCTGGTGATTTTCTTGGATGAATTTGTCTGCTGTAATTCAAAAAATTGTATGACATGTTCAACATATTGATTGATGATTATACTTGGATGCTAAGTTGTTTTTGGCTTTTGAACCCTTGTTGGTAGTTACTTTGTTGCAGTTTGAGAGTTTTGGTTGCTCTTTTGAGGTTTAGAAGCTAGCCTGGTGACAGTTTGTTGTTTCTAGAGTTTTAATTGGAGCATTGGACTTTCTATGACGAATAAATTATGCTGTATGCAATCTATCAGGTGATGGTTATTTGTAGTTTAAGGAATGATATAAAATTGGGTCAAGAGTCTTGGAGGAAGATAATCTGTTTCATAATCTCTTTGATCTGCTGAGTGCTTGTACATCTAGTGTGCTGGAGCTAGTAAATTAGCTTTTAATGCGGTTGCGTTTGTTTGATTGCTTTAGTTTCATCCATTTATTAACGGCTGGTGCTACATCCCCGTGGCTTGGCTTTTGTGAACTGGGTTTGATTTTTAGTAGCAACAATGCTCTGTGCATGATTCAGCAGCATGTGCTAGCTTGGATCACAAACTGAAAGTGTGAATTTATGGGAACCTAGATCATGTTGTCCAATGAGTAAAAGGGCCTTTTGTACACTCTTGTAAATATCTGGACGATTTTCTTTTTTCCTTTTGGAACAAAGCCCTGCCATCCATAAAAGAATAGAAGAAGACGAAGAAAAGAATAAAAGGCTACTAGTTTTTCCTGATGGCAAATGCTTCAGGATTGATATCTGTCACATGAGGGAACATGAGCTTGTGAAAGTAGTTGATCTTATGCCAGCCTCTACAGCTGCTGCATTTGATAGCAATTTTCTTTTGGCATGGAGCATGTCAAGATTATTAATTCTTGAACTGCTGATCATGCCAGGTGTAGAAGGTATGGGTTCCAACAGAAACCTATAATGGAATGAATAAAAGTGATCTTAGCTAGCTGGATATATTTCTGTTAATTAAGGATAATCATCATTTGAAAGACAAGCATGGGGATATTGGTTGGTTCAACTAGTGAAACCTCTTAAGCTGTTACAAGAGGTTTGGAGTTTGAATTCTGTGAAGGGGTTTGGTTTATAAAAAATGAAAAAGAAATCACTTGAAAGATAGTAATCATAATCATTTCTACACATTATAGAAGGAAAGTGATCATAATCATGGTAAAGAAAAATGACCAACTTCTGAAATTTAAGAGGAAAGTGAGCAACAATCTAAAGTATGATTAGAATCTCCAATCTTGCTGCTGAAATGATGGAATTTTAAGAAATAGTGGAAGTTTACTTTGATTTATGGATTTATTTGGGCTATAGTTACGTTAATGGTGTGTTGTCAGAAAGCATTTTTGTTTCTTCTGTGTGCTTGATGCTAAATCTTTTATATTTGTCCTTTTCCCTTGCACGACCTTGTTGCTTCCTATTTAAATATTGTTTTGACATAGTGGATATATCACCATATTTAAGACATAAATATTGGATTTGTGTTCATTGTTATTGCAGATTGCTTGCAGAGACTATCCTCATCCACGACATCTTTGTGCTAAATTTCCTTTCAGTTCTACTGCACATGAAACTCACTGTGAGCTGGTAATTTTATTTCTTGCTATTATCTTTTAAAACATTGGCACAGGTCTCATTAGGTGACTGTTCTTCAATGGTTAACATTTCTTGTTCTGATATCTGTCATTGCTGAAATGCAGTGTCATTGTTATGTCTGTGAAATACCTGTGCCATGTGCACATTGGGTTACTTGTGTCTCCAGTATTGAACATTGTCATGCTACTGAGAAAGATGAGTTTTGGAAATCTCAGCGGAAAGATTCCAGGCAGCAGAAAGATTCCAGGCAGCAGCAAGATGCTTCCTCACTGTCTAAAGTTCCTGATACTTCTTTGTCAACGCCATTGCCCCAACATAACCAAAACCCACCTCGTGATATTATTCGACTTTCATGTAATTCCATACCTCAGAATCAGGTCTCCCGGCCTCCAGTACTTCATGCTTGCTCCCCTTCGACCAGGTTGACCATTCCAGACGGGATAACCCAATTCAGAATCCGACAGTCGAGACCAAATTTTAACAGAAATAGGTTCCCTGGACTCCCAGTTCCTCAGCAGTCACGGATGCGTAGGGTACGTAATAATGTCATCGGGAGCCCAAGAATGTTCAAAAGGGCTGGAGTTGCCGGAGGTGCCTCGGAGGTGAACCAGTTTGTGTATGGTTCATCAAACAACAGAGTTGGTTATGGATCACAGTGCATGCAGGACCCAGCTCCACGGGCTACATCAAATGACAGGATTCACATTCAATTGGTCCCTAGCATGAATCATGACTCATTTATATATCAAAGCATGCCCCAAACTGGCATGGGAAGTGTCTTTGTGAGTACAGTGCCCTCCCAAGTGTCACTTCCTCAACCAGAAGTGTACGGCCAGCCTATGGCTCAACAACCAGTATGCAGCCTGCCTATTCCTCAACCTCATCTATGCAGTCAGCCTATTCCTCAACCTCAGGTATACTCTCAGCATGTTCCTCAAACAATCGATGGTCAAAATGTCAGTCAACTTGGAAATCAAAGGGAAAATACCACTGGGCCAGATTTTTCAGAATTTGACGAGTGGCTTGACAGCAGCTGTCAGAACAATCAACAACCTCAAGTTGAAAATTGTCAGCTTCCAAAAACAGGGCCCATAATTGAGCCGTTACCCATCAAAGATTTCAATTCAGAATGTAACGGAAGTGCTAATGTCCAGTACGATTACACTGGATATGATAACGGGTTTTCTGATAGTCAGTGCATTCAGGTGTCGGATGGATATGGCTCTTCCGACCTAGATGTTGTAACACCAGATCCTGCAGCATTTGATGCAGGTATGCTTTTATTTGATTTTGAAACCTCTTTCATCGGTCTGGCACATGCTTAGAAATCTAGCTAGATTATTTGATGGTGATTTTGGGAAAAAGTAGGATAATTTATTTGCTGCTAGTTCTTCACAAGAAAATTATGTTTTGTAGGTTGGGCATACACTTTATCACGGCACCTATTCTAATATACAAGAATTTTGAGATGAAGATACAAAGTGCTGTATGGGATGAATGAAATTGTAAAGATGGTGCGTCTGTTCTTAATCTCTTTATTTTAATGAATCTCAAAATGGTAAATTATGTCTAATTGTTCTTGCATTTTCATTTCCCCCCTCACAACTTTTGAAAATTTTGTTTTACATAACCTCTGTTGTGTCAAGGATGTTGCTCTACATTTTCACTTTTGATAGGTGGAAATACAGTAGTGTGAATTTGCAGGATAACCTTGTTGGTTCTGGCCATAGCATATGGATTCTGTTAAAATTTCTCCCCGGTTGCCAGTTTTAGTGAATATTTAATTGTGATCGCTTGTGATCAAATGTAAGACGTCTGTATAGCACTTAAAAATCGGAATGCTCAAAACAGGAGTTTTTCGGAAAATGGTTTGGTGGTTCAATCACAGATTTTAACAAAAATTATTGTGTGACTAAAATTTTGTATACTAAGGTCAATCGTATAATTTTTGTTAAAAACCGTGATTAACAACAGGTATAATAGCCATATAAGATAGGCACTAAATGTGGGAATATCATAAACTTGTAAAGCATATTTATCCGAGAAGAAAGTTTTCATTCTGGAATGGGACAATAAAATAGATAATGGGAACAATCTATACATGGTGATATATGATTGTTTGCCGAAGGAGATACTTTACCGGGAGCATTATTGAAAATGCAATTCAAATATTTGGACACTAATAGAACACCAAACCACTAACCAATGAGCTGATTTTGAGTCTTCATTTTGCGCGTAGCTGTTTTGTTATATCTTCCCACCCAGAATGCTCTCGATAACACTGTAGGGTTGGGATAATATGCAGAGAACTTTACAGAACATTTGCAAGATACAAATGGTGTTCAAGAGTTCAAATCATTGGCTAAATGCCCTGTTACCCTGCCGAAGAGCAAATTATCTGATCACTAATTGGGAAGTCTATTACAGAAAAGATGCCAACCGAGAATCTGTTCGGTGCGGAAGACCTGTTCGAGCCCCCAAGGCTCGACAACCAGCAGCTGCCTGCAATCAGCCCATCATAATCAAAACCAAACAATTTATCTTGCATTAACAGAATTGGATCGTTAGTGACGTGGGCAGAAATATTTCACTTACCACTTTAGCAGCAAATGGCAACATTTTCTCTGGTGGCATATTAGCACAGATGGCTACAAAAGCAACGTACAGATGTCAACCTCATCAATCAATCAAAAAAACCTGTAATCGCTGCGCAATTTGTTTAACTACTCATGAAAATTAAACCACGACAATAAGTTGATGATTTTAGTGTGCTATTCAATAGAAGAAAAGAACAACATAGCAAATCAATTATAGAAAGCATCAAAGTATCAGACATTTTTGCAGGACCAGAGAGAAACCACTTGGAAACGCAAACACCCTGGTGAAATGAACATACGTGTGAAATGGTGAACATACCATAAAGAACTGCTCCAATGAATGCATCTCCAGCACCAGTGGTATCAACAAGTTCTGATGGTGGAACCCTCTCAGCTGTTCCAATAAATAACCTCCCACTTAATGTCCCTATGCCCTTTGCTCTCAGTTTTGTGTTTAACTGGGAGGATTGAAAGGAGAATGAAAAACTTAATCATTATGTTCCAAGCATAGCCTTCCTAAACGAGATAGTTCACAAGAACAAAAATGGTCAGAACTATAATACCGATGATAGACATGTTGGAAGAGTTACACTATCATCCTTTTTCTGTTCCAGCTGTTCCAATAAGCTGTCTACATCAACTTCTTCTGACTCGGGACTTTCTGCCAGAAACATTTGCTATGAAAACCTATTCTTTTAGCATATAAGTGGAGTAAGATGGTGTTGTTTCAAGCCACAATTTCCATCACTATATGTGCTTACTGTTTTCCTAGTTCCTACTCCAAAGCAAAAATGGCGCAATTGGATACTCACCATTGACACTTCTCTCAATCATTATGCATCCATCTTCACCTAAGGTCACAATTACAAATCTCAGATTTGGCAATCTCAAAAGCATGGAAACAAGTGCACTTGGAACAGATGGTGCCTCTGTCCACACCTGTTGCATGAAAAATTCAAAAATGTAAACCAACAGCAAATTAAGTAGCAGCAACAGGAATATTACGCATTAAGGACTAAGGCTTCAAAAATCCAGTTCAACCTTGAGAACAGGACAAACAAAGACAAAACTGAAATAAATAAAGAAAGAGTACAAACATGAGAAAATCATTTTCAGCATTCCAATATTATACTTCAGAACAAAATATTTGAAATGAGAGGGATGAACGTCACAGATAAAGATGGTAATGGATCTTTCCAAGCAAATGCAAAAGTACATATTCATAATTTTTTCTACAACTAGGTCATCTTTTCTAGATATTAAGGTAAAGAATGAAAGGAAAAACTGTTATGAAGCCCTTTGGGCGAGGCAAAATCAACATTGAAGGGAAGAATAATTGAATGATAAAGAGTGAATAATTTGCATTGGCTGGTTTGTGGATTCCTAATCCATTTTGTAATTATTCATCCTTTATTACATATTCAGTTTCTTAACAAAACAATAATAATTTAGATTGGACCAATAGAAGAACAGAAAGCAAGAATAAATATCCGGTGTTAAAGAAAAATCATCATTATGCAGATCGCAATGTTAGTATCTGCATGTCCATGAATTGGTTGAAAATAAAGATTCAGCTAATTAGCCAGTTAAGCCACTAAGAGTACCAGAGACCTGGAGTCTAATCATGCCATATGGAAAGGTTTTAGAGTTGACAGAGGGCTAACCCATATTTTGTAGGCAACAATCATATTGGAAAATAAAAGAAGGTATTGGTTGAAACAAATTAAGTTGTAAGTCTTCATAAAAGGGTGAAGAGAAGGAGAGGTAAATAATCAAGACAATAGATTTAGAATATTTGTAATAATCATGCTGATTTTAAGATTATTGAAATTTCTCACAAAATCCAAAAAAAAAAACTCAATCATCAATAGTAGTTCATCGAACAGTAAACTTGCCTGAGGAAATTTCGCTGAGCATACTGCATAATTAGACATTTTCAGAAGATCATCCAACCGTTCCCTTCGCCTTTCTACATCTATCAGAATAGGTATATTCTTGCGAGCAGCCTGTGCTGGAAGCACCCAATAAATGCAGTTTTAATTCCTATAAGTTAGCACTTAGCATAAAGAATTGCTAACAATGTGAGTTTGCAACACCAACAAATGCAGAGGAACCTTTTGCTGATAAATGCCGCACGCAAAAAGACAAAAATAAAATATAGAACATTTATGTATATGTATATGTATATTCTTTGCAAAAGATGAGCATGTTCTTGTTCTACTTTGTATCTCACGCACAAGGTGACCAGCAGTAATATTTATTTTCCCCGGCAAGAAGCAAAGATTACAACGCAGTAGAATAACCTAATAAGATAACAATTACCTCTTGTGCAACAAGCATAGCAGTTTCAGGCAACCTTCCATCTAAGTAAACAATTCTTGCTCCTTCCAATGCAGATAATAGAGTTGATTGTGGAAGGTCATCTGGGATCATTGGAGGGTCTCCAGGAGTATGAATACAAGTACGAGTTTTCCTGAAATTATTAACGACGATTAATCAACTGCATATGCAGCCAAAACTGACTCATTAGATGCTTATTAAAAGTAAAGCAAAAAGGAAACCCTCATTGGATGTTTTTGATAATTCCTTCCAGTTCACGGATAACCTATCACAGTGTATTAAGTTGTCTTATTAGGCCACATCAGTGTAAGATCTAAGCCAACATTCCAAAGCTCACTCATCAGTGGCACTAGGAGAAGCTGGTACCAAAAAATTGGAGACTCTCACCAACATGTAAAGTCTGATGGACTGGGTAACAAAAGGGCTTCAACAAAAAGAAAGAGGATAGTTGTATTCATGAAGACCTACAGAGCCTACACACAGAAAGTAAATTCACTCCAGTCACCTGGAATCTGTCAGAAGTAACCAATGCATACTAATATAACTACGATCCCTGCATGGCACTATTCTTTTTATATGAGTGAACAAAGGTCAGGAGGGGAAGACACATAAGAAGAGAATGTCTCTATGGCATGCAACTGATGTTAACCCTATTCCTCCCACATCCTCTCTTTAGCTTCTCTTCTATGTAAAAGGTAGACACTTGGGAACTGTTCGAAATCCGCACAACTTTATGATTTCCTACGTGAATTTATACCCATAGCATCATGATCTCCTCCCATGGTTTTTGTTGTTGTTGTTTACCTCTAAAGGAAAACCTGGATATCTCTTTGTGCAAGAACCATGATAACAAATAAATTCTCAAGGACCATCTAATGAGCAAAATTTTGCTTCAGTGAAATCCATAAAAGTCAGAAACAAGGTCAAATAAAATGTTCCCTGTTTCAGTTTTTAATAGCTTGCAACAAGATACCATTTCAAGGATTGAATGAGAAGCAAAGGTCCTCACGTTTGGTTGTCAACAATTACATAGGTAAATGGTGAATTACCCTCCTTTGAGACCTGGACATAAGAAAATGAGGAGAAAAAATAAAGAAAAAGAGAAAATAAGCTCACAATGTAAGATTGCAGAGCAGTAATAGCCCTTTTTTTTTTTTAAAAAAAAGCAATACTAAAGGAAAATGTGAATCAATAAAACTGAATATGAATAATTATGATAAATCAATTATATTGCTAAATTTTTATTTAATCATGCACTTGTATGTGAGAATGATCCATGGATTAATGATGCAACAAAATCAAATTATTTGTGTACAACTTTAATTGGACCAATAAGAAGAATATTTTTCGGGCAGTTTACGAAGGAATTCCGTGTAGACTACAATCCATTACAGGACATTCTCATATTATTTTAGGGAGCACTTGAAGGTAAGCAAATTACTTTTAATGACCAGCTGAATTAATAAATTCGGAATCCTATAAACTCATGATTTCTCTAGACTATGATAAACGGTGTTGTCTGAGCTCAACAACTTACCACAAGAAAAGAAGTATCCACGCCATCAGATTCAAACTCCTCCAATATACCCTTACCCTGTGGGTCATCAGCAATCTGGTGATACAACAATAAAGTCACAGAATCATTTGAAAAGTTAAGCCACCTCGGCAAAGTTTTGAAATGTTGCACAAAATTAATTCTGTCTCCAAACATAAAAACTATAAATACCTTTGAAATTATCCTTGGGTTTAAGCCCAAACGAGCTGCACAAGTTAATGCATTTCCTGCATTTCCACCTCCTTGAACCTAAAGAAACCAGTGTACTAAAACATGATCATAATATTTTCAACGCAAAAAACCATTTCACAGTTCTGTTCATTTAGTTAAAAATCCCAATAGGAAGTAATAATGCGGTGAATGCTCCAAAAATGTGAAAAGAATTAGGCCACATGACAACCACCGACTTTAAATCACTAGGCAACTTGGCCAATTCAAATTTTACAGAAAATAATTACTAGCAACAAGAAAGATTAAACGCAACGACAAAATTTGATCTTTCCAAAAAAATTCTTAATAACGAAGACCAGAATCTATAGACAGAAAAAGACAAAGTTTAACGATCACACGAGGTAGAAATTCATAAAAAGAACGTCAACAAATATGTTATGCCATAATGGCAAATAGGAGGACAGTTAAATAATAGGAGAGCAAATGCTAACCATTCAAATTTGCTAGATTAATAAGAAAGAAAGAAAGAAAGAAAGAAAAATTATACCTTCAAGCTTGTACTTCTGATTTTGTCGTCAGGCTTCGGATAAGAAGCCACTGCCGCCAAGAAATCCAATCCCACACCACCACATCCTAACTGTGAAAATATCATCATCACCATAAACAAACAATACAAATACGAAAAACAGAAGAAGAAAGACAGAAACTTACGACGACGCGGCTATCGGGGAGAGGAGGAAGAGAATTAGACGACATTTTAAAACTGTAACATCGTATCCTTCAATGAGATTAAAAAGGAAAAAACAAATATTAAAAGAAATGCAGAGTAAGTAAGTTTTGAAGGGGAGGGAGAGTGAATTGACCTTGGTGAAACGAGAGGAGAGCGAGGATGTAACGAAGGAGGAAACCAATGCCTAAACGACACAACGTTTAATGAAGTGGCATTTGGACATTGGGACAGCGACAGCGTTAGCATCTTTAATGTTCGGCTGCTTTTTTTTGTTTTTTTTTTTTTTGGGGCTTCTGTTTTCGCTGTTCAATGGCGCGTGTGAGGCCGGGAAGTGGATGACAGACGGAGTCGGGGGAGTAAAGCTTTTGCTGACTTATGTGGCGGTTATGCTTGGGTTTTCGAGATAAGAAACTAAACTGGGTCAGGCCCGGTCAGGTCCCCTCCTCTCTCAATCGGATGTTGTTTCACTTCACACTAGGAGGGCGTCTTTGGGAACGGAGGAATCACGCCCAAGTCAAGGATTAGTTTGTTCCGGATAAGGAAGCTGCCCGCTCTTCTAAAATCGAGCGGCCTAACACGTCTTATGGAGGTAACACCTTTTTTTTTTTTTTGGTTATTTTTTATTTTCGAAAAAAACTAAAATTTATGTCCCATGCTGTCTAAAATTTGTCTTAGGCAGCAAGAATTTTGATGATATTCATTTTTCGTACTCTAGGAATCAATGCTTAATTTATTTTTTCGAATGAACAAATTTTCCTAATGTGAAGCATTCAAATTGTGATCCTTCTCGAATTAAAACGCTTGCAAAATAGATTAGAAATATCAATTACTTGATGCTTAAGTTAGTTTTAATTTTTTTCTTTTGTATAATTATAATATTAAGATTTATCAACAACAACAACAATAATAATTAAAAAAAGGTGTTTTTTAAAGAGTGATTTTGATTTTAGCTCTAACAACCTAACATTTATGCAAAGAGTTTAGTCTCACTTCTTTTTTTTTTTTTTTATTTAGATCTTTTATTCATAACTTTTTAAATTTTACTTGAAGTTATAAAAATTCAATCCTTATAGATACGGTGAAGATATCTTTCAATAAAAAAATAAAGTATATTTTATCTAAAATTTTTATTAGACGATATCTAATGTTTTCAATAAATCTAAATAAATTAGTAGTATCTATGCAGACTTTTTCACAAATTAGAGATGCCATGATCTTAACAACTAACGAAATTAAATCGAATGATAAATTTGACTTAATTAAAATTAAACATTAATTAATAAATTTAATTTAATTTTCAATCATATCGATTAATTCTCAATAATAAATTAATTTTTTATTTTAATTTTTAATTTAAATTATTAAATTCAAAATTCAAATCGAAGAAATGTTAAGACTATGAATCATGGTCTTAAAAACACAATTTTTTTTTTTTCATGTTTAAGGGTAAGAGAATTCTCAATTAATTTCTTTGAAATAGATTTTGTTATTGACTAATAAATGATTCAAATAACCCACATGATAGATAAAAACAAGAGAGATAGTTATGGACTCTCTTGATAGATTAGAATAAATTTTTTTCCTCAATTCCCAAACTCCAAGCTTAGAGGATTTTGATCTATCCTTTTATTATATGCCTATTTCTAGCAACGGCCACGGCAATGATATTTATTAAATTATGACATATTTCATGATTTTGTACTAACTTTTTGTAAACATATACCCTAACACCTAAAAGTCTTACTCTTTTAGTTAATGAAACTTAGATATGAATATTATTTCTGAAAAGATTTATGTAAACAATATTAAACCCAAAAATTCCCTTAAATAGTTTATTTTTTATTTTTTAGTGAAAATTTACATAAAATTAAATATCTAAATTTATAAAATAGGTTTGGTTATTATTTAAAATTTAAATATAAATATTAAATTTTTTAAAAGAAAAAAAATCTAAAAATCCAAATTTTTAGATTTTGTACGCTTACAAATTTTAAATATTAGATAAATAACAAAACAGCTTAAAAATATCCACAAACAAATACTATATTACACATAGAGAAAGGGAGAGAATGAGAGATGAGAGTTGAACTCTGGTCTTTCTTTCATGTCGGCCCTTGAATTTTTGGATTAATCCAAGGGCCGAAAATTTATAAATACAATATTAAGGAAAAAAAATTAAAACATGGACATCGTGTCTGAGTCTTAGTTTGCTTTTCTTCAAGCATTTCCACTCTCATCCACTTTCTCATAGTGGTATTGAGCTCTTTCGCTCAACTGGTTATCGTGATCTTCTCCAACACTTTGAAAATAAGATTTTGATGATTCGAGTGTAAACAATTGAATAATCTTTTTTTTCAGGCGATGAAACAAAACCTGTCATCATCAAAGGATGTGAAACTGACTTCGAAGAAATGGAGGATACAAAGAGCAAAGAAAACATTCATTAACATTATTAACCTCATTCTTCTGTTAGACTGTGTGTTTAAATTTAATGTGCTACAATTTAATTTAATTTTAAGAACTTAATTAAAGTGGGTAACAAACACAAACACCAACACCTGCTTATATGTGTTGCCAATATTACCAGCCCCTCATATGCCAAGTATAAATTAACAACTCTATCTTATAATAATTGTTACAAATTGATTAAGAATGATAATACCTTAATTCTAAATCTCTAACATTATATTACTATAAAAAGTCTCATCGATCATTGGAATGTAAGTGCAACAATATTTGATATAACCAAAAGAGAAAAATGAAAACCATTCCTACACGATTGTGATTCTGTAATAGCTAGTTAGCAGCAGCAGCAGCAGCAGCAGCAGCAGGAGGTTCATTGGAGAGAATGCCATCGGAGCTGATTTGTGAGCCGATGGTCTACTCTACTTGGTTCCTCTCTATAATTTTCTCCTCTTTCCCCCTGTCTATCTCCATTTTCACTTCCTCTTCCTGCATAAACAAACATGCACCAACAAATAAACAATAATAGGAGTACTTGCTTAGACTGATGAGCAACGTAAATTAATGTACGTTAATGGCTTTAGTTTGAGGAGTTCTGGTGCCGTGTACAGCGGCTCTGTTAGATGCTTTTGTTACCACCTAACGCTGAATAATAATATTGTTGCTGCTTCCGCCGCCAAATTTCCACCATTTTTCCAACCCCAAGTACCGTAATCTTCCCTTCCCCGGCCTGAATCTGATCATCATCTCCATTAATATAGGTTGTTGATCGTGATCCGCTTCATTTAACCTTTTATAAGAAGAAAAGAACAAATGAATAACTTGCTCGCCTGCTTTCTTCACCTTTGATTGTGTTATAGCGCTGCATGCTGGGCATGTGTCATCCTTCAACGCACCTTTCTTCCAGTCTTACATGTACGTTTGTTTTTGTTATAGTTGTCGTCGTTCGCCTGATTGGTATTTAGAGAGAGAGAGAGTATTCGGTGGGATAGTTTTATTGCTGCAATATCATTTACTTAATAAGATAAAATAAATATATTTATTAATGATAAATAAAAAAAATTAAATAAATTTTACTATTTAATCAAGAAAAAATTTTAGATAGTATGGTTCTATTACGTCAATATTATTGACGTAATAAAACTATTCAATCAATGAGGTGAGAGAAATATATTTATTGATAGTAAATAAAAAAGTAAATAAAAAATTTTACTATTTAATTAATATAGTTAGAGAAATTTATAAAATTTTTTATTAATTTTTTTATCCACTACTAATAAATATATTTTTCTCAGCACATTGAGTAAATGATCTTATCATATTAGTAATACTAACATGATAAAATCGTTTTATTTAAAACTCTTTTTAATCAATACAGTGAAAAAAATTTATAAAATTTTTTATTAATTTTTTTCACTCACAATTAATAAAAATATTTTTCTCATCTCATTGATTAGATGATCTCATTATATCAACAATATTGATATGGTAGGACCGTCTCTCTAAAACTCTCTCTACTTTAATATAGCCCTCTAACAGTTCCATTAACATTGCTAGTTTAATTGTGTCTATTGAGATTATGGCACTTGTCCTACATTATTTATTACTTTAAAAAAATTATTGTTACTTCATATTTTTATATAAAGTTAAAAAAATTAATCTCTTACTTTTGTCTAAAAAATAAAAAATTTTCAAAATAATTTTATTTTTTAGACTATTTATATTTGTAACCAATTTTAATTTATTTTAATCATGTCAGTTCACAAATTCAAACAATTTTACTTTCTTAGCCAATCACTTTAAATAAAAATTAACTTTCACTTTCAACTATAAATTTGTTCTTTGTTTCTAAATTTACAACAATACCAATAAAGGTGAGTTTTTATTTATACAAAATTTAAGTTTATTTGTTAATAGAATATCAGACATATTTTTTTAAAGTTATTGGATTTGAAAAAATCGTGGTGCAAGATAAACCACCAACGCAATGCCAAAAAAGTTGATATGGCCGAAAATATTGCATATTAATTATATTAATTTTAAAAATGTATATTATTAAGTTTAACATTTTATTATTAAAATGCATAAAATAAAAAAATGTATATTATTAATTATCACAACATAATTAATATATATTATTAATTATTAATATTAATTAATATATATTTTCTATATTTAATTATTTTTACAATTAATTATTTATTTATTAATAAATTAAGATTTAATTAATATATTAATAATAATTTTGACTTGATTATTTGTAATAATTATTAGTTATAATACTTAATTTTAATTAAAATGTAAAATTATAATGTAATATTTGATTTCTTAGTTTACTAGTTAATTTTTGTAACAATAATTATTTGTTAATATTAAGTAATATTTAATTAATAGTTAATCAATAATTTATTTATGTTTTAGAGTTAATGTGAAATAAATATATTTAATTAGTTGATGATTTATTATTATTTTAAATAATCAATATAAACAATGATTTTTGCTTTATTTTTTTTTACACATATATGACTGAGCTTTTAACAGTTGAAGATTATCTATATCATTAGATGGTAATGAGGATTACATTGGTAGAAAGATCACATTGGTGGAAAGATCCAACTCTTAGCCATACCAAAAACCATCAGTTATTAATAGCTAATAGTCATGATTTATGACAACATTTACATTTATCCAACATATTTTAGCATTAATATCATTATAGGATTCAAAGATGTTCATATTGAGTTCTTTATATACATGGATATAACAAATCATTTTGATTTATTTGATTTTGTGAATAGTGCCATAGCACAAGAGTCAAAACAATACAATTTGCTATACATTATCACAGAACAAATAGTTGATCGTAAATTGTCCTGCACTCCTTCTTTATAGTATGATAATTCGAAAGTCTATGTATAGTTACTTTTTATTTTTTTTCTAAGAAAAATAATTAATTTACCCACACAGTGTATGTCCATTCATCAATAAAGTATGAAAATCCTGTACCTTACAGAACATATTCTTTATGCGGGTATAATGAGGATCAAACACATGATTATTTTAATAGTTAACCAAGTATGAAAGGCGAAGGTGTTGAATACTTGACATTCTTGGCAATACAATCAGGACCTTTAGTAAGAACTACTATGATGAGGATACCGATGCAACCGTGAATCTGGATTATGTAAGAAGTTAAAGAAACAAATATATGAGGTGTGAAGACAACATGCCAAGGCCATCAAGTTCTATTAATTATGTCCCATCAATTCCACCATTATTTTATTGAGTGCAGGAGGTATTATCAAGTTCAAACTTTAGAGATATATGAATTGGTCAAATTTTTAATATGACAAAAAGTGTTATGAGATGCATTGGGCATGTTGGGGTTAAGAAATCATTTCCAATTCAAGGTCTGCAGGTTTACATCAGATCAATTCAAAGTTAAGTGTGTGGTTAATGAATGTAAATGACAAATTCTAGCAACTAATATAAATGTAAATACAAAATATTAATCAATTAAATGAATTAAGACAATTTATACTTGTTGAAGTAATCAATTAAAGCCCGGCACTGCTAGACAAGTAGTAAGCTTATCAGTAAATATGTGATGGACAAGTTTTAAGACCCAAGTAGAATTTATATACTTCAATAAATATATGAGATGACATATGCCAAGATTTTGGAGTATTTATATCCTATTAAAAAGGGTGGCTAGCCAAAAAAGAAACGCATAACTAGTTGAGTATTTTAAATTACTCCCATAGTTTTATCATGTTTTAAAATTTAAAAACTTAAGCAAAATTACACATACATAAATTGACGAGAATCACCACTTTTTGTACTTCTTCTTGGCACTTAATCCATTTATTCGTAAGTTTTGTTTATTGATTCAGTCTATAATTGCTATTCATGATGCTTTTTTGAAATATACGTACTAAGGAATTATGTTTGTTGTAGTTACTTTTGATGGTAATAATAATATTTATCCAGTGGCATTTAGAATAAAGGACTCTAAAAATGATACAACATGAGAATAGTTTTTACTCAAGCTACAGGATGTAGTTAAGTCAATTTTAAATTTGGCGTTTGTATCATATCAAAGCAATAACATAAATTAAGGGGATAAATAGTGTATTTTCGAAGACATACTAAAATTTTTGTGATTATCATATCGAAGGGAGCCTCAAAGTAAGGTACAAGTTCAAATACCATAAAAAAAATACTTTTCTAATCGGTTATTATGTTGTAGCAAAATTATTTGTGTTTAGTGAGTTCAAAAAATACATAAACAAGTTGAGATCAATACACTTGGATGTAGCCAACTATTTATAGTACGAGGTTTGATTTCACAAGTGGACCTAGTCTCAATACTTTTTATACGGCAATATGACATAATGATCATCAATATAGCAGAGAGTTTGAATTCATTACTTAAAGATGCACGTTGTCTCTCAATTGTGGCATATCTTAGCCCATTTGTTGTATATGTAGTTATCGACTCATTATCATTCCTAAACGCTTACCTTATTTGCAAGATACCTTGGCATGTTTGTAGCATATGTATAGCTAAAGAATTAAATCAAGCAAGCATACCAACTCTAAACTTGTCAAATGGCATCATATACGGTTATGGTGCAAGAGAATAATAAAGTGATAGGTTAGGAGAATAATAGGACTATGGTGTGAGAGAAACAATGAGGTGGTGGGTTGAGAGAATAATGAAGAGAATGTGCAATGGAATAATGCGATGAAGGTGTTGGAAATAGTGAAGAGAAGGTGCTAAGGAGTAGAGGAGAAAAGATGTAGAAGAATAATATGGTGGAGCGAAAAAATGCTCGAGCGATGAATGTGTGACTTATTGTCCATAATAATAATAAATTAGTACCATCAAATTTGTACTATAAATTAATTAAGTGATCAGAATGATTTAATTCAAAAATATACCTATGTAAGCTGAGGATATACATCTTAGAAAAAATTACCACCATAACTTCCTTCAAGCTCACTGATATAAAATGACTGCTTGACATATAATATGCCAACTTCAATAGCTCATGCTCAAATATAGGTAGCATACGAGGCAATTACAAGAGAATAATGGTCACAATAAAAGTTTTTGTAATTAATAAATATTATTCATTCAATATTAGAAACAAATACAAATCCTGGCTTACATAAATTGTGAAAATACATGTTTATAAATGGATTTCTTACTAACAAAATTTCTCATAGTCTGCCATCGTAATATTCGAATCTTGTTGCTGATTTTCTTGACAAATTTATTTTCTAAGTTGACAATAGATTCATACAACCATACTTGGAATGCAATAATACAAAATCAACAAGATTGGGCACTATAAATATTGACTTGCAATCAAATCTTCTTAAACATATAAAACAATTTGAGATAAATACTTGAAATGTAATAAAAAAAACCCCAAAAGGATTGCATTTTTCCTTAAATTGTCTTTCAATCGCATCTAACATGAATGCCACTCTCTTCTATTTACTAAATTGCATTAAAATTATTCGTCGCAACGACTTAAAAGTAACTTAAATACTACAAATATGCCGATTAAATTGCTGAAGATTCTCTAACATATTCACTAACCACTGATCTACATTGTGATTTTTAAGCCTAGTGAATAAGACTCTCTTAAATATGTACAAAAGAGATAATCTCACCACATTTAAATTGGTATGATAGAAAAATCAAGTTTGTCGTCTATTATATCTATGTCCTTTATGGTATTGACTACTCAACCTTTAAAAAATGCATCCCAAAGACAAGTGCTCTATAGTATATCAATGCTCAAAAATGGCTACAGTCTATACTAATGATCAAAGCAAACTATATACGACAGAATTGAATACTATACCCACCCACAAGAAATCACATCTTGTTATTGCTAGAATCTACATAAACCTCATGTAGTAGCACGTAATGGAGGAAAATGCACAGGTGATACAATGCTTCCATTATTAGAAAATGCCCAAAATAAGTCTATTTAAATATATCCATTGAGTCGGAGTTAGCTTTCACCTGATATGGTATATCACCTCTAAATGTAATATAAAATTCAATTCTTCATTAAAGTAATCATCTACATCAATCTTCAATATATATGTACACGACTAATTAGTGAATAGAAAATATTAATTAAAATTAAAAAAAATAAGATAATAAAAATATTAAATAATTAATTAGTATATAAATAAATTATTAATATACAACTAATTAATAATATTAGTATTAACAAATAATAGTTATATAATTCATCTAAATATATTAGTTAAGTATTGTAATTAATAAAGACAACTTTTAATTAATGGTATGATGACTTTATTATGAATTATAATATTATGTAATTATTTAAGTAATTAAATATTGGTTACATTATTAATTTTACATCATAATAATAAATACTTAAATAAATAAATATATATTTATTTGACATTAATTATAAAATTTGAATTAAATATTAATAAACTATTAATTAAATATTACTTAATATTAACAAATAATAATAATTACAGAAATTAACTAGTATAAGAAAACAAATATTACATATTAATTAAACTATAATTAATATTCATTACAAATATTTATTTTTATTAATAATTGTAATTGAAATAATAATTAATTTATATTAATTAATAATTAATTTAAATTAGGATTATTTAAACAATAAGGAATTAATTTATATTAATTATTAATATTATACAATAATTAATTATTAATAATTCAAATAATTAAATGAAAAAATCGGTGGCATCGCAGCATCCATGGCATCGAAGGGATGCTACAATGCTATCGTGTGCCAACTTGTTCTCTCATTCTCCCCCTTCCCATTCTGGCTCAATTACCTTCACTTTCCGATGTGGCACAAATTTTCTCCCTCACTTGCCGATCCGGCACAAGTCTTCTCCCGCACTCTCCGGCAATAACAATTACAAATTCAAATCCAATTTCTTCCTCAAGGACATGCAAATTAAAATTAACATTTTAAAACCCCAAGTTCACTTGTGCAAAAACTCTGAGTTCTATCTCTAATGATTTTCAATAACAAAAAGGTCAAATAATATATCTAACAAATAAACTTAAATTTTATAAGCATTAAAAAATAAATAACTCACATTTACTTCTGTTGTTTTTTTATTTGAGCGTGAAAATTGGATGAAAATTAATTTGAAAGTGACGGTGAAAATGAAAAAAAAAAAAAGAAATAAAATTTTACGTTTTATTTTAATTTGGTCATGAGGATAAAATTATTCGAATTTATTAATTTAACTACCAAAGGTAAAAAAGTAAATTATGATTAGTTATAAATATAAATAGTTTTAAAAATAAAATTATTTTAAAGATTTTTTTCTAAAAAATAAAATAAACACAATTTTAATTTTAATTTATACACATAAAAATAATAAGTATAAAAGGAGAGTTTTTATATCTTAAAAAGCTCCTCGTGCCATTCTATCTTATGAATGGCCTGCAGCGGGCGAACATTGCCTAAGAAATGTTGGTCTTCAACGAGACGAGATAGCCTAACAAGAAATGCGGCCGCTGGGCCCAGCACGGCCTAAAAAGGCAAGACCGGTCTAAACCGTGCCATATGCCGCGCGAATGGTTCAATAGTTAAAGAAATAACACTGTCCTGTTACAAAACAAGATGATTGTTTCTCTTGTATTGATTTACCCTTAGGGATATCTCAACAAGATTCACTGGAAGAAAACGTGAGACATGGAGAGTAGGAGAGTATAATCAGTATGACCAGATCTCAAAAAAATGAGCATGTCTTTGATTAGATCTCAAAGAGATCCAGCAGAGTAGGAGAGTATAACTGATTCTCCTACTTAATAGGAAAACAAGGTAAGCAAGGAGAAGTAAATGTTTCTCCAATTCACTGGAAGAAAACGTGAGACATGCAAACTCTCCTTTCTCAAAGGGAAAAGATAAACATTTTAATATCCACATATACTCTTAATATATATCCCTTCATTTTTTTTCCCTTTTTCCCCCTTAAAAATCACTCAAATATCATCCATTTTTTAATAAATAAATAAATAGGAATATTTAATAGAAAAATAATTATGAAAATAGAGTGAAAGAAACGGCTAACATTCAATTTTCCAAGAAGATACAACAGTTCCCTCACATTTGTGCAATAAATCATTCCATGTCCTAATTGTTGGTATACATGTATCCTGGAATAATAAACATTGTCTCCAGGTTCTAATTGGGTGCCATGGAGACCACTTTCTTGGAGTCATTGTGTCAAGTTCTATTTTCAAGAGAAATCAAAAACAGCAACAATCTATCTTGATTATGCCACAAACTCAGGGCGGGGGAGCCCATTTGCCAGCTTTAAACTCTTTGTAGAAGCTGGAGGCCTTTGAAACAACATAAAAGACTGTACATATGACAACAAAATAAAGAGAATGAGTACGATAAAACAAAAGAAACAGGCATATATTTCACTAGTAACATGACATGAATGCGTGCTGCTTTTGTGTGATAATGAGTGCCAATGAGGCGAACATCCATTGAATGGCTTTTTTGAGAAAATAGAGAGACGCACCTGGGATTCCAGGGATAATGAAGTTCGGATCTTTTAGAATATCATGAAGCTTCTTCCTTTCATTTACTCTGATCCATTTGGAAGGGCCCTTACCTGAGGAATAACAAATAGAAGGTTAACTAAACTGAACTAATACTTTTATAAAGAACAAAAAGCATGAAATAAAAAACTTGCACAAACATGGTCTAAAGTGATACAAGTAGCAACAAAACGTATTCAATAGAAGAGATCTAAGCATCAAAGCTCTTCATAAATATAGTAATGGAAAAAAAATATCACTTGTATTATGTTCCTTAAAGATGATAATTACTACAGTAAAATGATACTATGATGATATGTGCACACTGTAAACTTCACCACATCTAGAAGAACCAATGAGCATGCCCAATGACCAGTCTAAGGATAGGGAAAAGCAGGGTATTGCAACCAAGTGGCATTGTAGTCATCTTTAATCCCAAACACCCGCAAAAAATAAAATAAAATAAAATAAAAACAGCAAAATAGAGATGCATGTTTAGACATTTATATTCATGGATGCAAATATATATCATTCTATATATACAATGACATGATTGGTAAAGTAATCATCAAATTCAAACTACTAGAAGGTTCATTAGATAGGTTTCTCTATGTAAATCGCTATAGTACAAAAGAAAACGAAAGAATAAACTAATAGTCATGTTCATTAGATAGTTTCTCTAAGTGAATTGCTATACAGCAAAAGAAAATGAAAGAAGAAGCTAATTAGTTAACATATTGTTATTAATCTTCAAGTGAAAATAATCTCATATGTTAAAAAAATAACAAATTGGCCAGAAATCTGACTTTATCCACTAAGAGATTTATTTACTGGAATTAGAATTTAAAGAAGTGATCAACAGCTACAAGAAGACCATAAGCTACACCATTGATGGCCAGATGCGACCAGCAAGATAGCCCATCATAGCACAAGTAAAATACATTCTGACCATATCTTTTGTAATTTACTACACCATCAGAAAGGAATGCAAAAATTCGGAACTAATCTGTTAAATAACACAATCAACACACAATTGGTTATAGGAAGTTGGCAATGGAAAATTAGAGAACATGATACCTGCAGAGCAACCATAAGGGGAATCATCAATTCCCTCCTTCTCTTCATCACCAGTACTTTCCACATTAGCACCAGCGGTACCCTCTAGGAAACAACGAAGAAGTTTTGTCTTTGATAAACAAAATCCTGAACCAGCCTGATAAATCAAGGACAGAAGTGGTACATGGTCATTATGAAACTCAATTTGAAAAAGCAAGTGCTTTCAGCATACATTGAAAATCAAATATCTTAAAACATAAAATCCAACCAAATAAGAGCAATGTAGAAGTGCTCACCTCATAATACAGTTCAATAGCTTCACGAGTATAATTGTTTTCCCTATCCCATGGTAGTGATGGGCAACTTTCTGAAAAGATGTTTGAAAGCTAAGGGCATAGCAAAGTGCACAAAATTGAAAAGGCGTAGCATGTCATATGCATAATTGATGTATATCAGCTTTTAAAGTGAAAAAAGACAGCATGTCACATGCATAATTGATGTATACAAGCTTCAAAAGTGAATAAAGGCAAGCTTGAAAATGGATATCATATCAAGGTGGGCTGAGACCGTGTCGGCCTCACAGAAGTCCTCAATGAAGTCACTTGTCATAAACTCAGCATACAGAAGAAGAACTGGCCAGTGAAGAATCTTATTTTTATCTAAAAATGGCTTCCTCAATCCAGTAAGTTCTTGAAACATTGCCTTCCCTATCTTCCAGCCTCTATCTTCAATTGCAGACAAAAGATCCTACATGATTTCAATAAAGAAAATAGCACAAGCCTTAAAGTTAATGAACAAAAGCATTTGTTTCATAGATTCCAATTATCAAACCTCAGCCTCTGCCACAGCCTTGGAAACATGAGCCTCCCGCTCCTCTTGTTCTTGCTTCCGTGAATCAATCTCCTCAGCAAGCTTCTTCAGTTCTTTGTTACTCGGGTCTGTTTCAAGCCCATTTTCACAAAACAATTTTGCCTCATTCAAAGAATTTAATGATAGTGATGCTTTCGCTCCTCGATAATGTGCCTAATCAACATTAAGCTATTGCTCAAAACAATTACTATCAAACATGAGTCAAATGGGAACCTGAACGTGAAATAACTACCTTAACATTAGTTGGGCACAACTTAATTGCCTCCTCAGCATCGGTGAGAGCACGTCTATAATTTCCTAGTAGTAAATTGACATGGGCTCTATTTGCATACAAAATTGAATTCTCAGCATCACTTAAAACGTTCTGATTTATTGCCCTCGTGTAACAATCAATAGCATCAGAATAATGGTTTTTACCCTTCTTAACATACTCGTTACCTTTTTCCTGCAAAGCCATCAATAAAGCAATAAAATTAAAAGAGAATAATATATTTTATCCTAAAGTATCAATTCGTGCAACTGGGGTTCTGCGTAGAGAATTAAATTTGAGAACCTTACAAAAGAATTGTTACTGAGCTTTAAAAAACCCGTCTTGCAGGTGTTTGAAGAAATTCCTAAGTGAAATAGGTAATAGTAAGAGAAATGAAGACCTTGAGTTCAATGGCAGCAGATTCTTTCAGGGCCACGATAGCTTCAAGGTCAGCTATTTCGCTTTCGGTTTTAGGCTCTGTGCCAGCGTCCATCCACAGCGCCATTTCGTTGTTTGATATTTTCTTTTGCTGTCGCTGGAGAGAGTGAACTCGTTTCTTTAAGCGCGAGAAGAAACTAGAAAGACCAACACCGCGGGCACAATCACCACAACCCAAGGGTAAATCAATACAAGAGAAACAATCATCTTGTTTTATAACAGGACAGTATTATTTCTTTAACTATTGAACCCCTCGCGCGGCGTATGGCACGGTTTAAACCGGTCTTGCCTTTAGGCCGTGCTGGGCCCAGCGGCCGCATTTCTTGTTAGGCTCTCTCGTCTCGTTCAAGACTTAAAACATTTGTTAGGTAATTTTCGCCCGCCGCAGGCCATTCAAAAGATAGAATGCCACGAGGAGCTTTTTAAGATATAAATGCTCACCTTTTATACTAATTATTTTTATGTGTATAAATTAAAATTAAATTTATTTTACTTTTTGGGAAAAAAAATTTTAAAATAATTTTATTTTTAAAACTATTTATAAATATAATTAATCCTAATTTACTTTTTACCTTTGACAGTAAAATTTATAAATTCGAACAATTTTATTCTCGTAACCAAATTAAAATAATATGTGAAACTCTATCTCTCTCTTTTTCATACTGATTATTTCAAAGTGGAATGGCAGACCAGATCTCAACTGATTATTTCAAAAACAAAGGCATACCCCAGTAGTAGGAGGGTATAACTGATTTATTCTAACCAATAATCTTGTTGAGATCTCAAAGAGATCCTGCTTTTCCCTCTCTTGTTGAGATCTGGTCTGCCATTCCACCTTGGAATCTTTAGAATCTCCTACTCTGCAGGATCTCTTTCCTTTTTCCACCTATTATTTCAATAACGAAGGCATACCCGAGTATCTTTTCATTTTCTCTGCATTTCCATCTCCAATCTTTCCTTCATTCATGGCTACTCCTCTTGCCTGCTCTGCAGCAAACCTTGGCTCCTTTCTGGACGGTGCTGCCAATGCCACTGCCGCTGCGGAATACATCTGCGGCCGTTTTGATGCTGTTTTGAACAAGTTCAGTGACACAGGCTATGCTATTGATAACACATACCTTCTCTTCTCTGCCTACCTTGTGTTCGTAATGCAGCTTGGCTTTGCCATGCTTTGCGCTGGCTCTGTTCGTGCTAAAAACACCATGAACATCATGCTCACCAACGTCCTTGATGCTGCCGCTGGTGGCATTTTCTATTACCTTTTCGGCTTTGCTTTTGCCTTCGGTAATCCCTCCAATGGTTTCATCGGGAAGCACTTCTTCGGCCTCGAAACTTTCCCTTCCCCGTCCTTTGACTACGGTTTCTTTCTTTATCAGTGGGCGTTTGCGATTGCTGCAGCTGGAATCACCAGCGGTTCTATAGCAGAGCGAACACAGTTTGTTGCATATCTAATATATTCATCATTATTGACTGGTTTGGTTTACCCAATAGTCGCCCATTGGTTCTGGTCGTCCGATGGTTGGGCCAGTCCTGCAAGAGCTGATAATCTGTTGTTTGACAGCGGAGTCATTGATTTTGCTGGCTCAGGAGTTGTTCACATGGTTGGCGGCATTGCTGGCCTGTGGGGTGCAGTCATTGAAGGCCCTCGCGTTGGTAAATTTGACCACAATGATCGTCCTGTAACTCTGCGTGGACACAACGGAACACTTGTTGTTCTTGGCACATTTCTCTTATGGTTTGGATGGTATGGATTCAACCCAGGTTCATTTCTCAACATTCTGAAAACTTACGGAAAAAGTGGTTCTTACTACGGCCAATGGAGTGCCATAGGAAGAACAGCAATCACTACAACACTAGCAGGATGTTCAGCTGCACTCACTACTCTCTTCGGCAAACGTTTGCTCGCCGGACACTGGAATGTAACTGATGTCTGCAATGGTTTGCTAGGTGGGTTCGCAGCGATCACAGGAGGCTGCTCAGTTGTAGATCCATGGGCAGCAATCATTTGTGGGTTTGTTGCTGCTTGGATTCTCATTGGATGCAACAAAATAGCTGAGAAATTCAAGTATGACGATCCTCTGGAAGCTGCACAACTTCACGGAGGATGTGGTGGTTGGGGGATTATCTTCACCAGTTTGTTCGCAAACGAGACTTATGTTAATGAGGTTTATCAAGGCAGAAAGGGAAGGCCTTATGGTCTGCTATTGGGAGGAGGAGGGAAGCTGTTAGCAGCACATATTGTTCAAATATTGGTGATTACAGTGTGGGTGAGTGTGACAATGGGGACATTGTTTTGGTTGCTGAACAAGCTGAAGCTGTTGAGGATATCAGCAGAGGAGGAAATGGCAGGAATGGATTTGACGAGCCATGGTGGACTGGCATATGCTTATAATGATGAAGATGAATCTACACATAAAGGTGGATTCATGATGGCATAAATTGATTGACTGATTCCTCAGTTGTTGATTTTATTTGTGTTTGATGTTTATTTAGATATATAATCGTCCTGTACAGTTAGTTTTCTAACGGATCAATGTAAAAGAAAAGCATTTCAAGTTTTCTAACGTATTAATATAAAAGAAATGCATTTCATCCCGACAATAGTCGAACTATTTAATTTTGGTTTGCTAATATCATTCGGATAGGTAGATTTTTAGACCATAGGTGATTGAAAAGCAGAGTTCGTAACATAACAAGGAAAGGAGCAGCGGGTCACCGTCACTAGTTAGATAATTTGGCCAGTCACAGCTTATTAATGGTTAATTTTGCACGTTGAGTGCTTGAATAATAATCAATGAGTCATTTAAAGAGACATGGCCAGCCGTTTAGCAAGGAATAAATTATTTGAAAGTATTGGGAACAGAAAGTTTTAACTAAAACAATTTTATTATTACAAGTTCCCTAAATCAATGAAAAAAATTAATTAATTAAATATAAATAAAAAATTTTAAAAAATCCTAACCATTTAATAATTTTTTTATCTAATTTATTTGAGATGACTTTTTTAATTTATAACTAATCAATAAATTTTTTTCTTTTTTCGCATATTACGTAATAAAATTATCTTATTTAAAAAATTTTTTATTAAAAACTCTCAATTCAATTACACAATAAACTACTGTAATAACAATAGACACCTTAATAAATTGTTTGAGTGAACTGAGGATTTCTAATACCTTGAAATAATTTAAGTGCCTGCTACCGTGCAGAAGACAATGCAATTGCATAAAGAGGTTAGAAAAGTAATTATCTTTCAATTCAGCTGAATTTGCCCTATCAGAGAAATAAAGGTATTCAGCTAAAGCAGGTTGCAATCTTTTGAAATGGTAATTTGGTTTATCTCAATTTGGTATCCTAGCTACGAAAATGGTAATCTTACCAAACTGCCATAAATAGAAAGGTGGAAAACTGCAGATATCTTATGTAGACTAGATTAAAGAAACATACTGAAAGAGTAGCACTGGCACAGCGCTTTGCATTGTCATTAACATCATAATGCAAGTCTTTGGCAAACGAGGTGCTTAAACATTTGACAATCATATAAAAACAGTTTTACTGCAACACATGCCAAACCTGTCTTCCAACAAGTTGAAGGGAAAACCCCATATAACAGAAGTTATCTTCACATACTCTACTTCCACTTAAAAGGATGCAATTTCCACATAGACCTTAATAAGCAGCAAAAACATATGCCAATTTTGTAAGAACTTCTGCAGGCCTTAACAGATCACCTCATTCGTGCACCTTAAGCACACAACGGAGGCAGCCTCCTTCATGCATCAAATGAAATGCCTCATTGATCTCCCCAAGAGTCATATTGTGAGTTATGTATTCATCAACCTTAATTTCCTGCAAAGAAATGGAAAACAATACCATAATCATGACCGAAATTATTAAGTAATACAAAATTGAATATAGACTATATCACATTTACCTTCTTCATGTACTTTTCTACAAGCCAAGGCACTTGTGAACGACTCTTGAAACCACCAAATGCTGTTCCTTTCCAAACACGACCAGTCACCAACTGGAAAGGCCGAGTGGATATTTCCTGACCTGATGCTGCAACACCCACAATAACTGATGTTCCCCAGCCCTGAAAGTTTCTGATCACATCAGAGATGTTCTACCATATACACGTCAATCTGTTCAACAAATTCAGGCTCCACTGACCTTGTGACAGCACTCCAAAGCTGCCCTCATCACAGAAACATTTCCAATACATTCAAAACTATAGTCGACACCACCATCAGTGAGATCAACAAGGACCTGCTGAATAGGCTTGTCATAGTCCTTCGGATTTACAAATTCAGTAACTCCAAAATTTTTTGCTGCACATTTCAGTTGGCATAAATAAGTATATAGCCAAAAGGAACAAATAAAACTATTTCACATATATAATATCCTTGATCTATCAAATTATAAATGGTAAGATACAAAAGACGTACCTATATTGAACTTGTTGGTGTCGATATCTATACCAATAACACGTGAAGCTCCAGCAGTTTTTGCACCCTCTGCGACCTATCAAGTTACAATTAAAATAATGTTGAACACTGTAGCCGCAGTATGAGAATATGACCCAAAAGCCTGTTTCCTAAACGAAATAGTTTAATAAATAAAGCGAAGAAGAAGAAGAAGAAGAAGAAGAAGAAGAAGACAGAACCAGAAGCTTGTATTGGACACTTACAGCAAGGCCAACAGTCCCAAGGCCAAAAATAGCAACTGTAGAACCAGGCTCTACTTTTGCAGTGTTCCATACTGCTCCAAGACCTACAGAACAATTGAAAAAATCAAAAGGATAAGATGATTACATAAGAACTTCTTAGGTACTTTTAGTCATTAAAAACCAAAGAAACAAATTTATAACATCCACCACTTATGAATTATAGAAGCATGAAGGAAAGCATCTATGCATTTAACCATAGGCACTGAGTAAACTTGCAATGAAGAATAACAGGTGCTTTAGTGGCAAAGTTGAATCCAAGTGCTTTTCAAAATTACATTTTGGCACTTTTTTTTCTCAGATAAACAATAATTAAAAAGATGCTGAAGAGGGCACAAGGTTTGCAAATATGAAGTACAAGAAGCAACAGAGAGAAACGCAAAAATAAACCTAGTACCTAAAAGCTAAAGACACCCAAGAAGTTCAAAAATAAACAAAATAGCTATAGAAAACAGGTTGATCAGAATAAGAAAATTAAAAATATAATCTGCTAGGAAGATTAAGTATGATACTTCTTTATTGATGATAAGGAGAAACCATGACAATAACACAGCTACATACCAGTCGGAACACCACAGCCAAGAAGACATACTTTCTCTAAAGGAGCTTGTGGATCAATCTTTGCAACACTAACATCATGCACAACTGTGTACTGACTGAATGTTGAGGTTCCCATGAAATGGTAGATAAGTTTCCCATTTACTGAGAAGCGACTCTTGCGATCATTCATCATGACTCCAACCCCAGTAGCAGCCCGAACCTTACCACAGAGATTTGTCTTTCCGGACTTGCAAAATTTGCACTCCCGACATTCCGCCTGGTAACAGGGGATGACATGATCACCTGGTTGAACCTCAGTCACACCTTCACCAACACTCTCCACAATTCTGCATCACCCAACAAAAGGGGAAAAAAATCAACACTCCCCACTAGCATATAAAGACACAAGAGGAAGTATATCTGATGTGATATATACGGGGAACATACCCAGCAGCCTCATGACCTAGAATGCAAGGGAAGAGACCCTCAGGATCCTGCAAGAAAAATCAAGTAAACAACATATTATCTGAAAAATAATGAGCAGCAACTAAGTCGTGGCCAAAACAAACAAAAAAGACTAGAATCTGACTTAAAATGTTCATAATTATTGATGCCTGAAAGAAATTGCACTCCACTATAACAATGTTTAAAAGGAAAGATATCTATCATATTAGCAGCATCTTAGAACTTTTGTCCGCTGTTTTTAGCCCGTCCACACCATTCTTCCTTTAAAGAAAAGCGTCACATTATACAAGAATACAAAACCAGAAGACGCAAAAAAATTCTATAAAAAGTTGCGTTTTTTCTTGTTAGTCTGATGAGCAAGAAAAAGAAATACCCAAATGCATATAAACAAAGTTAAAGACAAACAAGTAAATAAGTTTATTATTGCAAACACATTGGCAGGAAAAAACCCAAACTCAAAACAAGCCATTCAGATCATCAAACAAATATGATTAAATCCAACAATAACTGCAAGACACTAGACAAAAGGAGTGTGAAACTAAACGAAAAAAGGCACCTTGCCGCTCCACGTGTAAGCATCAGTATGGCAGAGAGCAGTGAAGAGTATCTTGATTCGCACCTCACCCGCCTGGGGTGGAGCCACCTGAACATCCTCAATCACCAATGGCTTGTTGGGTTCCCAGGCCACCGCCGCTTAACACATCGCAAATCACAATCACAGCCAAAACACACAATCAGGATACACAACATCGATGATGAGCGTAGAAGAAGAGAGAATACCTTTGCAAGTGATAACTTGGCCTTGAGTAGACATGGCTGAGGGTAAGAACTTGACCGCAAATTGAAATTAGAGGAACAAAAATGGTGTGACCGTAGATTGTGATATTAAGAGAGATGGTTGTATTTATCTGGATTAGCTGGATTGATATGATCTGTCGGGTTTTCCATGTTATGATCGAGAATCGACTGGCCATTGTCGGTAAATTAAAGTATTGGGCTTGGGCCCAAATAAAGTTCAGAATAATATTTGTATTTTTGTTAATAATATTTTTAATTTGATTAAAAGAATTTTATTTGAAGATGAGAATTGAAATTATTATTATTATTATTATTATTGAGAATAGTGAACTTATTATTATTATTATTATTATTATTGGGAGTTGGTTACCTACAGTTATCCCCTTGTTTTTTGGCGTGGCGTGCGAGACTTGAAATTGAGCTTACAAGGCTTAATATAAAAAAATATTAAAATAAATAATAAATAATATTTAAAATATATAAAAAAAATTAAAATATGAATAAATAATATTTAAAATAATTTTAATAAAATTTAAAATAACTTTTGAGAGAATTAAAAAAAATAAAAATGCCGTTACTCTTGTGTATTATTGTAAATCCTTTGTTATTGAGATTAGTTAATTTTTTTAATATTATTATTATTATTTTATCATATCACTATATCATATTCGTTGTGTTAAATTATATTCAAGTAAAAGCATATTATATCATTGATGTTGTTTTGTGGAGTATTAATTAGTTTAACTATTTAATATATTTTAGGATAATACAATTAATTTTAAAATTAAATCTCCCTTCCGTGATCTTTAGAAAAGAATTTATTTTCATTTTAAGGAAAAAAATGCTATCTACATTCAAAATTCTCTAAATTTCTTTATATATAATATATTTAAAATTCAAACTGTATAAACTTCTATATCATGTATATTTTTTTTAATTAAAATATAAGGCATATGATAATAGTATAAAATATTAGTGCATATAAAAATTTTTATACAAATTTAATTTTGATATTTGTAATTTAATAATTTTGGTATTAAAATATAAAACTTGAAACTTTGAAATATATTTATTTATTTATTTATTTATTTATTTATATTGATATAAGAATCTTGTAAAGGTTGAAATATTGCTATTTTTTTGGTAATTTAATTTGGTTGAAATCGAACTTAAAAGCAAAATTGAATTGAACCAAATTAAATGAATTAATTTGTCCAATTTAATTTTAGAATTAAATTTTGATAATTTAAAATTGAACTTACTTTGTTTTAGCTCAATTATCAAAAAAATTCAAACCTTATATATATATATAATGACAACTAATTGATTTAATTATTCTTTTAGATTTTAATTGTAAATAATAGGAAAAAAAGAAAAAATAGGACATAATTTTTCCATACTATTCAATTATTTTAAACTTGAAAACATTTATATTTCTTGAAAATATTTTCAAAAAAAATACTAAATATTAATATTGAATCTCCATTCTCAAAGTTGGAGTGGGGAGGTCGGCACCAATTACATGTAAGACATTATTGGACCATTATTATTTTGGACTTGACAAGGTTTTCTGATTTTGAAAGCCCATGAAATTGTAGCCCAACTGTTAAAGTTAAATAATATACACAAATATATACTTATTATAAATAAACTATTAACTTAAAAATATAGAAGAAGAGAGATAAAGAAGAGAGGAAACATTGAAAAAAAATTTATAAGCTTTTTAAACTTTTTATATTATATTTTCAAATAAATATGCAATCTTATTTATAAGAAAAGACGAAAGGCGTAACAGATAGTTTACAAAAAAAGTGATAAATAATTTACATATAACTTTAATAATATTTGCCAAACACTTGGGCGACAATGGCCTTACTTGGACTATGGCAATTAGCCTTATCTTTTACTTCATAACGCTCTCTCTTGGATGCTACTACTCTAAATTATATTATATGTATTTAATACTACCTTATTAAAAGTCACACTAGTAAAATTCAGCGGGATACAACTTAGTAAAAAAGTGTAATACACATTTGTATAAAAGAAAATTCTTATAGTTCTTCTTTAATAACATAATTAGTTTCTATTAATGAAATTTTTTCCCTTAAAATAAAAAAATCTCAATTTATTAATTTATAGAATCAATACATACCAATATTATATACCAACTTCTCAAAAGTTAATATAGGAAAAAGTTTAGTAAAGAAATTAGCAATGTTATTTAAGAATTATATTTACTTAACATCAATCTATTAACTCTACGAAAACTTACAAGTGTGAAAAAATTTAGATAATATATGTTTTATTCAATCTTTTTTAATATATCCTCTTTTAACTCGAACAATATAAGTAGTATGATTTTTGTATATTATTATTGAAATATATATAATAGAAAATAAGTTATGTCTACTCTAAATATAATAAATATTGGATTGCAATCATATGCTTTCTATTTTTACTTCATATATTAATTTATTTATAATTTAATAATTTTATTTTATATTTTTATATATTTTAAATAATTTTGTTATATTTATTACATTTTAAAAGATATTTAACTATATTTAGAATAAAATTAATTAGTATTTGTATATATAAAATTATAAATATTATAAAAATATATTATAATATATTAAATATATATATTAAACAAGTGATTGAATATAATCTATTTAATATTTTATTAATTGTGTTATATTAAAATTTTTTAATTCTTGACATAATTATTAAATATGCTAGATTCGAATTGACCTTTATTTGACATAATATGATTATAACTCGACACAAATATGATATGATATTATGAATTGCCTCTCTTGAGAAAAGGTAGAAAAAAATATATATTTTATAGATTTTTATAAATTTTTATTATAAGTGAAAATATATCATGTCTATAAACAAACTTTGCGAAGATTGAAAAGATAGCAACTATATGCAAAATTAACTAGTCTTAGACTTTGAATCAATTTGCTGAAATAAAATAATCTCAAATCTATTATTTCATGAAGGTGACGAAAAATATATTTAATATAATTTTAATATCAATGAGTAGGTACATAAATAAATTTGGTAATAAATTTACAAAAATACTTATATTTAGTATGGTAAATTATATCAAATATAACAAAGTCTATTTGCATTGAGATATAATGCTTCTAAATTAAGTATTTTTTTCATTATTTTTTGTAGGGTGAACTAGATCTTTTTTATATTCTAGAGACCTAACAACAATAGTAATATTTAACAGATAAATTTTATCCATATTAAAAACGTTTTAAAATATTTGTAATGTAGGTAGATTGATGAATGAACATTGTGTTAAATTTGTGCTCAATTTACAGATCAAGATAATAATGAATTTTACTCAAATCTTTCATTTCAACCTCTTTTTTTAAGTACTTTGTAGTTTTTAAAACTTTTTTAAAAGTTACAATTATATTCATACCATCAACGTATAATACTGTAGTGAAAAATCCAAATTCTAATTTTTTTTATGAATATAAATGAACATATTGATTATTAATCTATACTTCTTTTATCAAATATTCCACTTAAACAATTGTACAACATATGTCCAGATTTTTTTAGTCCATATAAAAATTATTGTAGTTTGATTGAGAACAAATTATAAATATTCAATTTATATACTTTAGGCATTCTAAATTCTTCAGGAATTTTCATATAGATATTAGTATTTAGTAACCCATACAAGTAAGTCATCACTGCATTCATAAGATGAATATCAAGTCTTTTTAAGACTACTAAACATATTAAAAATTGAAACATAATTATATACATAACAAAAGAATATGTTTCACCAAACTCAATTCCAGGTTTCTATGAAAAACTTTGAATAACAAGTTGTGCTTTATATCTTATGAACTCATAGTTTTCATAACATTTTCTTATAAATATTCATTTCTATTCAATAAGTTTGACATCTTCAAATGCTTGGACTACAAGCCTAAACACTTTACATGTGGTAAGAGAAATCAATTTTATTTGAATTATTTTTTTCTACTGAGGCCAATAATGCCTTTTTCTATTTTCATTAACAATTTTTAAATCATAATTATCTTTCATAATTTTAGTAACTATTATAAATAAGAACATAATGTCAATGATTATTTTGTTATGATCCCACATATTATTTATATATGCATAATTTGTAGACTTTTTTAAATTTTAAATTCTAGTGTCACTATAGGGGCAACTATCTCTTTAAGATGTCACTTTAGAAACTTGTGTTACTTCAAGGACAATTAACTCTTTTGAACCTAATAATTCAGAAAACATAGTATAGTCATTGCCAAAACATCTTTTTAACAAGATTTTGATTTTTTGATTTTCTCTTTTGCAGATTAATATCTTTTAACCCAATTGATTTACCATACTTTAGGCATGCAATAGGCAATTCATTTGTTATTTTATGATTATATTGTTCTTTAGAAAATAATCAACCAAACTGATATAATATAATAGTTGATCACTCTTACATTATAAGTAAATACATATGATAACATTAATTTACATTTTGATGAAATTGTACTATCTCTCGCACTTCATTTTCATATTAATTAATATAAATATCAAGATAAGATATAGTAATTATTTTTTATAAAAGTTTGAGCATTACTCTAAAAGGTTTTGTTTTTCTCTTAATGGTAACAAAAACTATCTCATCAAAATGACAACTCACAAAATGTATAGTAAATAAATCAACCATCAAAAAATTAATATATTTAATAATAGAAAGTGAGTTAAAATCAACATACATCCCCAAAAAGTATTAAGATCCTATTATAATACATTATAAGGAGTTATAAGAACATAAACAATATAACTCAAAGTGTGTAAATGAAAAATAGGTTAATGATCAAGTACAAGTTGTAATAAAAAATATTAATGGTAAGTGGTAGGTTTAAAATGAATTAAGATTGCAACATGCAAAATAGCATATCTCTGTATAGAAATTAGCAAAGTAGTATATAGTAATAAAATTTAATCAATTATCTAGAGTCATTTAATGAATTATTTAGTTAATTTATTTTATATATGAACTTTAGATATTTTATATCAAATCCCCACTGACATTCAATAGTTATCAAATATTTTAAAAGTAAACTCATCAACATTATTTAAACCGTATAGTTTTAATTAGATTATAGAAAATTGTACCCTTAATTTAAAAATCGGTACAAATAATTTAGTAAATGTAATATTACGAATAGACAATAAATAAACATGTGACTATCGAATAGATACATCAATTAAAATCATAAGATAGTGAAATATTTTATTAAATGGGTTAATAGTTTTATAAATGTCTCCTCGTCTTTTTTTATACCGATAATGACTTAAAGCTAATTATAAAAAGAGATAGATCAATCACTACTTTTCCTTGTTAGTAAATGTTACAAAAATTCTTGTTGAATAATAAAATTTTTTAACTCTTTAATGAGTGTCCATAAAATTTTTTAATGATTCTATACATTATTATAGATCTTAGATTGTCAAGAAGGTCATGTTATAACATAAACATTTTTAGATCAATGAATTTTTAGTTCATTACTGTGTAGCTCTCAAGTTGCATTTATAATTATATAATATAATCTTAATGATAAAATTAAAAATTTTTCTAATATACATTTATTGTCTGAGATATTAAAAGTATTATAAAAATACTCAATATTATTCTCATATAGAGTCTCTATATGATATTCATTTGGACGAATAACCTTAAAATTGAGTATATTTTTTTCTAGATCTAGCTGAATATAAGGCATAATAAATGGATAATCTCATTCAACTCGTTAATAAGATTATGACTTTTTCAAAGTTTTTAATCAAGTTTATAGGACTTATTTGGTATTTAGCTTAACTTCAATACTCATAAGCTTAAAAAGATATTTATTATCTTAAAAAATGGTTTATACAGTTGCACTATCAGTTAAGCATATACTTCTAACTTTTCTTTTTAATAGAGATAATTCATTTATATCTCTATCCTTTGATAGAAGAAATAACTCTATATTAGTGTTTAGTAAAATATAAAATGTAATATATTTTTGATATAATAAAAATGGTTTAAAATAAATAATATATAAAAAATAACAGCTAAATTATTATTGAGATCAATTATCTTTTTTTTTTATTAGAAATATTAAGATAAACAAGTTTTATTAGATCTTTACCTATAAAACTTATCTCAAAATCTTTCCCTTTACTTTCATGGATATTGAATAAAGTTATATTAAATGCTTGACGTACAACAGGTATACGATCAATGTCATTTCATGCCACAATGATAACAACAATTATTATATCTTTAAATTTTACTTCTAATTGTTAAGTATATTTTTTGTGTTTTGCTATTTGTAACCACTGCATAAGCACTAATGTGCATTTGTCACCATTTTGAACATATTTATTTATATTTACTTTTGGGAATATTAGATTATATTTACTTTTGGAATGATAGTTTACATTCATTTTTTAGAATACTAAACAAATAAATAAACATAATTATAATAAGAAAAAGATATGAAAGTAACTTTAAATAATTTTAAATATACAATCATAAAATTATTATAACAATATTACATTAGTAGTATAGAAATAGAAAATTTATTTTCTAAAATATTTTTTTCAATCATGTTTTTACCATGCAATTTCAATTGTGAGGTATTAATAAAATTGAGTTACAGGTAACAACAATTTTGTAATCTTACAATTTTGTAATATATTTCATGCCTTTTAATTTAGAGAAAATATATCTTTTTAGTAGTCATAATTAAAAAAAAATCACAACTTTTAAGTTTTATTTTGCAAGGATATTTGTTTTTTTTTTTCTTTTCAAATAGTACATTCTAACTCACAACATAGATAATTCATTTTAACAACTAATGGCCACGAAAGAATATAGGAGCATATAAATATATATTTAGAACTTTAAATTTAAAATTCGTAATAATTTTAAACATCTTAACTTAATAGTATTCAATTAAAGTATAAGGGTCAAAAGAAAATATAACAAATAAATATTAAAAATAGAATGATATAATTAATATTTTATAAATATAAGAAAAAAATCAAAACCAAAATAAGTAACAAATATAATCCAATCATATTTTAGTAATGTAGGTTCAATGATTGATTTTTAGAACATCTAGATTCTTTTACAAACTTCAAATTGTAACAACAATATTAATAAAATATATACAATATTTTATTTTTATTTTTTGATGTGAAAGATCTAATTTTAGAGATATTTTTTTGAAAGTGTGATAAATATTTTCCAAGAATGTTAATGATATTTGCCAAATATTTAGGACACTAGTTATATTTAAATGATGGTAACTAGTCTTATATTTTACTTTATAACAATACCATACCTAGCAATCTTATTTATAGAAAGTTTTTATAATTATGACCTTATTTTAATAATGAAAAATTAATTATAATAATAATAAATTAATTAAATATTTATTTTATTTATTGTTAATATAAATAGAAATTTTATCATATACTTTTCCTATAGTTTGTAATAATTTTACTTTTAATATATTTTGTGAAAAAGCACATTTTCCTCCCTTCTAACCCTAAATTAATTAATTAAAAGATAAATATATTTTTGATTTATTTATTTTTTATAATTAAAACTCTAATTTACTCATTATTATTTAAGATTTTTTTCATTCTTGAACTTATTTATATTATGTACTAATTTATATCCTAAACTTTTAATAATATAAAATTTTAATTTATTTAAAATAGATATTATTAATATACTATCATATTATTTAAAATATAATTATATTGAACTCTTAAAATTTTACAATATGATTATTGTAATATAAAAATACTCTATATAATAAAAATTAAAATATTTTATAATTATTAGTTAACACTACTTAAATATTTATATAAAAAGTTATTTTCTTAATATAGATTATAAATCTTAAATAAAGTAGTAAATAATTTTAATTAATTTGTTAAAGAATTAATATGTATATATATGTAATTAATTTTTTTAAATAATTATTATTTTATTTGTTTTATAAAATATATCTAACAACCTCGCAAGTATAAAGGTGGACCTAGGTCATTCCCATAGATTTAAGGTTTATTTGGGCTCTTAAGCCATTCTTAGCTTATTGAAACTCAGCTTCATACAAGTCCTTCAAAAATACTGCGAGTTTTAAATCTAGCAACCATATTATTTAATAACAAATAATCCATCATAACATTTTAGAGGGTGTCTCCAACTTTTATTACCACTCGTATCTTATATTTTGTATTTAACATAACAAGCCTTAATGCTAAGTTTTAATTACTCTTCTATGATACATGACTACTTAATCACTGCAAGTCCTTAAGACTTTATTTTTTTTTTATTAAATTTATATATTCAAGCATTTTTTTTTTTACCAAATTCATATTTTAACTTTCAATATTTAAGCAAGGATTGTGTATGCTCTTAACAATATAAGTTTTAAAAGGGTATGAATTTTTGTACATTAGACTTTTAAAACTTATATATATATTAAAAGGCAAATATATATATATATATATATATTTCATTTTTATTTAATATGTTACAGTTATTTGAATTACATTTAATCTTTTTTAATGCTTATTATAGGGTGTCTAACACCATCAATCTGAATTTTTTGCAAGTCATGCTCATTAAGGGTGAGCAAACAAGATATGATTTTGATTTCACTCAAAATCAAAACTTACCCTAAAAAAATTGAGTTCTTAAATTTTATAATTGGAATATCGATTCTGGTTTGGTTCTAACTAGTTTTAAAGCATCTTGCTCATCATTTATCTCAAATTTTTTCAGCAAAACATTTTTAGTTGTCACTCTATTCTACTCTACTATGTTCTATTAATGTGTTTTTGTATAAAATTATGTTTGTTTCTTGGGTTTGTTATTTAAAGAGCATTGTATACATTGCTTTGTTGAAGATCGTGGCATTCAACCTCAAGTTTACAATTCTGTTTCAATAGAAAGGAGATCTTGTTAAATTTTGTTTTGTAACATTAATTAATTAATTAGATCTATTTTATTCATGTTAAATTTGTTAATTCCCAAATCAACATAGTATTTACATTTTTTTTGGAATTTCTAAAAAAGAAAAAGTCTATAACTTCTAAAAAAAATCTTGAATAGGTGCTAACGGTTTTATAAAATTAGAATCTCTTGTTCTTTTATTCAAGAGCTGATATGATTCTTATCGATTATGGTTCATCTTAGAATTGTTGCTCATTCTTAATGCTAACCTTTTAATTATTATTATTATTAACCATGCATTTTACATCATTTATTGGTGAGTTGCATCTTTAACATTTTCTATGGCTTCCCGAGCTAGCTCACTCTGCTTTGCTTGACTTGGAAGGGATTATATTATTAATAGGTGAATTATTTTTAGGTTAAAGCGTATAACATTCAACTTTCACATACACAAAAAGAATAATAAACTGCTTTCATACTTTGTTCCTTTGTTCATTTTCTTTAACGAGGTCATATTATATTAGCACGCATGTCATGTGAATTTCGGGATTATTGAAGAGCATCAGCATGCATGCGTGAGTGACATTATTATTACGGATTAAAAGAGTGAGAAAATACAACTTCAGAAAAGCTTTTACAAAACAAGAAAGATTTTACATATATATATATATATGGAGAGTGTAAAGTGGGAGGCAATTGGTGTGACAACATTGATAAATGTTGCAGTTTACTATTTTTATTATTGTTATTTTATTGCTTTAAATAATTATTTAAAGTAAAACAAGGCGTGAGTGAACCGATGAATATATCTGACTCCTGATTTTTGGAAGGAAGAGATTCTAACAATTTTACCAGCAGTCACTCGTCCTATGTATGCCTATGGATGCCATCTATACTTCCCAAGTTTAGGAATATCTCCTCTCACACAACAGAAAGTTATTAAATTAAAATAATTTAGTACTTAAAACCCTTTTAGTTTCCTTTAAATTTGTTGACATTCCCAATCTAATCCACCAAAATTAATTATTCAACATCCCACCCCATTCTTTCCCTTTCATTTTTTTTCTTAAACTGTTTTTCGATAATTCAATCATCAATTCTTTGAAGTTAAAATCAAATTAAGCAACTTCTATTAAGTAAATATCTTAATTTTAGATATTTTATTCTTAGTTTTACCCATTTTTTATTTTCTTAATTTATTTGATTGTACAAAATATAATTAAAATTTTAGTTGTCTAATTAATATTAATCTTTTTAAACTAATAAATATAAAATAATTTGTTAATACATGCTACGTTTGCTTATGTACGTATTAAATAAGAGAATACTTTGTCAATATGTTATTACATTTTTATCTTTATTAATATGTTATTACACGAAAAATTTAAATATCAGCATCAAATAGTCTTACCCATTAATTTAAGCTTATCATACAATCACACACTCATAAACATTGGTTACAAACAGGTCGGCCGAACCCTGAACTGAAGGACATACAAAGACTCGTTCAACCCATGCATGCATGGCCTCGGTTGATTAAACTAAGTCTATTATTATTGAACGAATTTGCTTGTCTTAAATTTTATTAAATTTAATTAATTTTTGTTAATTAATTAAGTCAAAGTAAACAGAGTGCAAAATAAATAAATAAACAATATTATAAAATTTTAACCTAATTCAAAATTTTCAATTCTACATTTATAAGACTATACCAGGAAAAAATAATTTACTCAGAAAATAATAATTATGAATACTAATAAATTTAAATAAAATAAAGACCATCTTTTATATTTGTCAGTATAGTCTTAAATATATTTAAATAGTTTTATTTAACAAATTCATTTGCTTCAATGCATCGAACTCCCTTCCACTTAATCTAACAAGATTAACTTATTAATTATCGTCGAACTCTTTGAACAAGCACACATTTTTATCTTGATAATACTTAAAAATATTTTATTTAAATTTATAAAATTAAATATTACAAACTCATAATATCTATAAAATTATTTTTCTTTTTAGCTCACAAAAATAATATAAAATAACTTAAAAAATATAAAAAAAGAAGGAAACAAGAAATATGCAACAACCCTTATTGCTTTTAGTATTCAATGCTCTCTTTCTTCGCAGCTAAACTAAATAAAATAACACACATATATAAAATACAAACCTAACTCTAATTGTATGTCAATTTTTTTTTTAAAAAAAAAGGAACGCATCTTCATAAATAAGAAATTTTTTTTCCTAAATATAATTCTATTTTCTCAAATTTTCTTATTTCCTTTTTGTTTACAAAAATATCCAAAATAAGTTTGCTATTTAAACATAAATATCACCATTACCTAATATAACTAGAAATAAAATTCTTTCATTGTGAAAATTGCAAAACTATGGAATGAATACTATCATGTATAATAAACAGTAATAATAAGACTAACAACACAAGTTTTCAAAAAATACCAATAATACAATCCTTATTCATTATCAAAACTATTTATTTATAGGAGAATTAATAGCATTTGAATCTCTAATTTTTAAAATTTTTGTAAATGTGAATATAAATTGTTAAATAATGAACTTTGTAATCCTCATTGAAATGACTAAAATTATTTTTATAATTTTAACCTTCACTGTTTAGTGTTAATTTGAGATGTTAATTATCAATATAAAAAATTAAACTAAAATATGTAAGTATTTGTTCATGTATTTTAAAGTGTTTTTCAATTTATTAGCATTAAATTAATTTTATATCAACAAATAATTACATGGCAATTAATATAGGATTTTAAATGTCTTTAAATAGCAACACTAAATATTTCTAATTAGTTTAAAAATTAAAAAGTACCAAAATGCATAATTTCTTATTTTTGCTTTGAATGGTAATTAATATAATGTTTTTTATTAGCACTTTCAAACGATTAATTAGAGTAGATCATTTAACATTTAAAGTTATTTTCACTATTTTACTAAACGTCGTTGAAGGATAGGAAAATTCAGTTTAAATCGATTTAGATTCAAAATCAAAATTGATTAAAATTATTGATTTAAATTTGAGTTAATTCAATTTAATCTTATGATAGGACTCAAATAGAATCCACTCAAACCCCAATTATTGATTTCGATCTAAATTCAAAACATCGTCACAATTATAAAAATTAATTATTTTATTAAATTATATTTATTTTTAGACCAAAAAGATGAATCTAATCACAATACCTATATTAAATTATATTTATCATTAACCTAAAAATAATCTAATTAACAATTTTTTCTAAAATTTTAAATTTTTACACTGCAAAATGTAAAATTGCTAAAAGTAAAATTTTAATTTCTTTTACATCGAAAAATAGTCAATAAAAAAATTATCAAATGTAAAATTTTAAATTTTATATATTAAATTGAATCAGTTTAAACGATTTAAATGAAAATCAATTCAAAAATTAATCTAATTACTATAACTTAATTTTTTTTAAAATTAAAATTAGCCTAATAAATTTTTAAATAGATTCAAAATTTTGATTTAAATTGGTTTGATTTCGATGTGCCCACCTCTGGAAGGCATTGACCTTTCCAGGATCTATTTGCTACAATTTGAAATTTTATGTTTTTATTTCTATAAATATAAGAGTCAGGGACTTAGATGCTACCATACTGAATTTTCATATACAAACAAAAACTTGCATACATGCCCCCCGCAATACTCAGAACTACAAATCTGATCCAATCTTTGCACGTGGGCAGACACGTGCAAAATTCCCAAATAAATATCAGAGATACGAACAGATTAATAAAGGCCGCCTGACAGTTGTGTGTCGGTACCTTCAAGATCATGTTGGCCTGGTCAAACAGTGATTACAGCTTCCACTCATATACTGCCAGCTGTCTCTGCTCACTGCATGATTCGTCAACTCTTTGACCGATGGAATGGACAATACATTAATGTCCCTTTCGTAGTTGTGAAGAGTGTGGTAGACTTTTGGTTCATTGCATTTTAAGGATATGTTGCACACCCACTTCCTGACACGTCATTGTGTGCAAATATGATTAACTTTATTGAAATATCCAAAATTTCTGAAATTAAGCTGTCATAATGAAACATGCCGTTGCCCGTAGGATTAGCAAAATCAGAAGTAGAGATTTCTTGTGAAGTAAATGGTAACCATTTTCTACTTGGATCCAAAATAGCATCTTCAAATTTCATTTTCTCTTCTTCGGAGCAAATAATGGCAACAGACTTAATATAGGAAAACAAAGAAAGAAGTAGTTTCACTCGTTAGTTTGGTGGGTGTGAATAAAGTTTAAGTGAGATCTAACCGGATTAGTTTAAATAGTATAATAAAATTATTTAATTAAAAAATTTATTTATTAATAATAAATAAAAAATTAAAAATAAATTTTATAAATTTTTTATTATATTAATTAAAAAT